>JANZLD010000003.1:3959712-3979187 GCA_026413575.1 Erythroxylum carthagenense | reverse complement strand
CTATTTCTAATAAACCCACATACATATGTAACATAATAGTAGTGATACAGGTTAAAAGAATGAAAACGTAAAACTGGCAGGATATATATATATATATATATATACTTGGTGGTGACCAGAACAGTCCCCACCAGAGAATTAATATTGAATATACACTTATAATGTATATAACAAAGTAATAAATAAAAAATAAAAAATAAAAAATAAATAAAAATAGGTATAAAAGATGATAATGATGACGACGATGACGATATTATTATTATTATTAAATATGTATAATTAATATATAATTAATATATATAAAGGTAATACAAAGTTTAACATATTTTTATGTGAAGATAAGAAGGCATACAATCAAAAGGTATAATCATCACAAAGCTTATAAATTACTAAACATGATCAAAGGGATAAAAACAAGGTAAATAATACCTGAGTGGTGAAAAGATTGAGATTCGATTTGGGAACATTAGAAGAATTCTTCTTCTCCTGGTTAGCCAAACCTAGCTTTAAATTCAGATCAATCTCATTGGAATTCATTGATCCAAAGTTTGTTACAAGAAAATGTGAATCCATCCTCCTGCTATGAAAGGATAATATAATTATGAAATTACTTCCAACTACACACATAAAGTGGTGACTAATAATCCACATATTTTATACTACCATATTATAATAACAACAATTCGATGAAAATCTTTTTGATACACAATAATACACAGTCTTTCTTCTAACTAGTAGAGGGATTGTTTAAGATATTCAGTATAAAAAGAAGAAAATCGTGCTTTTGACTTGAAATTTTGTTAAATTTTAGCATGATATGTAAATGAGCTTACTTATTTCCTTAATCAAATAAAATAACTTCTAAGAATCTTATTTAGGAGATCTTAGATTGAGATAGACTCTTTGAGACAGTGGAGAGCTACTCTTCCCATGTATAAGATAAAGACATGATAACATCAAAAATTTTCATCACATAAGATTTAATTTATACACAAAAATGTATTTATGAAATCAATTAATAAATAATCACAACAAAAATAAATATATAAAGAGACATATAAATATATATATAAAGTGATGTATATTAAAGACAAGACAATTGATGAGGGTAGCAATCGAAGTTTGTAAAAAACTCGTCAATCTAAGGTCAGAGAAACTCACAGATTATTACAGATGATATCGTATTAATCCAATGAAAGAAAGATAATATTCAAACAGTTGTGTGATAAATAAAATTAAGAGGTCGTATTTATAACATTCTTTCGGGATATATTATATAATTATGGAAAGTAATGAGTATATTATTTTAAATTTATGGAAAGTAGCAAGGGGTCTTTAATGCAAATAATAAAAAGTTTATCTTTTACATGATACCTATGGTCAAAAGAAAAAAGTTTTTAATAAGTTTCTACCACATGAAAATAATCATATGTTTGGAATCCCAATTTGAAATTGTAAATTAAAATTCAACCAATCCCAAAGGGATAACCAAAAAAAATTCAATTAATTAATTAATTAATTAATTAAAATTTCTGAGATTATATTTATATTTGCATGTGGCCCTGTATTTTACCGTTGTTCATTTAAATATTCTTTTCCAATGATATATAAATTAATCATTAGTTTCAAATTGAGAATTGTTTTTTCCTTTTTCCAAAACTGTAAAGTGTCTAATCTTGTAACTATTCATTTACTTCTCATAGAACCTACAATTTAATGATGTTTATCTTTTTTGCAAACACCAATTAATACAAAACCTAATTTCTCTCAAGAGTTTGAGAGAATAACAATGAAGATAGTGGAAAATTAACTTACCAAATGCAAAACAAATTAAAAATATACAGATTTCCCTTTTTTCAAATTTTGGTAAAATGTTAAGCCTTACCTTGGAAACCACATCACACCCACCAAATTAACTAATATGGCTAATATTTCCTCCCATGCAATAGATATATACTTTTAATTGGTAATTCTTTTAGGTCAGAACTAATTAATACTTTACAAGTAGCATTTAGGAAATTCTGTTGCCTTTTGGTCTTATAATTAAGATAATTACTATTATGGAAATACAAATCAACCTAGAAACGTTATTTGTGTGAAAGTATTAATAATTTTAGATAATAAATTAAAAATCAAAATTTTAATTTTTTAATCACCACCTTTTATGTTATTATTTTATTTTATTTTGATTATTATAATTTTATATTTAATATTATATATATATTTAATGTGAATTTAACAGAAAAATTTTTTTATCAGTTAAAAGCAAGAGTGTGTACTTTCGAAACTCTTTAGACTCTGCCTATTAGCAAAACTTTTATTAAATTATTATTAACGTTATTGTTATTGTTATTATTTCCTGCTTTTACTTCTTAAAAGTTGAGAGTGACTTTTACTTCTTATTAGAAGGTTTCATTTTATGGGTTGGTGGATGGGTAAGATTTGATTTTGAGCGAGTTTTGAATTACTTAAAACTCAATTAAGTTTCTATGTAAATAATACGAGTCAGTCTTAATTAGACTTCGAAGTAAACTTTAGAATTTTTTAAAAAGAAAAAATTTAATGATAAATTGGTGCGACATTCTTTATTTTTATAACATTTAAAATAATTTTCAAAATAAAAATTAATTTCTTCAATTAAATAGTTTTCCAAATAATGAAATGTACAAAGGAAGTTAAATGTACATAACTTATGGGCTCATCCCAATTTTGATGAGGCTTTATGTTGTATACATGAAATAGGAACTAAGCAGAAAGCCCATTGTCTACTTAAAACAGAACCTTCATGGTTTAGTTGTTTCTGTTCATGAGAAAAAACAGAGGGAGGCAGAGATAGAGTTGGGGTTTCAAGGTAAGCTCTCATTTGATAATTTCTTTGTGGAATCTGATGGTGTAACGTTCAAAGTTATATTCTTTTTGATCTTCCTTTACATGGTTCTTTCTCTCTTTTTCTTTTTCATTTTTTCTTGAAGTTCTTTGGGAAAAACAGAGGGAGGCAGAGATAGAATTGGGGTTTCAAGGTAAGCTCTCGTTTGTTAATTTCTTTCTGTAATCTGATGGTCTAGTGTTCAAAGTTTCATTCTTTTTGATCTTCATTTACACGGTTCTTTCTCTCTTTTTCTTTTTCCTTTTTTCTTGAAGTTCTTTGTGTTTTAGTGGTTGTGCTGGCGATGTTGGGCGTGTTTCGTTGCTCTGTAACTTCAAATCTTTCTTTGTTGGCAACTTCGAGAAGATTCAATCTTTTGTAATTTGTTTGCATTTGTACAAATCTCTTTTTTTTTGTTCATGATCTGCTATACTGTGTAACACATCTGACTACAAGAATTTGTTGATCCGAATCCGAAGTTCTAGCTTTTGAACTTGTGGTGATTGACCCAGTGCCGCATAGAAACTTTTGGCCACAGTTAGGTCATATGATCCGATGGTAGTTGTACCCAGTGATACATAGGCCTCTTGCTACAGTCATTGGATCTACTACAATGATGCTTAATTTCGCTAGTGTATGTGTTGAAAATAGACATGAAGAGTTAAACTCTAAACTTTTGGAGTGCTACATATTTCTGCTTTGCACGTTTGATAATAGTTTCGTTAATGGAACTGAAAACTTTAGTTAAAAATGTTATGTTTTTCACTTTGGAACACTTAAAGTAGTAATATTAAAAGGGTAGAATCTGTTGTATGCATAGAGTAGATATTGGTTACGATTTACTTTATTTGGTTTTATTAATCATTGTGCGGAATGAGTTTTAGTTTACATATCATTGAAGTTGAATTTCTATGATTTTTGTTTCAAGATTCTTGAGGTTTGTCATTTTTGTTGTTTCACAGCAATGCAGATCTACCTGTTCTCATTTGTTTCTTTGTGACATTTTCTTTTGGTGCTTCAGCTAAGAGGCTGTTGATTTGAATCACATAAATGTTTCTCTAGAGAAAAGAAAGATGAAAAACGGTAGCAGTTATGTGCCACCTACTTACGTTCCCCTGGGACAATCAGATATTGAAGCAGAGATTTCTCCCCGCAATGACAACCACTCTGTTGTCCCCGGTGAAAGTGACAGAGTAGTCCCGTGGTCATCCGGAATCTGTGCTTGCTGTGATGACATTCAGAGCTGTATGCTACTTTCTATCTTGCGACCTTTTTTTATGAGAGGAAAGTTGTATTAAGTTGCCTAATGAATAGAACACAGGTTAAAATCCATTTCTAACACAAGTTAAAATCCACTCTTGTCTTGTTATGGCTGTTTGTGGGACTTCTAGGCTAAGGATTTCTTGCAATATAAAATCATTGAAATGGTGTTACGAATCTTGTCCCGATCAACTGAAAGCCATTAAAGGTACCATCTACAATAAAATCCAAATTATCTAAATTAGGATTTTAAGTGACACTAGTTGTTAGTTTTACCCAACACTGCAAGCTATGCAAGTAGTTGCATGCATGTATGACCTTTTTCTGTAATTGTTTCCATCAAATCAACTTATTCAAGCAATGAAGATTTTGATATTTTCTGAGTTTGTAAAAGTTGATACCATTTATTTTATTGTGGCGTCAAGGTATTAGCTTCATGAGACATTTTTAGATTAGCTAGTAGTTTCCTATTTGCTGAAGTGAACTTTTAATACTTTGTACAGGCTGCATCGGTCTCTTTTGCCCTTGCTATCTGTTCGGGAAGAACGCAGAGTCGTTGGGTTCTGGAACTTTGTTAGGATCATGCACGATGCATTTCATATTATGGGCTCTTATCAATACTCTCTGTTGCTGCATGACTGATGGACTTTTGCTGGGCTTACCTGGATGCTTTGTTGCTTGTTATGCTTGCAATTACCGCAAGGCACTGCGGGAGAAGTATAATCTACAGGTGTGGCTTGTTTATATGTTACAACTTCATATGCAGTATCCTTTATTCCCTAGATAGTATTGAGATTTATCTTCAATCTGTAGGATAACTATAACCTTACTAATATAGTAATGCAAGACATCAACCGAGTACAGGAAGTTCATTTTGTCTGTTGTGCATGCACACTCCCCTGAGGTACAGCTGAATTTTAAAAATGTAGTCAGTGATAGCTTTCGCCGGTGTATACTTTCTATCATTGAAGCCTGTTGATAAGTAGATGAAAGAAGCTAGCTGATCAACAATTTTGGTTGATGTATGCAGGAAGCTCCGTGTGGTGACCTTGTCACTCACTTCTTCTGTCATTTGTGTGCAAATTGTCAAGAATACAGGGAAATTCGTGAGAGGTCTGGTGACCCGAATCATTCTGCTCTTACATTGGTGGAGATCACTGCTCCAACTGTGCAGACAATGGAGTAATGTAATACCAAAACAGTGTCCGTTGTCCTCGATACTTCATCTCATTTGCTAGATTATCCGAGTCATCAAGGCGGCGGATCGCATATATCATGTTATGTTTCCACGTGGGTGTATACGTAGCTCTTATGGGCGTTTTCTCGCTTGTTCTTCAGCAATTCTGTGGTCTTCACAGAGACAGTGAAGGTACAGACCATGGAGAAATAAGAACAGACCACGTGCATTCTCAACATCCTCTATTCCTCTTTGTATATCCCCCCATTCATTTTGTTATGTCTTTCCACTCTTACGGACTTCTGCAGTCAGGAATCCATATGTAACAACTGTAGCTAAAGGCTCTCCAATTGCCATTAGAAGACAAGGTTTCACCAATACTTAAAAGAGTTGTTATGTTTTGCCATATGTATGTATTGATTGTGCTTTTGTCACCTATTTCATATGGAGTATTATTGTCATATATAAGATATAGAAAGAACACTGCCTTTCTTTTTTTTTTTTTTTTTTCCCGCGAGGTGTTCTAAGAGGGTCCTGATTATGAGAAAGTGTCTTTAAGTCAACTACACCTAGATTAATCTCTGCTTGTACCGGGTCAGTCCATAAGGGATAAAGTATTGGCCAAACGAATTTTTTTATTCTCAGGGCTCGAATTCGAGACGTCTGATTAAGAGATAGGCCTTTTTTGATTGATATAGTGTGGGATTCTTGATATGTACCATATTCGGGTATAGTGCACACCAAAGTAAAAAATGAAACAAGTGAAAGTTGTTAATTATATAATGAGGGCAAGTTTGGAGTAACTACTGGTAAGGGAAACAATCTTTTTGTAAAAACCTTTTTGTAAAAAGCAAGGATGATTTTATTGGTTTAAATAAAATTAACAATAAATATTAGAACTTTTAAGAAGAAATAAAAAATCACATTTTAAATTGTAATAAAGAATTTAAATAAATAAAAAATGATTCTATTTATTTAATGAAATCATAATATTAGGATAAAAATGGTAAAACAATTAATATTAATCCTACAAATTCACCTATTACATAAAATTATTTTACTTATTAAAAATTAAATTTTGTGTAAAACTTAAATAAGATTAATTTTATTGATTTATTTATAATTAAGAATCTATATTTTCTTTAATGATTTTATATAATTAATTATTATATCATTTAATATATGTAAGTAAAAAAATTAAAAAAATAAACAAATCACTTTTGAGTATCACGTGAGATATGTGACTACGTCTCTTTTACAGCTCTTGCTATATAGCGGACGACGTGAATTATGTGTCATTGTCTCTCTATCTCTCTGAGGTGACGCAATGGTAGCCTTTGGAAGCGCAAAGCGGCAGTGCCCCAGCAGCCACAACTGCTCGGAATGGGCTAGAGTGTACATGGAGTATTGCCTTTGCAGTTTTAGAGATGGGGTTTCGCTGTCCTTGGGTTTGGTTAGTGTTTGCAGTTGGGGAATCGCAGAGATACCGCAGATTATCACTAACTACAAGGAGAAATCTGCCCATGGTCTTTCTATTGCTTTCTTGGCCACATGGATTATTGGGTGTGCTTTCTTTTCTTTAAAGATTGTAATTTTCTTGGTTTTTTGTTTCGTTGTTATATTCTTGTTTTTGTAGTGTTTCAGGTTCAGGATCTGCATCTACCCTTATCGTGTCTTTTTGTATGTGCATGTTATTCCTTTTTAACTTTGTTTACTTGGTTTGGTGTCTTTTACAGGGACCTTTTTAACGTTTTTGGTTGCATGCTGGAACCAGCTACTGTAAGTGGGTGCTTTCACATGTCTGCGTTGTTGCGTTAGCTTGTATTGATTGTTCGTGGGACTTCTCAGCCAATTGTTCTGTATATGTTTGATGATTTTAACCATATTCTTGCACAAACATGAGCATACTTATTGTGCGTGTTCCTTCTAGTAGATGGGCACTCACACTACTGTTTGAAGTTCAGATTGCTTTAGTTTCATCTGCAGTCTGCACTCTTCTCTCGATTTGATCTAAATGACGAACTGGCTATTGCTATCTGCATGTTTAAAAGCTCCATATTTTCCTCTTCGTAACGTAAACATAGATCAAATCCTCTTCCTTTCGAGCTTGCAGTAACTGATGTTGAATTATTATTTTCTCAAGTCTCGAGAATTGTGGTCTGTACGGACTATAACATGAAGTTACCCTACTTTAGGTCTCATTTAAAATAATATGCGTTCTGATCTTTCACATTGAATTTCATTCAAGGGTATGGCTAACATTTGGTATTATTCTGCAGCTTCCAACGCAATACTACATGGCAATGGTGAGTTAGTCTATTAAAGCTCAATCAGTTCTGATTAATTCCAATTTCCTTACTTCAATTTTGTCTTATCTTGTCACGCAGTTATACACCCTTACCACCCTAATTCTTAGTGGGCAGACCGTGTACTATGGCTACATATATCATCGATTGAGTTGGAGTAGAAAAAGCTACAAGGTAACAATTCCTAGTATTGACTGTTTCATGCCATTGGTGGTTAATCATGTTTTAAATTATGGAATTCTCACAATAGCTAGAAAGAAGCGTTTCATGTGATCCAGGGTGGATCATAGGTCTTCAATTACCTTCTGAAAATAAGATGTTTTAAGTTCTGTTCTCTGGAACATTAGAACCTAGAGGAACCAATGATTTTTGTTTAAAATTGAGTGAAAAATACTATGGGAAAAGCAATAGTAACACTTCCAATTTTGAGGTGGGGGTTGGAGATGCCGGCTTTGTCAAATGTCAATTGTAAGCAAGGGCAAAGGTTTGCTGCTTAGATTTCTGTTGTGTGTCTTCATGTGGAATACGTTTAATAATTGTAATTGGACTTCAGACTGAAGTGGCAGAAAAAGGTAGGCGGGTGAACAATGATGCTGCAGTAAAACAATTCAATCAGGCTGATAAACAGAAACATGGATCCAACACTGTTGTCAGAGAAAATGTTTTAAGTTCACCTATACCTCTTCCAGCAGTCCATCACCGCTGCTCCCCAGGAAGGGAATTATACTACATGTAAGGTTTCTATTCTTAAGTTCCTAATATACCCTCTAGTATGTTTAGCTGACCTAGAGTCCTGAATTAAGATGAGTGTAATGCAGGGTATAGTTTATGAATGAACTTTCTAGTTATGAGTGTAATTCAGTGTATAGTTTATGAATGTACTTTCTAGTGCCAATCATTGATAAGAGAAAATCTAGACCCCTTTTCCTGTGTTGGGGATTCTGTTAGAGGCTTAGGTGAGACCTAGAAGCTTAAACCATTCAACTATTCATCATTGAAAAGTAGGGATTAATTAATGAAACTTTTTTTCATTCTTCCAAGTTGACTTTTACTTTGTAAACAGCCTCAAGTATAGATATCTCTGATTCCTTACACTGTTACCATTCATTTCTATTCTTCTGTTATTAAATTCTTGTTTGTGATGCATGAAATCAATCAGTATGCTCGTGTCATTTGCTGTCTTAACATTTAAATCTACTAAGATAGACGATAATGCTATCTTACAGAGATCCCATCATAATTTATTTTGATTATTCATTTAGTTTTCCCTTACCAATTTTTGTTGTTATCAACATCATCAGGTCAGCTAGATCTCTTTCCAGTAGTCACACCCCCACAGCAGGAGCCCTTTTAGCACAAAGAATGTCTCCTAGTCCTAGATCATTTCCTAAAAGAAATTCCGTTGAGGAGCCCTTACTTGATCCAGTTGTTTCTGCTCAATCTGAACCAAATATGAGCATCAGAACCACCCTATGTGTGGTAAGCCCCATATATTATCCCCAAAGTTAGATTTCTGGGCCAGCATTCTGGTTTAGATCATTATGCTAATTCACTAAAACATGAAATCTTTTATATCTTACAATTCAGGTATCAGCATTTTCATTTCTCGGAATTTTCAATCTTAATCAAGCAGAAAATAAGAGGCATGATAAGGTGTTCGGAGGTACCACTCAAGGATTTGTTATACAAGTTGGAAGGAAAATTTTGCAGGTAACCGAGGTCGAGTTTCCTTTATATATTGCTAATGAATTATGGCACAGGCTGTAATCTTTTCACTTTTGTCTATAGGTGTCTTCTTACTTGGAAAGTGAATTTGTCATGGCTAATACATCACTTGATACTTAAGTACTTTACATTGAAGCTTGAGTTAATTCATTAGCAGTTATTGCTTATAGTATTTGGCTTATTCAGACTTCTTTAAGATTTCTATAGAAATTTACAATCTTTTTTCATGTTTCTTGTTTACCTTATGATAAGCATAAATAATTAAGTGCTAATGGGAATTCAGGTAAGTGGAGGACTTTCATCTAAAAACAATATTGAAACAAGCAACGGGCCTGGGACCTTCTTTGGTTGGGCAATGGCAGCTATCTACATGGGTGGACGACTTCCCCAAATATGCTTGAATGTAAGATTATCTCACTAAGATGGCTTTAGGCATTAGGATTAGGATAGGAGTGATTAAAGTTAACTAGTATTATGCTATTCTTTGCAAATTTCTGCAACTGACTTCAACTGCTTCATCAAATTTTTGTAGATCCGGAGAGGCAATGTCGAGGTAAGGATGCTGACTTGTATTACATATGATCACTGTAAAGATAAAATATATGATTGTCATATTGGCTACTGGGATTTTATGTCAACCAACAACAGTCCCCTTCCCCACTCCTATGGTTTCCTGCTTCACTTCCCAACTCTTTTAATGGATTTGATTGCATATAGATCACTTTTAATTATGTCAACTCTACGTGCGATTTTTCTCTACAATTTACAGGGCCTCAATCCATTCATGTTCGTCTTTGCTTTGGTTGGAAATGCCACCTATGTAGCAAGGTATTTTTCATTCTTCCGTTACTTCGATCATTGCCCTTTTCAACTTAAATATAAATTTATGTTTCTTCCAACTTACAAGAATGTCTGCTTTTATTAATACCATACCCATATACATCTCTAATATTTCATCCCTTTTCTCCAAAAACATTGGGCAGCATACTCGTCAACAGCTTGGAGTGGTCAAAAATCAGACCAAATTTGCCCTGGCTTGTAGATGCAGGAGGCTGTGTGCTGCTTGATTCTTTCGTATCCTAATCAAAGATTATTCATATGATTCATTTGCCAAATTAGACTGAAAAGCAAGAAAGTTTTTGGATCCCTAAAGAGAGAGACCAATGGTGGTCTGTTTTTCCATTTTATGTAGAACCTTAACTTACTCAGATATTACTCCAGTTCATTTACTTCCGGTATTGGAGTCCCAAAGCAGAAGAAGATCAGCAGAAAATATCCATTGCATGTTAGGCAGCAATTTCCAAAATTTTGGCCGAGGTAAGTATAATAGTGCGAGGAATGCTCGTCTGTTATGACATTTTATGTGGTTTTGAGATATCCATCTCCAAGGTATGCCTGCATTGAATTGGCACATAGCATGCCTTGGTTTTTCATTTCATCATGTTACTTGGACCATACTGGCACAAGCCTTTCTTAAATCTATCTGATAGAAGTCCAGCCATGGCTCCTCCAACTCTTGTCCGCTTGTTCCGAAGCCTCTTGTTCCTTTATAATTTGCTTCCCCGAATATCTCGACCACTACCCTTTTACCTCCCTGGAAAATCTGAATGAGGACCATCCTACACCAGTTCATAATCTAAACGCACCTCCCCCTTTTGCACCATCAACGATTCCCATTTCTGATCCTCTCCCTCCTTCCTACCATCACAGGCTTCCCCTTAGTTACCTTTCATTCAATTCCTTTGCCTGTGTAAACTATGCTCCAAACTGTTGCTTGCATACGTCAAACTTTATTGCTTAGGACTGTTACTGAAACTGATTGAATGATCTCAAGTATACAAGCAATTGAAACTCCAATCTTGTGTTTGCTTCTGAAGAATATATTGGGGCTAACCAAGAACTATGTTATCCTAATGCTAAGTAGCTATAAAGTAACATATTTTGTTGCATTTAGGTTTCATTGCCATTGAAATGGTTGCTAATTTCCTTTCCACCCAGAGAAGAGAATGGCTTGGATGGTATATTTTGAGCCAGGGTGGATGAACTTCCGAGTTTCCTGCTTGCACTTACCAGTGCCCTTGATCTTTCCACAGTCAACAGAGTTTTTCTTTTGCTTTTTTTTTTTCAATTCCTACAAGTAGGGAAGGTTTTGTAATAATTTTTGTGGCTTTGGTTAAAAGAAAAATGAAAACTCTTGGTTTCTTAATAATAAAAAAAAATTATGAGAAAATTTTAAAAAACTTGTATATTTATAAAAATTTTCAAAATAATCTTAAATTTCAGTTAAAAATATTATATTCGCAAATTAACAAATTACTTAACTAATTAAATAAAAATCACATATGGATAGATTAAAATGTTGCTTATATAAAAATTTAATTTATTTTCAAATTTGAATCATGTTATT
This sequence comes from Erythroxylum carthagenense, assembly GCA_026413575.1. Lineage (NCBI taxonomy): Eukaryota > Viridiplantae > Streptophyta > Magnoliopsida > Malpighiales > Erythroxylaceae > Erythroxylum > Erythroxylum carthagenense. Next base: position 3,967,446 of record JANZLD010000003.1, on the reverse strand, counting down.
TAAATTAGATTCAAATTAATAATCTATTACAATCATTTTAAGTTATTGATTTAAATTAAATTAAATTAAGTTTAAGAAATAAGTTGGGTTATTATAATATTTATATCGTCTATTTTATCGTTATTTTTATCTGACAAAATGAATTTTACTAAAAAAATTGAAAATTATAAAGAATTTTTTTAAAAAAATTAAACTATTTTCTAAATTTTTTAAACAATAGAATTTGTGTTGGCACCAATAATGGTCTTATAGATAAGACCACCTGACAAAAACATGATAGTAAAGACTAATGCTCTTCATCAATCACCTTAGTGAAGATTAAGATAATAATTAAGCCATAAAAAGACTGGCTTGGTGGAAATCAGCATTTATGTTTTACAATCAGTATTTTGCAGTGTTTTTTATTAAAATAAAACAGCCACAATTATGTTATTAGTACTGATTGGCTTGCCACCTATGTAAAACACTTTCATATCGGTGTCACATATTTTAATACAATGTATCCTATTTGAGGATATGTCAAGGATTTGTTTCCTCAGACTTATTTTATAATCTATCTTGTCAGTTCCTCTTTAATTAAAAAAAAGAAATGAGAAATTATGATATCTTAGGTCGAACTATTGAGTTTTGAGTCAAGATTGAGCTTTTATTTAAATTTTTAAAATTTTGAATTGAATTTTAAACTAAAAAACTTATCAATGATTACGTATTTTATTTTAATTGATATTTATTTTCACTTTTTACCGAACTAATTTAAACTAAAATTTAAAGTTTTAATTAAAAAATAAAAATAACAAGATAAGGTAATCTCAAATAAAGTAAAAATTGGGTTGAATTCGAATTTGAAAAGATCAATTCGATCTTATTCGATCTAACTAAAATATTACAATTTGTACTCAAATTCATCAACCCGAATCGAGACAAAGAATATGTTACCAACTTTTGTAAAAAAAAAGGTGCAATTACAAATCATTCTATAAACTTGGAAGACTTTAGTATAAACTAGATTATCAACTTTCACTTTTTAGTTATATAAAGGAGCCAAAAAAGAAAAGCTTCAATTAAAAAAATAAAAATGTTTTTTAAAAAAAGAGAGCAAGTGGTAAAATTTTAATCAAAACAAAAAACCGCATACGGTAAAAATGAAACACGAGCACGTGCAAGTAAGCCTCGGTAGACGGCACGCGCGCAAACATTAGTAGTACACCATGTACATGCCCGTAACATGTGCACGTGCTTCTCAATGACTTTGCCTCTTTCCATCTCTTCGAAGAAAGTTATGCTTTTTCTTTATTTGGGTAGGCAAGGCAACTGATAAGATATAATTTATAATATCTAAAGTATTATATTATATTAAATTAGAATTTTAAAATATAAATTTATGGAGTCTTAAAGGGTATGACATTTATGGGTTTTGCAGGTGAAAAGCAAAAGAAGAAGGAGAGGGCAAGGTTTAAGGAATAAAAGGTGGATTGGACGTGAGGAATGTAGGTAGGCCACTTTGAAAGTGTCCCCACTCCTCACTGTCACTGCCAAATGTAAAAAAAAAAATCACATCTTTCAGGTTCTTCAGGTCAGATCCTGCACCGCGTTAATTACACTGCTTGTTTAAGGTTTCACATTTCCATTCTTTTTCTTTCATTTCTTGGAACAAATTCCTCACTGTCACAAGAAGCAAGTTTCTTGCCTTTTTTGTTTCTCTGTTCTTTGTCAAAATCTCTTCTTCTTTTTTTTTTTTCGTAATCATGTTCTTGTTTCCTTGTTTTGGTCTTTTTTGAGCACTGAGCTTAGTCCATTCAGTATACTCACCTGAAGGGGAGTTTCTGTTCTGGTCTTTTGCTGTTTTTTTTTTTTCTCATCTCCGTAGATTTTTTTATCTGCATTGATCTGGGATTCCATTTTAGTGGATTCACTAGTGGGTTTTCTGGCTTCTCTCCAATTTTGAGTAGGTGATTCTTCATTCTGCTTCTGGTTCTTGATTCCAGACATACCAAAGAAAGATAGAAGAAACTGGGAGTAAGAGGTTCTTCTTCTGTTTGGAGCTTCAAAGTTCTGGTTTTGGTTGTGTCTATCAGCTCTCAGTGAGGCTCTTGCTTGCTCAAGATCCTGGATCTGAAGTGCATATTGTGATATAGAGTGAATGGTAAACATTCAGGTGGATTAGAGTGAGGAGTAGAAGGGAACGCAGAAAAAAATAATAATAATATGGGATCTCAAGGTGGTGCAGTTGAAGAAGGAAAGCTGCAATCTTTATGCAGGCAAGGGTCACTATACAGTCTGACTCTTGATGAGGTTCAAAACCAGTTGGGTGATTTGGGGAAACCGTTGGGAAGCATGAATCTTGACGAGCTTCTCAAGAGTGTGTCCACTGCTCAAGATAACGTTGGGGTAGGTGCTTGTCCCTCATCTTTGCCTCATCATCAGGGTAGCCTTACATTATCAAGGGATCTCAGCAAGAAGACGGTAGATGAGGTGTGGAAAGATATCCAACAGAAGAAAAGAAATGATGCAAGTGATGTTCGTGAGAGAAAGACTCAGCACGGAGAGCCGACTTTTGGGGAGATGACACTTGAGGACTTCTTGGTGGAAGCTGGTGTGAATACCGAACTTCCTCGAGGCAACAATGGCGCTGAGGAACCTCATCAACCTACTCAATGGATCCCCATCCAGCTACCTTCAGTACAACGGCTGTTTCCGGAACATCAACACAACGTTATGACAGTGTTTATATCAGGCCAACACCAGCCGATTCAACAATCTGTTCCTGTTCTAGATACAGCCTATTCCGATACACAAAACACCATGTCACCAACTTCTTTGATGGGGGCTTTATCAGATACACAAACGCCTGGCAGGAAAAGGGTTGCCTCTGGAGATGTGGTTGAGAAGACTGTTGAAAGGAGGCAGAAGAGGATGATCAAGAACAGAGAATCTGCTGCTCGGTCTCGAGCAAGAAAACAGGTTGCAATTCCAAACTCATCTTCTCTTTACGCATGAAAACTATATCTTCTCCTTGTGAAATTCTTCTAACTGTACACTGGAAGTCAGGCTTACACCCATGAGCTGGAGATTAAGGTCTCTCGCCTTGAAGAAGAGAATCAAAGGCTTAGAAGAGAGAAGGTAGAGTTCATTCTGAGATTTTTTGCTTGTTCTTCTGAAACTTAGATGGTCTCCATTGCTAGTTTCTTTCTTCAGAACTTGCTTTCTATTGACTTGTTGCATCCCAGAAACTTAAGATTAGAGTTGATATAAAAATGTTTGCATCATTGATTGACTGCAAAACAGTTGGCTGAATCGCACCTGTGTTAGACCATTAAGTCCAAATGTCCGTTCAACACAATCAGACATACGGTATCCATAAAATGGCTCATTTTTTGAACTGTTCTTGTGTTTTCAGGAGGCTGAGCAGGCCTTGCCATGTGCACCACCTCCTGAGCCAAGACATCAGCTGCGCAGGACGACTTCGGCCCCTTTCTGACATCCAATTTTCTTGGAAAAATGTTACCTTCAGTTGCGACATGACATGTCTGATTCCTGTTTTGCAATAGGCTAACCACAGATCAGAACATCAAATTTCAGGCTACTGCTATAGCAACCTGCTGCTAATTTTGCTTCTTTTGCCCCTGCACCTTTCACTTCACATTGTAGAGCTAAAAGAAACAAGTTTTAGAAATATATTGCGAACACTATAAATTTCCTTGGTTTCTGACTCAAATCTTGCAGCACTGGGAAGTATTATTTGTCATAGTGATCTTCATTACTGTTCTTCCATAGATCCCCTGTCCTAACCCTTTTCATCTTCGGAATGCATTGTCGAAATAGTGGACTTCTTGATGTTTTGCACGAGCTCCGGATTTTGTTGGGGATGCCAATGGATTCTTAAGACCCAAGACTTCAAAAATTAAATTCGAAATTGAATAAAATAGCTTAAACATATTTAATTTTAAAGATTAATTTTTAGTTTTAATTTGAATGTTAATTTAAATTCAATCTTTATTTTAATTTAATTCAAATTTAAATTCAATTTACTTTGTTAGTTTTGAATGTGATTATATTCCATTTAAGTCTTTTTGCCATTTTTAAGATTTTGTTAATTTTATAATTTAAACAATCAATAATTATTATAAATATAATTTTAAATATTCTAATTAAAATGAGACTGTTAATTAAGGGGTACCAAAGGAGTTCATTATTAAAAGCTTAAAAGCTTCTTAGAATAAACAAATAAAAAAACAACAATAATAAATCGGTAAAAATTCTTCTAAGATGCGGGATTTAAAGAAGTAACTAGTATAAATTCTATTTCCGAATGACCTACGTGAAGAAAAAAAAACTTAATAAATTAAAATAAAAATAATGTATTAAATAATATGATAAAGAATAACTAAAGAGTATTAATAATAACAAGGTTAATTAAAAAAATATTTAAATCACAAATTTATAATATTAAAATTTTAAATCATTTATTCGATAATAAGAAAATTTTTACTTTTTATCATATGCTCATAATTTAATATTGTAATTTTTATTAATTTCGTAAAGTATGTTTAAGTTTTAATAAGAATAAGAACAAGAATAATTTAAATAATTAAATATGAATATTAAATTCATGTTTATATATTACATAAATCAATATATAAAATTATAATAATTTGTTCTATATTATATTTTAAATATAAATTGAATAAATGTAAAAAAAAAATTATTGGATCCGGATTCGGTTATATTGAACAAAGGGCAATTCTTTTCTCTTCCTGTGCTTCTTCCACTCCCTTTGGAATTCGATAGAGAGTTGGTTAGCCGCCATTGCTAGGCTTCATCAGAGCACCCAAAACCTAAACCCTGAGACCCCATCTCAGTCCCATCTGACTACGTAGCCTCCTCTGTTGCCAGAGAAATCTCTATAGTGCATTGATCGTTGGTGCTTAGTCGTTCAATTGATACAAACAGAAGTTGCAAGAAAGAAGAACGAGGAAAGATGTCTTCACTAAGGAACGCTATCCCTCGAAAGGCTCACAAAGAGCGCTCTCAACCGTATGTCTCTCTTTCCCGTTATCCTGCATTCTATTTCTATGCACCCCTTTTTTCACTTCGTTAAATTTCGAATCTTTTGTCAATTTTTGAGGTTTTGTTTTCGTCTATTGACTTTGGTTCTTCAGGAAATCGAGGAAGAAATTTGGGTTTCTTGAGAAGCACAAGGACTATGTTGTTCGAGCTAAAGCATTTCACAAAAAGGAGGAAGCTTTGCAGGTTAGAATCACGATGGTGTTTGAACGAATCCTTGCTTCGTCTTTGGTTGTGATAATGCTTATGGCTTCTCTATGGCATTAAATTTACAGAGGCTTAGAGAGAAAGCTGCTTTCAGGAACCCTGATGAATTCTATTTCAAGATGATCAAAACTAAAACTGTTGATGGAGTGCATCGCCCAGAGTAATTTGCTGAGCTCTCTTTTGCTTTTAGTATTTTCATGATTGAATCGTTCCTTAGTTGTTGATAATGGTTTGCGTAGGTTTAATGTGCTTTGTTTTCATAGATATTGGGTTGAATTGGATAAATTTGACAAAAAGTTAGTTTATTCAATTTATAGTCTTTACTTTTTTATTTTGAAAATTGACATATTAGTTGATTCTCGTTTGCTTATTTCTGACGTGATTAGGAGTGAGGCTAACAAGTATACACAAGATGAACTCATGCTAATGAAGACACAGGACATAGGATATGTTCTTCAGAAATTGCAAAGTGAGAGAAAGGTGAACTACAAAATTGCTAGTTTCTTTAGATATAAACAACTATATATTCTTATGGTAGTAATTGTGGATGTACTGCTATTTGCTTCAGAAAATTGAGAAGCTTACTGCTGTGTTGCATTCTCTTGATAATAGGCCATCAAGCAAGCATATTTACTATGCTGAGGACAGGTTTGAAATTAAATCCATTGTATTTAAGCTTGTATATTCTGTTGGTTGAGCTCATATGTCTGAGCCTCGTAGAACCATATCCTTAAGATTTTCCTTAACATAGCGTGACTTGGAAAGTTCTTTGCAATTAGGCTAAATGTTTCATCCATCATCATTCATAAAATCTGTCTTGCAGGGAGGAGGCTAAGGAAATAAGGTCACGAACTTCAGAAAATAAATTAGTGACTGCGTTTGTGGATGTGCCTGATGAAATTAAGAGGTAAATAGATGAAGTTACCCTTGCATGATAGGCGTGTTCACCTGGCAATCTTCCCCGATCAATTTATGGAAGATATTTCAAGAAGAATCTGCAAATATAGTCTGTGGAGTGGCCATGGATTGCTATGTGTAGACATTATTAGTTAGTGATGTGGCATAAATTGTCACCAGAAATATCAAAGCGAGCCTACTAAAAATATCAAAGTGAACAGTAACAAAATGCACATATATTGACATAGATCAGGAACTTCGCTACAGAAGTTCTTGGACATAGATATTATGCTGCTGCAAAGCATAATTATGTTAGGTTTTGTCTAGCTAGTCCTGCTAACACCCGATCATTTGATTGATATTCAAGGTATACAGTTTTAACAGTTTGATGGAGCTTTATTCCTTGGCATTATACCTTGGAAATTCATTGCAAATCTATGAATTTGGCTTCTCTTTTTTTCTTGTAAACTAACTTTTATTCTGGACTGACTTTATAAGAGTAACTAAACTTGAACATTATTATGGACTGGTTCTTGCGGAACCCTTTCTACACATATCATCTTTTTTGTTCTAAAGAAAACTAATTGTCCATCATGGTACATTATCTCTATGTGCAGGAAAACAGCTAGTTCCTACAGGGAGCTAGAGGCTCGGAAGAACAGAGCAAATCAGCTCGAGAAATTGTATATGGATATGGCAATGCAGAAGGAATTGCAGGTTCTAATCTTTTAACTTGACCATGTTTTCTCTAACAATTGAATTATAAATGGAAACTTAATCGTGAAATTCTATTTGTCAAGCAGAAAAATGGTCGGAAGAGAAAACTAGGGGAGGATGAAATTGTCCAACCAACATCCAGGCCGGTATACAAATGGCGGACAGAACGAAAGAGGTAAAGGCAATCCTGAAAGAAGTCATCTCACACGTGATACATGGCTATTGCAATTTATCTGGAGCACAGAAAGTGATGCCCTGTTTGGATGAACTTCTTGTGGTATTCTATTGTAAACATTTGTAGTCAAATATTTTTATGCTTACTAAAGGAAGATTTCTCTTGATTTACGACATGATTGAGGACTTTGGTTTAATCTTATTACTTTGCTACTGCCAAAATTGAGATCTCTTCTACATTCCAGACAAAGTGACGATTTTTTGTATGTGTGTGGGTGCTGATCGTTTAAGACTTAGAGCTTTTTTCATTCACAAGTTGTAGTGTAGGAGATGTAAGCCTTGGAAAAATCAGGCATCAGATTATGAACATTAAATTCTGCTTTCAGAAATGTGTTTTTGATTTTTGATTTGTTTTAGGAACTCCTTTCTTTCAGTTTTCTCTAATTTTCCACAGCAAGAAGAATTCATTGTTTAATCAAATCCCCTTGGCCCTGATGTTAAATTCTTCAGCATAAACCGATGTTCTGTTCTAGACTATATCAGTAGATGCCTTTACGGTTCATGAATAAAATTGGAACAAATGGAAAACAGTTGTCATTGTTATAAAAGATAAGAAATAATATGGTGTACCACTAATTGTAGATGCACCATTTCATAGTTAGTGTACATATGGAT
>JANZLD010000003.1:3840260-3855390 GCA_026413575.1 Erythroxylum carthagenense | reverse complement strand
AATGAAAATATAAAAAATATAAAAAATTATTCTTTAACTGTTTGTATATATATTTTATATAAATAAAAATATAAATTATTTTTTAATTGGACATAATTTCTGTTTTAAAATTATAGTGTTAAACTTTTTGTAACAATCATTTTAAAATTAGGGATATAATAGAAATTTATTATATATTATATTTTTTTCATCCATCTTTCAAACAACATTATATTATGAACCTTTCCATCCATCCAAACAACTTTTTACTATATTATATTTCATACCATTATAAACCGTTCTGTTATGTTTTATTCTATTTCATTAATTAACATCCAATCAAACAGATAATTTAATATTCTTAAACATATAATATCATAAATAGAAAGCTAAGTTAAGAATTAACATAAAGAGAGACAAAAATCAAAGAAAACAAAAGAAAAAAATCAAAATGGTGACTACAAAATTAAAATATAAACGAAAATGAAATTTATTTTAGCACAAAACCAATAATTGACTTTGACTTGGGTAGTGCCAAAGCTACTGAGGAATTGAAAGAGGCCCCCTTGGCTACATCCATAATAGTACACAGGAGGGGCGTACTACGCACCACGTATAGTTTAGGATAGATCACCAATCTCTCTCCTTTCCATTGTTTCTAGAGTCTACTCATTTAACCAACACTCTTAGATCCACTCACTCTCCCTCCTTACTTCCGTTTCTACAATTTTCTCCACTAAGGTAACTATCAATTTCTTATCTTTTTAGTTAATTATCTGTTTATTCTTATGTCAATTGTGTGTTCGTTCCTTTGATAGTCAAGGGTATTATCTTTAGTCTGGGCGTGGTTCCAATTTGTGATTTTTTTGATTTTATTTTGGTTCCTGATTGGTATTGACTTTTGGTTTCTGAGAAATTTGTGTTAATTGTTGAAATTGATGTCTATTTTCCTGGTTATCGAGTTATGAGGACCCAATAAAAGGATTAGAAAAAACAAAATTACTGAAGAATCCTTCTTCTTCATTTGGATCTGCTCTTATTCTGTGGGTATTTGTTTTGGAGTATGGTATAGCTTTAAGGTTGATTAGTGATGTTCTTTTCTTTGCCTTTTCTTTTTTTCAAGACGTTTTTGTATATGTATTATGCAACAGTTTGGAATGGACATGAGCTAAGTTCTTGTACCCAGAGAGAAGTTAGTGTACTACTGTGGCTTCCAGGTGGCTTGTACGAATGAAGGTTTTTGACGTAAAACTAAAGCATTTGAGATTCCCTTTTTTGACCCATCTGGCACTGGCACTCTTACTTTTTCCTTATTATCTGATTTAGATTATTAGCTTATTCATTCTGCATATCTTTTGGCTATATATTTATCTGCGTTTGTGATTCTTTAACTTACACTAAGTGAGACTTTTAGTCTCCATTTCTCCCTTTGTTGGTGAGAATTTTGCGGGATGTATGCATTCAGTGAGAATCTAATTACTGTTTTTAGGGCATCTACAATATGATCGATTATGTTCTGATGCTCTGATTGTGATATGCAGGATGTTCAAGAGACTTCTTATATATTTAATCCTTTGTTGAAACATTTTCTGAGAGATTTGGTACTCATGTTGTGCTTTTATGCATTGTCTGCAAATCTGTTACAGATGACAGTCTGAATTTTGAGCGAGTCTTGGGGACAAGGGTTTGGTTTTGCACTTCGGCGCTCTGAGACATTGTGAAGGAAAGAGAAGAGGGAATGTCAAGTGGCAGAAATACACACTGGTGCTACAGATGCCGGCGACCAGTTCGTTTGCGAGGGCGGGATCCTGTTTGTGTGTATTGTAATGGAGGATTTGTTCAAGAACTTGATGACATGGTGCGCATCAGCCCTCTGGACTTCTTTGGCCTGGATAATGATGATGACAATCATGATCACAGATTTGAGCTTATGGATGCTTTCTCAACATTTATGCGGCAGCGACTGGCAGACAGAAGTTATAACCAAGATATCAGAGGGAGATCAGATTCAGTTCCTGAACATAATTCAGGTTTTAGCCCTCTGTTGGTTTTTGGCGGCCAAATTCCAATGAGGCTGTCTGGAAATGGAGGGCTTGAAGCACTGTTTTCTGGGGCACCTGGTATTGCCTTTGCACGTGGTAATGTTGGTGATTATTTTATGGGCCCTGGACTGGATGAATTGTTTGAACAGCTTTCAGCTGGTGATCGGCGAGGTCCTCCCCCAGCAACCAGATCGTCGATTGATGCAATGCCTACTATAAAGATCTCGCAAAGGCATCTTCGATCTGATTCTCACTGTCCAGTCTGCAAAGATAAATTTGAGTTGGGGTCTGAAGCAAGGCAAATGCCCTGTAGCCACATATATCACTCCGATTGCATTGTTCCATGGTTGGCCCAGCACAATTCATGCCCAGTTTGTCGCCAAGAGTTACCCCCACAACGAGCAAACAGCAGCCGTAGTTTCCAGAGTTCAACATCTCATAGCGGAAGCAGCAATTACAGCGGAAGGGAGAACGGTAGGGAAGGAAGAAGAAACCCATTCTCTTACTTGTGGCCTTTCCACCGATCATCTAACTCTGGCTCTAATCAAGATGGATCTACTGGAAGCAGCTCAACTGGTCATGAAAATAACCCCCATGTGGGATATTCAGGATGGCCTTTTGACTAGGATGTCAACATCTTATGAACATGTTTTCCTTTGTCTATTAGGAAACAACTCTGGTACCAAAATTATGGTCTATAAGCAAATTGTTGGAGTGAAAAATGGTTTGAAACTTTGAAGTTTAAGTATTGTTTCATAGCATAATTGAGGGCCTCTTGTGCTTCATCTGCAGCTTTTAGTGTAAATGACTTTGGTATTATCAACTTCTTTTGCTTGCAGAAGGCGTGTATGATGGTTTTTTGCCAATTATGCAGCCATTGGCTTTAAAATAGTTTCACTTTTGAAGTGCACAAATTACAGCTTGGCGGTTGATTATTTATTTGTCCTTTGAACAAATAAGCTTGCAACATCCTTTTTCAGATTGTAACATAAAACTGTTGAATGATTTATGTGAATGGATTTTCTGTGTATATGCATTAAAATCTCATTCCAAAGATGTTGGATTTTAAAATTTGCGAACTACTAAACTTTGAGACTCCATTTCCTAAAAGAATGAATAACAAGTCATCAATCTTTAATAAATGGTTGATTTTGATGTCTCGCAATGACCATCCACGAATGGCACTGCGGTATTTTTGGAAGGACGCACATGAACATAGCAACAAATTGGCAGAACTGGAAAATGTGTAGGCAAGAACCTAGAAAGAACTGTGTAAATGCAATTTCAAGTATGGCCTCATCAACATACTTAAACAGTAAGTTGAGTATGGCCAACACACCATACATAGTATCTTAACTAGATGATGGAACAATAGCAAGTCTAAAGGTAAAACAAATAAGATTAGACAGGAATACAAAACCTCAAACCAAAAAAGTAACATGGTTTAGACTCAGGCATCGAAACAAGTCAAACATAGCAGGACGAACCATACATCACCTCCCAGAAGCGGCAAATCAGTTTGTTAGTTCCATAATAGCAGAAACAATGTCACCATCTGAAGCCTTGAGAGCTTTTACAGCCCTTGATCTTGAAACCCCAGCTTGGGTCATAACCAGCTCAATATCCTTGGGCTCCACACCAGTCTCATCTACTTCTTCATCATCTTGAGCAATGTTTGATGGTTCGGGCTTTGATACGACATTACTTGTGTTAGGAGCCCTGAACTGCTCTGCTGCCTGAGTTTGGAGCTGCGAGCTCAAATCCTCAATCTTGGCTTCCCCAAAGACGACATATGTATCTGAAGTAGGACTCTTGAAAACATCTGGTTTTGAGATAACAAAAATGATCTGCAAAAGCAAATGAAGATAACATCAGAGCACAAGACTAGCTAACAATGCAGGTAACGACGCAACTTCAAACAAATAAAATCGGTTTAATTAACTGAATACTTACATTCTTGCTCTTTTTGACAGTCACACGACTAACACCAGGTATTGGTTTCATTCCAAGCTTCAACATTGCCTTACGACTCTTTTTCTCACTTCTGCTCTGCTTAGACCGACCACTTACATCTCCTTTCTCTAAAGAAAATTGCTACAAGTTAATTAACCAACTATACACAACCTAAAGTTAGTAAATCAGTCAAAACCTTAATTCAGTTAATCTAACTCACAAACATATGAAAATATGTACTCATTTAGACATAAAATCCCTCAATTTTATTTACAAAAAAAAAAAAAAGAAATGAAAACAAAACGAGGTGATTCTACAAAAAAATGCCCTGCATCACAGGTAATTAGTTCTTCCCCCACCTAACCAAATAATTATTATTCTTATGATATATAAAAGGTCAGTTAAGAAATCAATAATTTCTCAGTATATACTTGAAAAGGATGAAATGCATAAATCTTAATCTTCTACATCATATAGAAATACCCAACGCAATACTAAACTACTTATAACCTACAATATTATAGAAAGGGTGCACCATAATTAAGCTGGAAAAACCATTGTACAAAGTCCTCACCTTCAGCATCTTCATCATCCTTATCATCCTCATCATCCTCATCAGTATCTTCCTCATCGTCTTCCTCCTCAACCACTGGCTCATCGGGCTGGAAAGTTGTAATTCACAAAGCCACAACAGGCCATGAGAATAAATTTTTGGATCGCAAACACATTGTTTGATTGAAATTCAGAGCCAGGGAACAAACCTGATGTTCTAATATGAAAACTAACCCCCTTAAAGATTATGACAAGAACCACAAGCAGCACAAAAGTACACACGGAGTGCATGATTCTAATTTGACTTCAAAACAAGAAGTCAATACATCAACCATAATGCGTACAAAAAAAAAACAAGATGAAGCAAAAATATTAGGCACAAAATTCCCAAATCCGAGAATCCTATTAACAAACAGCTCATGATAAATGAAGTGACTAAAGGAGAAACCTTTATCCCGACCACAGTATGCAAATGCGCAATACAACCCCGATATTCCAGAAAAAAACGTACAAGTTCATTAAATAAGAGTAAGCACATGATCTTCGAGCTTTCATGGGAAATACCTAAACTTTCCGCATCAAACAACAACATTTGACAACTCAAAACGAAATACATAATAAATCAATCAAGCACATACGTTGAGCTTTTGTTCTTCAAGATGGGCAGCGAGAAGCTCTTCTTGGGTCTGAGCAGTCATGGTTTTTTTAGGCTTTTTCTTTCTACGGACACTCCCGCACTCAAAGCAACAAGAAAAAACCAATAAACCCTAAATTCACCCCTCTTTTATATACAGAAAGTTGTGTCGACTCGGGCATGGATCCTTACCCAGTTGAGATTTTTGAGTTTAGAGCCCTAAATCAATTTCATTCCAGCAGAGTTGCCTGATAGGGTTGGGCCGTCACCCCAAGTTTGGACACAAAATCAACCGAGTACTCATTATAGTCTAACGTTGTCGTTTTACTTCCTTTGGTTTAAAGAGTAGACCTTTTTAGGAATATTTTAAATCAAGTTGGAGACAAGATGGATAAAATAAATAAATAAATATACATAAAATATACTTAATTATTCTGTCAAATAATATTCCTAATCTTTTTCTTCCATCAACCAGTGTGAAAAACTGGAATTGGTGATTAAACAGAAGGAAAGACTATGAGATGGAGATGAGAGCATGAGGAGGTATACTTATATACCCTTCCATCCCCCAAGGTAACAAAGACAGTAATTCCAGGAATGAGATAAAGCAGAGGGTTTTTACAGTTTCTATCAACTCCCTACAGCTATTCCTTATGAAACTACTGAAAATTCATGCCTTTTACCAACCACCACCGGCACCACGACCTCCGGACCATCCGTTGTCAGCCTGTGACTGTGAGGAGTTTCTCTTGGAACCACTACCCCATCCCGTGGAATTCCCAGTGTCAGCATCGTTTCCACCACTTCCGGCCCCCCAGCCACCACCTGCACTTTCGCTCCAGCCTGCCTGTGAAACTCTCTTGGAATCGTTACCCCACCCAGAATTCTCACTTTCAGTCCTCCCACCATTTCCTCGTCCCCATCCGGCGGTATCTCCACCACTGCCCCAACCACCACCACCACCACCACCACCACTGCCCCAACCACTACCACCACCGCCACCACCAGAGAATGCTTCTCTGCGATTATCATAACCAGAATCCTGCCTCTCATTGCCGGTGCTATTCACTCTGCTGTTATAGGAGCCCCGGCCTCGCCCTCGTCCACCGGATGGCCTTGGCACCCCACCATGATGACTGTCTCTGTTGCCACTATAATCATGCCGACCTGCAAAATCACACGGAAAGGGAATGCTATAAAATTTGGATTGATTCCATTAGCAGGTCATCCAGCAGCCTTATAGTGGCATGAACAAAAGCTGCATAGCCCTTGTGCAAAATATTTACACATGAAACAGATAACTTCCTTGAACTTCAATTAGATATACCATCCAACAGTCAAAATGAAAACGTAGAGTTTAGAGAATCAAACTGACTATCATTGAAAGGCTTATGACATTCACTCAGAGCACATATTCTGTAGTGTTAATAACCATATAAGGGGAAATAGTAGCCTAATTAAATCAACTTTATCTTTAGAAGACATCAAACAGAATAAAAGAAAGGAAAGGGTTTCTTCACTCAAAAATTCAGATCATAAGCTGCTGAGGTTACATGATCCATCTTTTAGCTGCTGTTTTAGAACAATTAGGCACACAGGCACACACAGATGCCGAAAAAAGAACAAATCTTTAATGACAAATCCAAGACATGAAACCCACAAAGCTCAATTTACAATTTTATGATTTCAGTGAAATGCCCAATTACAAATTAGGTGTACAAGAGGAAGCTGACCATATCTCACGGTAAACCTATTCCGGAAATATTGGTAACTTGCATTAAGCTAGCAGTTCACTTGCAACGCATGTAACTAGGCATTCACTTAAGACATAAAATTAGACCCCAAGAAAGCAATCAAAACCTTTTTGCAAAGCCATTCAAGAGGTTGCAGAACACACCTAATCTAGATAAAGCAATAAAGGATATACACTAGCAACTTTTTGAATTGATACTGAAACATTCCACAGACGGGCGAAAAAGTATCAACCTGTCCTAGATCCAGGCAAGGCTGATCGACCCTTATCGAAGGACTGGCCCCTCCAGCCCCCTTCATTGCTTGAACCACCCCAACCACTGGCCATAGAAGAGCCCCCAGTTGCAGGGCTCCGCATTGGTACCATGGCAGCAACAGATCTTATAGATTGTGCAGATTCGTGCAGTGGGTCATCTATATGTTTCTGAAAATATGCCACAAGTCGATCGATGTCCTCAAACATCCTTTTACGAAACTTGAATCCTTTGGGATATAGACCAACATACTCGTGATGTGGATTTGTACTCCTTATATAAGTCAGAACAAAAGTGCCTGGATATTCATGAGAAATACCAAAAGCATAAACTATCCTATTAGGATACTCTAACCTTTCAACCCTTAGCAGTTCATCAACTTCAGCTTTATTTCCCCTTCTGAACTTGCGGTAGTTTAGCATTGCCTTTAGATGACTCACCAAGGGATCAACATACCGATCCATTACCTGCATTTCAAGGTCGTAAATAAATGTAAGGAATCACTTCTTTCATGACAAAGGCATGTGCCGTCACCAAAAATTCTGTCAAACAAGAATCCCAAGAGTAATCATGGAAAGGTTCTAATGTGAAACAGAACCCACCTCATCCAAATCCTCAAAAGTGTCCTCGCCAATTTTTAATGTCTTCCCAATACGAAGTAAACTTGTAATGTCCTTGTGCTCCTTACCCCCTTCAACTATGTCTTTGTGAGCATAAACACCGTCATATACTTTAAGAGTTAAGGTCAAATAAGAAGGTCCCCGTGAACTAGGACGAATAATACTTTCACCAGGTTCCTTGTCGGATAGAAACTGCCAGATTTAATGTTAATAAGGAAAAAGAACAAAATCAGAATTTAAGTAATTCTCACACAACAAATAAGTAAAAATAAATGAACATAGAGAATAATAGCTTGCACATATACAAAATGCAAATTGTTTTTCAGATGTTATATAAAGATGATAATTCAAAATATAAATAAAAAGGTACTTGCAAAGGGAAACAGAAAGTTGTATTTTTGCTAAGCTCTAAATCAACTTGATAAACAGATCACTCACTTCATGAGGTCAGTTGAAGAATCTTAATATCGGCATTCTTTATTAAAAGCCACAACCAATTTAAACACACATCAACGTCGATGTCGTTGATTCATCAAAACTAAAACAAATTCCGTAAACCAACCACAATGGTTGAACAAGATACCTCCATTGCTTCATCAGCTGTTATATTTTGAAAGCGAGGATGAACAATCATCCTGGGCTTAAAATGTTTCCTTGCGAGCTCCTTCTCTTTGCGAGCCTTTTCTTGTTCAGTCTGCAAACTACTTTTATCTTCATGATAATATTCATCAAGATTTGGAACCTGCTGCCATCGGTTACTTCTCATCTCACTCTCCTTGCAGACTAAGAATACCTGATATCTATTCATTTGTACCGATTTGATCTTGCAAGTGAGTATGTCACCTTCATGTAGCCTGTCGGCTAGCTCAGGAATATCTCTCCAATTATCAGCATAGTCTTCCTTACTCAACATTCCTGTCAATCCAGATTCCAGTACACATATTGCTTTTGGACCTTGCACTCTGCGAACAGTGGCTTGAACAATCCTGCCTTCAGTAAGTGTTTCCTCACTTTCACCAGATATCATATAGAATTCTTCATCCTGAGTCGGCTCTTTATACTGTTTACGCCAATCTTGGAAACCCTGTATTAATTCACGAATTATATCCTCCAGAGTTGCTCTCTTATTCTCACGATTGTTAGTTTTAATATAAAGATCCAGATTAAATGCTTTCAAATGAGCAGGCCGATCTCTAACATGCTCAATTGCCATTTCCAATGCATCATCATCATCATTCGCTTCACCATTGTGATCTTCATAAACAGCTTTTGCTATCTCCTGTGCGTAAGCATAAGATTCTGGATGTATCCTTGTATCATCCAACAAGTCAATAAATTGACTGCTACTAGCAGCCAGTCCACTTCGCCGCACACGTAGAAAACCAACTGCATTAACAAAGACCTTTTTCCCAAGACCATGAGCAGTAAGAAAATCTTTCCGGGTAAAGATTGCCCCAGCTCTCACCAAGGACCTCTGCAAGGATGCTGCCTTTCTCGGACCAAGCCCAGAAATGAACTGTAAAGGAGCAAACAACCATTCATGGCTCACAGCCAAATTTACGTCAAGTCCCACCTGGTTTGTAACATTAACCATAACCTGTTCAATCATTGAATATTTTTCATCGGGGGTGAGAAAATTTTCTAGTGGGTTGAGTTTCCAAGATAAAATTTCCCTCCCAGGTCCACACAGTGTTGCAACCATAGCCAAAGGGTTTTGAAGGTAACGCCCAAGAGCAACAGCTCGCTTAACAATGCCTAACAATACAGGAGAAAACAAGGTTAACAATAGCAGTAGCCAGTGCATAAAGACCACAAACAGCAGAAACTTGATTCATTACCCGACTGCCCAGGTAGCTGATCAGAAGAAATTCGAGAATTTTCATAGAGACGAGGCAAAGACTCGTCTCCATAGACAATTGTTAGCTCATCCATCTCATGTCCAACATCTCTAGGATTTTCCTCCACCATCTTAAATATAATCTGATGAAAGGAAGGCCAAACACAAGAAGAGTAAGATAAAGTTGAAATGATTTACAAGTGAGAAGGATAAAACAGTGGAAGATAGCTGGGGGAACCTAGCTGCAGACTTCCTCCTCCCAACCTCATCAAGGGGAGTCAGAGGAAAATGAGTTCTGTACTAACCCACCAAGAGAAAAGAAGAAAGAAACTAATAACAACTGCCTATGGTAGAGCAATGAGGTAATCACATAACAAAATGACAGCAGAAAGAAAAAGCTGCAATAAACTTCAGGAATTGACAGATCTCCAGTTCACACACTTTAAGGCCATGAATACAATTCCAGCCACACCGGCCACACGGGATGATATAGGTCCATCCCCAATTGAGTAAGAACATTTGTCTATCAAATATGGTATTAAAAATGCTTGCAACACCACTCCCCACAACCATGAAGTCTAGTTCTTAGTTGCTAAAGGATAGTGCGACTGAGACAATTAAATTAGCAGCCATAAGTCTAACTGCTCTATTTCCCATTAGCTTAGTGACAAAATATTTTGTCAGATACCAGCATAAGCCACACAAATTCTGCTGATGTTGCATAAGTGGTAATATTTCAAGAGAACAAACTATCATCAAATAAGTACACTATATAAAGTTAAACTTTTTGTACGTACTTCATATATATCCTCCTTCAGTCGCGTACAAGAAAGATTCACAGCTCCCAGAACAACCACATGCGGTTGGTGATCCATCATAAATTTCAAAACACGCTGCTGGTCATTTTTCTTGCGCTGCTGGTCGTTTACATTTTGAGAACGTAAAGTAAGGGACCCAGCATAAAGCACATCCAGAACCTCCCCCGATGAATCTAACATCACAAAAGTTGTTGCTGGCTTTCCAGGTCCCCAGCAGCAAGCCATGACCCTCGGTGCAGCTTCATCATCTGATGCAATATCGCTATCTTTCCGCTGATATGGCCCCACAGAAACTCTTTTCCACAAACCTTTCCCATATTCCCAATGTAGCCAATTTTTAGCCCTGCTTGTAAGGTAGGATCTTGCTTCTTTCTCCAATGAAGGCAACAGAAAATTATAGAGTGCATCCTGCAGTATCAACTTTCTTTGCTCGTTCCAGAGCTGAGCGGATTTACTAACCCCATGACTAAGATAAACTTCCTCTAGTTCACCAACTAACTTACTCAATGACGTTTCTGGAAGCACAATAGTGACTTGAAGAAGCTTCTCCTCTTCAGCCTTTTGAATTAGGAGCCATTGTGCGCCTTCAAACATTTTGATAGGTTTTTCACGCAGCCACTTCACACTTGCAAACTGATGGAAAGAATCTATAGCAACATTTCCCTCTGGAGTTGGAGTAGTGGATACTACAACATCTTCTACATAGTTACGGACATGTTTTTTCACACGTGGTTCACAACTTATCTCAACTGCTGCCTGGCAATCCAAAAAGAAGCAAGAGAAGGAATTGGGTAAACAATCTCAAACTTGAAGTGACAAAAAGCACATACGGGAAATCTTTTGTACCAGCAGATGGAAACATGAGGAAGAAAGTTCATACCATGTGCCTGGCACCTTTAAGAACTGCTTGAGGAGTCTCAAACATTGCACATGTAAAATCTGAAGCCAGATCTTCTGGTGCTTCCTTAGCATCCGTAGTATCAACACCCTACAATTTAATGTAACAACAAAGTCAAGCCTCTATAAAATATAGAAACAACCACGAGTCTGCAATTTATGTAACAAGAAAGTCAAGCCTCCATAAAGTAAAGAAACAACCACAAATCTATGAAGACTCGACTCCGTACAATTCAGTGTAGCAAGAACGTCAAGCCTCCATAAAAAAAAATAACCACACATCTATGCAGATTTGACACCATACAATTTGATGTAACAAGAAAATCAAGCCTCCATAAACTACAGAAACAACCACAAATCTATGCAGACTCACTAAGATTTCAATAGATAATTGCTTTCCAAAAAGCTCAGCACTGCATCCAAACTTGTTTGCCACCTCCCATAGGCCAGCCTTGCTGCAAATACTATATCGGGATTTCCTCTTTGGCCTCTTATACTGTCCTTCATCTACGCCTACCTCGCCAGGTGGGAAATGCAAGTTAAACTTTGCATCAACATCATCAATCTCTCTTTCTGATTCTGCAACATGGAGTGAACTAATAATTGACTCAAAGAGTTGTTGATTCAAATTAAGTCTCGTTTCATCATATATCCGACGAGATTCTTCTTCAAAACACTTATTATAGTACAAATGGAGAGCACTCTTCCGTTTCTGAAGTAGTAGCCATTTTCTATCCAAATCCTTGATCGTCCAAAGAACCTACAAACAAGTATATTAGAATTGAAATTTTTTGTTCTTTAATGAAGCTTAATTGGTAGGGAATGAAACAAAGATATTAACAGATGACAAGTTTTCTTACCTTGTGCCACTTGAGCATAGGATTTCTGTCAGATTTATCCTGATGCTCATCATCCAAGACGTGTTCTTGTAACAGACTTGAACATACTTCCTTCCGGTACATGGCAATAAAGGGGATCTAAAAGCCAGAATGAATACCAATAAAGAAATGTAAAAAGAAACCAAAAGACATACTAGAATGCAATAGATAAAGCACTAACATCCAACTTCTGCACGTGGTGTAGCTCCAAAAATTGGGCAATCTCTTCTTTGTCGATAGGCAAAGGCACATCGTGTTCGGGTTTAGAAGACTTCTCATATCTCTTGCCAAACAAGGCAACTGCATAATCACGAAGTTGTTTGTAAATCCATTCTTTTTCGTCTGATCTGCTCACTAGTGTAGGGGAACCAGTGCTTTCTTCCTCTATCTACATAAGATCAAAACAAACAAACAATAAAGACGTGCCTACACATATCGAGGTACCTAGATAAATATTGTACTCAAGTATCAATCGGAGTAGAAATGTCATCAAAACCTGCATTCTTTCTGGAATATCAGTTGCCCGAATCTGCTCATCTTTCTCCGTCATATACTTCTCAGAAAGAACAATTGGTTCAAATTCGTCCTCCAATCTCTTTTCCCTCCATTCAGTAGATTCTAGCCCTTGTTTCCGCAGCAGCAAAAGTTCATCAACATCCCCAAATATTTCATGAGCTTCCTGCAGTGCACTAGATGAAACCCCAGGTGCCTGTCTGGATTTCTTTCTTTTCATTTTCTTACGCCTACAGAAATTAGCAAATCAGTTAAAGAGACCAAGATTAAAGCATAGATCACAGACTGCCCTTCCAACATAATCCATAAAATCAATACCTAACTGGAGCACCATTTTCATCAACTTCTTCTTCATGAACGATAAAATCTGCCATTTCATCCTCCTCCCCCAGGTCTCCATCCTCTTCTTCCTCAGCTTGTTCCTCATCTTCAGCAATATCCTCAAGCGGCACTCCTGGGATATCATATGGCATTATAAATTCTTGTAACATATATCCACAACCAATCAAGAATGAACAACAAACTTGAAATAAATGCCTCACCTTCATCATCACCAAATAAGCTCCGCTTAAGTTTCTCCTCGGCAGTTTGACCGCCCTTACCACTTCCATCAAATTCTTCATCCAAAAGCCCAAATCGGTCGTCGTCAGAATCCCTTTGAGCTTTTTTTAAACGTTTAAATTTTTTGCTATCCTGAACCATTTGATAACAGAAAATCAGCAAGAGGCACACAATATATGTGAACTACAAAAGAGATTGAAAATCAAGGAGGTTTAACATTCAAAACCTTTGGTCGGTGGTGGAAAGCATTATTGTCTCGGAGAAGCTCGTAGTCATCTTCATCAAGCACATCCTCAGCTTCTCTGAAAATATATAAGTAAGACAAGAACTCATCAGTTTGATCACATATGATTAGGCCCCCGTTATTCAAGTAGATGGCAAGTTAAGCTTGAGGAATTTTCTACAAAAAAGATACTAAAAGAACCTTTTCTTCTTTTTCTTCTTCTTCCTGTGCCTTTCCTCATCACTCTCCACCCTCTCTTCTTCTTCATCTTGTTCTTCTTCTTCCTCAACATCATCTACTATAAAATCGTCCTTCTCATATTCATCTTGTCCGTCCTCTGCCCAAACCCAGTATGTAATTATATTAGTCTATGCTGACAATTCGCAAAGGATAAATTTCATACTTGACCAGGCATATGTTTCAAACAAACGACAACCAATAAGTAAGACTAATTCACGCTGGTAGAATAGGAACATAAAGAAATGAAAGCAAGCATGTCCTCGCATTATATTCCGACAAGATATGAGCTCGGAACCCTAAAAACGAATAAAACAAAACCCTAAATTCGAGCCCCACTAATGACCCTAAAAACGAATAGAAAAAGGCCTTAAATTCGAGCCCTACCATCCTCTTCGTCTTCGTCGTCCTCCGGTTCACCGGCTGCGTCTCCATCGACGGGTTCTCTCTCGTCCTCCTCGTACTCAACCTCATCTGCATGAACAAATCCCAAAAGAGAAATTCAAACTTTAAGGTAAAGAAAGGAAGAATCTCTGGAGCATTTCGTGATCAAAGCAACAAGCTTTAACATCCTTAGTGTCGTAATATTACCTTCTTCATCAGAAACCACATTCTTCCCCATTGCTGAAGAACAGGGAAATTAAGCTAAACACAGAGAGAGAGACACACGGAACCCCGAGAGAGCGAGAGAGGTTAGTAGCGAAGATGAGAGAATTTGTTGAAGAGCGTGCTAAATAGTTTTCTCTATATATTGAAGCCGTAGGAGACGAGAAAGTAGCAGACTCCACCACGATGACGATGAAGAAGAAAAGCTGACGACTTCATTTTTAATTTATTATCTCTTGTTATTTTTCCTTCAAATTAAACTTGTTGAATAATAATATAATTTTGATTATTATATTTAAGTAATATTAGCTTAAATATATTTAAGTAATACTAAATACTAAATATTATGTTAGATTAATATATTATGTTAATATATATATATTGTGGAACTTAATTAATAAATTTTAATTATTTTAATATAAAATCTCTTATTGCTTATTGTAAAGTAGTTCTTATTGAATTGTCCTTAAAAAACTTATTTTAATACGCTTTTATAGTTATTATTTTAAATGATATCATTTCATTTTATAAAGAGTATAACACACTTTTATTTTTTATATAAATATTTTTAAAATAAGTAATAAATTTTATTCTATTAGATTTATCGGCTAATTGTTTATTTGGATAGGCTTATAGTAAAGTTTTTATCAGTAGAATTTTTATTAATAGAGTTTTTTTAAGAAGAATTTTTCTAAGAAGTCAATTAATTATTTGGTTGTCATTTAAAGAAGATTTTTTTTGAAAGAGCTTCATACCATAGACTGACAATATAAA
>JANZLD010000003.1:3783516-3800026 GCA_026413575.1 Erythroxylum carthagenense | reverse complement strand
GGCTCTCATCTCGAGGTGGGTCTATGCAAGCAAGACTCTCTCATAAGGATGAAGCTTGGAGGTGCTCGCGATTATCAGGGTTCTCAAAACAGCGCCGAGATCGAAAGCCTCGCTCGTTTCGCAGTGCAAGAGCACAATAAAAAGCAGGTCTTTTTAGATTTCTTCCATTCTGGTTCTGGGTTTTGTTCCGTGATTGATATGAGATGGGATTTTGGGTATGTTTCAACCTCTAGCGGAAGTTCGGTGCAGTTCTGAATTTAATTTAATTTATTTTGCTGTCAGCGAGATTATTCTTCCTCGCTCTTAATTAGTGGCAAAAGCTTTGTCATTTCCTAACCAAAATACTCAATTTATGATCACCTCACCTGGGATCTGGGTTTTTGTAAGGAAACAACAAAACACAAGCATACAAACATGGGACATGAAAGGCATATGTTCCTCCTATACACGAAGTTATCTTTACAGTGTCCATTACATGTCTGTATGAAGTACAACTATTGTGCACCTTACTTTTGGACTCTTTCTGGTCCTGTCTACTGTGTTTCGACTTTCTATTGTTTCAAAGAGTTGGGATACAGATAAAAAAGTGGGAATTTTGTTGTTTTTTATGTTAATAGATTATATCAGTACACTTCCTGGTTTAATTTATCTTTGTATTTGACTTCACTTCACGCAGAATGCATTTCTTGAGTTTGTGAGGGTGTTGAAAGCAAAAGAACAAGTTGTTGCTGGTAAGCTATACCATCTTACTCTAGAAGCAGTTGATGCTGGTAAGAAGGTGGTGTGTGAAGCTAAAGTCTGGGTTAAGCCATGGAAGAACTTCATGCAGTTGCAAGAGTTTAAGCACGCTCAAGGTGGCGCGAGGTTTACTTCTTCAGACCTTGGTACCAAACAAGGTAATGAGCCTAATCAATATATGATCTAAATGACTAGATTTAGATATACATGGTTAGGATCGTTAGGTTATGATTAGATCTTGTGCAAGTGGAAACTTCTTAACTGTCTGCTGCTTATTGTTCATATTCTGATCACTATCTTAGTTTTGTTCTGCTTCAATTATGTGTAACAAAAACCTAAACATTGCTACTCCAAAAACCTAAACATTGCTTCTTGGCTGTTACTCGTTTTTAAGTGTGTTTAATTCTACCAGACATCTGATCAACAAATCATAAGCGGGTGTTATAATTTTATATCATCAAGTTATCAAAAAAGGGAAATTTTGAAATCCCATACACAAGATGGTATCATATTTTTTAATCAAAAAAGAGAAGAAAGTACAGACAATGAGCGTCTTCTGATAAATTTTTAATCTAATTTCACATAAAAAGAGAAAAAGCAACGACTTTAAATTGTGGATTGAGATTTGACAACAGACATAAAAATGGAAGAAAAATTGTGAGACCTCATATAAAAACTATGTATCTGAACTCTGATCTGATGCTTGTATTTAGCTTCTAAATCTTGTCTAAAACAATATGATTAATAAAGGCCTTTATATCAGATGGCCATGGAACAGGATGGAGAGCAGTGCCCACAAATGATCCTGAGATCCAAGATGCTGCTGTTCATGCTATTAAGTCCATTCAGCAGAGATCCAACTCATTGCTCCCATATGAACTCTTACAGATCCTTATAGCCAAGGCCAAGGTCTGAGTTATTTGATGTCCCTACTTCAGTTCTTAGTTTTCCCACCCCCTCCCCGCCCCCACCCCCCTTTTTTTTGAGCAATCCCTTATCTTGATATGCACTTTTTTCCACTCACTACAATTCCTGGTTGCAGGTCATTGGAGATTATGCCAAATTTGATCTACTTCTGAAAGTGCGGAGGGCATTCAAAGAAGAAAAGTTCAGGGTTGAAGTTACTAGAAATATGGAAGGAAATTTTTATCTAAATTAGATGCACATATGTATGTAGTAGAGATGAGTGGTTTGTTACAGCAACCTGCTTCTATGTCATGTGGGAGAATACATTAACTTTAAACTTCAATGTTCGAGTCTGTAACTAACTGAATAAAACAATGTGATTTTAATTTTAAGCTTTACTCATGTCGGATTTGGCCACACAAACCAGAACCAGATAATCTCAATCCAACCTCATCTATTGGCCTCTGTCGTACTTCATCAAATCATAGCCTTTAAGAAAGTTGTTGGTCCTCCATGTCCTCATATCAAACTTTTGCCAGAGCAATCATTCATCAAAAGATTCATAATTATTCCTGAAAAAGTTTCATGACAGGCTATTGAAATTATTGAAATGATCAAATCAGCCTGCGAGTGGAAACCAATTCTAAAGTAACCGTCAAACTACAAATCACATGTCCACGGCCATGCGCCTGTAGAGGTGCGAAGGCAATCTAGGAGTGGCAACAGCTTGCAATGGTGTCCTCATGTAAGTCACAATTCCAGGATTTTCAGTCATGTCGATCTCCTCCGGCTTCACACCATCAGGAGGGCTCCAACTAAAATGGTGTAACAAGTGACCTATCATAGATGTGATCAAGTTGAGGCCGAGTTGTGCTCCAGGACAAACTCTCCTCCCTGCACCGAACGGAAGTAGCCGGAAATCGTGACCCTTCACGTCCACATCCTCCTCCAAGAACCTCTCCGGCCTGAACTCTAAAGGGTCTTTCCACACAGCGGGATCTCGAGCTATGGCCCATACATTAACATTGACGACTGATCCCTTAGGTACGTCATATCCACCAATTTTTACATTGGTACTTGCGAGGTGGGGAAGCATTAGTGGTGTCGGTGGGTGCAACCTGAGAGACTCCTTAACCACACATTGTAGGTAACGAAGACTTGAGAAATCAGTCTCTGCCATAACACGCTCGGAACCCACTACACGGTCTAGCTCCTCCTGAGTCTTCTGCTGCACTCTTGGGTTCTTAATTATTTCAGTCATTGCCCACTCCACTGATATAGCAGTTGTATCCATTCCTGCTGTGATCATGTCCTGCACACCGACCAAAAACCACAACATACAAACTTAAGTAGGCCTTAGAAACTGGCAGGGGCACGCACCTCAGTTACATTTCACTTTCCCATCAGAATCATACGACAGACTTTCAAAAGTTGTGAATTGAGAAAAGAAACAATATTGTACTAGCATTTCAGTAAGTAAATGTTACATCAAATCTATGTTAGGCTTACAAAATACCAACTAGGGATGAACCTATTCCAGTTTAATATGATTGTACTCAACAGCAAACTTCCTTTCAAGTTCAATCCAATTTGAACTTCCATTCAATCTCAAATAATCAAACTCGATCAAACTAGCCATTGCCAATCTTAAGATCAATTATAGGTGGAAGGGTTGAGAAGCAGAAAAGTTACCCAAAGAAGACCAATGATAGTATCCTCACTAAGATCATACTTCTCCTGCAATGTGAGCAATGCATCAACAAAATGCTTCTTAGCGCCGCCACTCCTCTTGCGAGCAAGTGTGTGCTCCTCCATGATAGCTCTAGTTAGACGGTCTCTCCGATCACCGTGCTTAGCAAAAGCCTCCTCTTCCAAAGGAAACATCCAACGTAGCAGTGGAACGTATTCCCCCATGCTTAGCATCCCTCCAATCTTAACACCATTTGACACAATTGCTTTGAACTCCTGCCCTTGCTCGTCTATCACACCTTCAGAGTTCATAAACCGCTTTCCAAACACTAGCCTTGTAATGTTGTTGAAGGCCACTGCTCCTAGATACTGCTTTACCAGTAAACTCTTTCCCTGTTTCTCTGCGTTGAATTATGACTTGCTGTGTTACTGTGTTAGTTACATCATCAAGCGACAAGTTCTCAGAACAAGAGAGGATGTTGATGAGTGAGGAGCCGAACAGGACAAGACATAAGAAATGGACAAACCAAGCAAAATGAAATAGAAAACAAGACTAAGTGGATTAGATATAAGATCGTACCTGGATTATTGCAATCCCTAAAAATGGCTTCAACCATGGCAGAGACCTCGTCTTCTCTGATGGGTCTAAGTTCTTCAAGCCTCTTGGATGTGAAAAGCTCAAGAGTACAAACTTTCCTGACTTTAACATAGTGAGGTCCATAGTCTGCCCATATAAGATCTTTGCCATCTCTACTAAACCTAGCAGACGGTCTGTTCCTGTGCCTATCAGCCAACTGCTGATCACACTCTTTGAGCACTTCCTTAGCCAACTCAGAGCTCGACACAATCACGTTGAGTGTCGAACCAAACCAAACCGCGATGATGGGACCATAGGATTGAGCCCACTCGGCATAGCACCGGAACCTCACTGGTTTTATGTCGTAGAGGTTTCCTACCAGCGGCCACGGGCGTGGACCTGGTGGCAGCTTGAAACGTAGACGTTGGTACAGCTTGTAGGCGATGAGCGGAAGGAGTACTAAGAGAACAAGGGCTGAAATCGCCATTAGAGGCTGGCAAACAAAAGGAAGTGTTCAGTTTACAACGTTGAATTAATTTTATGAAAGAAAAGTCACGTGAACATGTTTTTCTAACATGTACGTAAACTTGTAATGACACATTAACATCCAGGAA
Source organism: Erythroxylum carthagenense (assembly GCA_026413575.1). Classification (NCBI taxonomy): domain Eukaryota; kingdom Viridiplantae; phylum Streptophyta; class Magnoliopsida; order Malpighiales; family Erythroxylaceae; genus Erythroxylum; species Erythroxylum carthagenense. Next base: position 3,795,502 of record JANZLD010000003.1, on the reverse strand, counting down.
TAATGTTTAACCTTAGTACGTGTTTAATCTTAATAAACATGTATGGCCCCCATTGAATCGAATCATTACAGTTTGTTTCTCCATTGTAGAGAAACAGATATATGGAAGGCAGTACTTCATAAGAATAATAGATAGACACGAAGAAAAAAAGAGATAGGCTAATAAATATAAAGGGGACGTGGGCAAACAGCAATCAAGTGAAGGTTTGGTGGTGACGTATACAGAAGGGTGGGAGGTTGGTGTTGGTGAAACTTGTGGTTGAGGACATATTAGCAAGACTGTGGTCAGAGATCGTGAAGACAATTCACTTTAGCCTAAATCATAAGCTGTTGAGAAGATGTTAAGCAGATGAAGGAAAAAGAGAAAAAGAGAAACAAAGAGTATAGAAGTGAATTGTCTTCATGTATTTCAATTTAAACAATTCAATAAGTGAGTTATTAATATGTCTCTTACTGTAAATGCTTTAAAAAAATAAAAAGAAAAAGCAGATTGAAGAAAATGAAATATTTCAGCTCAGGCACTCATGACAATTGCAGAGTGCAGACAGAGAAATAATAGGCAACTTGACAAATTGGAGCATGTCATGTATAATTGAATATGTCATGTTCTTCCATTAAATTCTAGCATTTAAAGCAGGTCCTACACCTACAAGGCTACAACTGCTCAATTTATGAATCTGCACTTGAAGAAGTATTAGAAGCCAAAATAAGAAATAATTAAGTTTTGGGCCCTCTCCATAAAAAGTTATTGATTATTTAATTTATAATTCAAATCCTTGAGAAAACAATATTAAGAATTTATAAAAGTTAAAAAATATTTTTCATTTTGAAATAATAAACAACTACATTTTATATTTTTAATCCGTATATTCTTAATTAATAATTACATTAAACTCTCATTCTAACAACGAATATTATAATTTCGTCAAAAAATTTAGCAACAGATGTTGTAATTCTGTCGATTAATTTAACGACAAAAAAATTAATTTCGTTTGTAATTTTCGCGACAGAAATTATAATTTCGTCAATAAATTTACCTACAAAAATTGTGATACTATTGGAAAATTTAGCAATGGAATTAACGGTTGCGTCTCCTACAACCTTTTTATCGGTAATTTCTGTTACCAAATTTTTTTTCCTGTAGAAAATCAGTATTTTTCGTAAGTAATTTTCGAAGCTAAAACAAAATTTTCTTGCGGTGTTAAGATATGTGGATCTGCGTCAAAATTCAAAGTGCAAAAATTAGATTTGTTCGTTAGTTCAGCACTTGGTGTAGAAATTTCTATACAAGAAAGACAAACAGTCTATAATAATCTCAAGGAAATTAGAGCAAGCAGACATGGAAATGCCTTCATTCTGGAAATGACAACAAAGAAGCTTCAAATCATCTCAAGAAGAACAATAAAACCATCATCTTCTACACCTCAACATCTTCAAACATTTCAGCTTTCTTTTTGGGACAAACCCATACCAGTTCCTCCTGAATATGGCACTATAGTTTTTTTTTTCTACCAGTCCAATGACTGTCAAAATGATGACGATGAATTTCAATGTTCTTCCAAAGGTCAAATACCCTACAGAAGTCACTCTCTCAAACACTCACTCCCTACTATCCATTAGCAGGGAGACTCAAAGATGACGCAACAGCAGTTGACTGCTTTGATGAAGGGGTTTATTTTGTGATAGCTCGCATTGATTGCCAGCTTTCTACCTTACTTAACCATCCCGAAGCCGATTTCTTGGGCCACTTCTGTCCTGCTTTGCATACAAACAACGTACCCTCAGGCTGTATGTTGGCTATTCAAACAATTGTTAATTAATTTTATTAATAAATAAAATTTATATTTCTACAATTTATCATACTTAGATGTAAATATATTTTTAAGTATATTACTTATATATAACATTAGCAAAAAAAATTGTAAAAAACTTTTTTTCTTTGCCTGAACTTACTCTCTCGTAGTCTCTTTTATTACATAGAAAGGGTATAATTGGCTTTTAAAGGTTAAATAGTTAGCTTGTTGATGAAAACGCTCCTACACAGGAGCGTTTTCATTTTTGGCTATTTGAAGACAAACTACCAGTGCTTCAGCTGCTCTCCAAACAGCATTTATAGCTGTTTGAAGAGTCAAACAGTTGAAGCATGTCAGTCAGCTAAAAAAATAGTTGATTGGCAGCTTACCAAACGAGGCCAATGTGAAAAAGTATGTAGAAATTGACTTTCTTGTATCCTTATCTACTGCATAATCTGTATCCACATAACCATATAATGACAAGTAATTGCATTTAGTTAGTTCATCTTTTGAAAAAAATAGTCCGTAGTTAATGGTTCCAGATAAGTATCTGAAAACCTCTTTCAGCCCTTGCCTGTGTTCTAAACCTGGATTGACCATGAATTTGCTTAGTGTACTAATAATATAAGCTAGGTTAGGCCTAGTGGATAGCACAATGTACATAATGCTTCCTACACCAACATCATAAGGATAGTGAGCCATTGCTTTCCATTCATCCTCAGTCTTAGGACTCTTGTTAGACACCATTTGTAGGTGAGATCTTAGGGGAACATAACTAGGTTTAGCTTGTTCCATGTTGAATTGGCCTAAAACTTTTCTGATGTAGTTTCTTTGAGCAAGCCACAATGTCCTTTCCCTCCTCTTTCTAATTATCTACATTCCTAGAAGCTTCTGTGCTTCTCCCAAGTCTTTCATTTCAAAATGATTACTTAATTCAGACTTTGTCTTTTGAATTCTATTCAAGTCTCTTCCTGTTGTTATTAGGTCATCCACATAGACTAACAAGAACACTGCTTTAGTCATTCCTAGATCCTTAAAATATAGGCAGTAATCATAAGAGCTTCTAATGAAGTTCATACTGGCAGCTACCTCATGGAACTTCTTGTTCCATTACCTCGGTGCTTGTTTAAGCCCATATAGGGATTTCGAAAGTAGATAGACATGATCTAGCTTATTCTTGTTCTCAAATTCGACTGGTCGCTTCATGTATATTGTTTCCTCAAGTTTTTCATATAGGAAAGTTGTTTTGACATCCATTTGATGGATTTCCCAGTCATATAATGTAGCTAGAACTAGAATAAGTCTAATAGTTTTGAACTTGACTACTGGTGAGAATATCTTCTTGTAGTCAATTCCCTCCTTCTGTTTAAACCCTTTAGCTACAAGCCTAGCCTTATAAATCCTAGGTTCTGCTTCTGTCACTCCTTCTTTCAACTTGAACAGTCATTTGTTCTCAATTAGTTTAACTTTAGGAGGTCTAGGCACTAAAGTCCAAGTCATGTTCTTCATTAGAGAAGAATATTCTTTCTCACAAGCTAGCTTCCACTGTTTTGCATCATTACTTCTCATGGCTTCTTCATAAGTTTCAGGGGCCTTATATTTTATAATTTCTGCCATAAGACATGCAAATTCAACCAAGTTTGAGTATGTATATCTCCTATTAGGAATTCTTTGCCTTGGTTGCCTATCTCTTGTGAGTTGGTAGTCTTGTAGATTTTCTTGTGGATCATCTGTAGTTGTATGTGGGGTTACTCCTTCACCCTTACCTTCAGTCTCTTCTGTCCTTTGTTCATGATGTGTAGTTCCTTGTATAGACTCCACATCATGAGTTTGAGTTTTGCCATCTTCTTCAGTTTCTGGTGGCATATATAATGAAACTGATTTGTTTAGTGATCCTAGTTGCTCTTGAACTTCATTTTGGAGGCTTGAATTTGAGAAGTTCCTATTCAGCAAAGGAAATTCATCTTCCTTGAAGATTACATCTCTGCTTATAATGGTTTTGAAGCCTCCTTTTTGTAGTAGTAAGATCTTATAACCTTTGACTCCTTCTGGATATCCCAGGAATACTCCTTTGATTGCTCTAGGCTCCGGCTTTCCTTCCTTCTGATGTGCATAAGCTGCACATCCGAAAGTCCTTAGGTGAGTTAGGTTAAGTTTCTTATCATTTCACACTTTTTGTAGTCTTATAATCATTAGCAGAGGTGCGGGGCCTATTAACAAGGTAGTTTGTAGTCCTAATAGCTTCTCCCTATGGTGAGTATGAGCAATCCGAAGAGAGTAGCATACACGTGGCCTTTTCTAGGAGAGTCTTATTGAATCTCTCAGCTACACCATTCTGTTGAGGTGTAGCTCTCACTGTTTTGTGCCTTAAGATACATTTCTTGTTGCAATAGTCTTCAAACTCTTTATTGTAGTACTCCAATCCATTGTCAGTCCTTATGCATCTTAACTTCTTTCCAATATGATTTTCTGTAAGTGTATGCCATTTTATGAAGTTTTCTAATGCTTCATCTTTTCTCTTCATCAGATATACCAAACATTTTCTAGATTTATCATCAATGATGGACATAAAGTATAGGTTTCCTCCTGTGATAGATACTTGAGCTGGCTCCTAGAGACCAATGTGAGCATATTCCATGATCTCTGTGGCCCTCTGTGCTCCCTTTTGGAAACTGGATCTGTGATGCTTTCTTAGCACACATGATTCACAGAATTCTAGCTTCTGTAGGTTTTTATCAGGAATCAATCCTTTTTTAGAGAGGTTGAATAAACTTTTGTTCCCTGCATGACCCAACCTTGCATGCCATTGTTTGGTTGATTCATGATTTCCCTTATTAGTAACTTGATTAACTTCTGTAGAACCTATGGCATAGTACAACCTGCCTCTTTTAACTCCCCTAATAATGGCTCTACTATCCTTTAGGATTTCTATGAGTCTATCTTTTGATCTAATCTGAAAACTTTGCTTATCAAACATGCTTTCAGAGATCAAATTCTTCCTTACTCTAAGCATAAATCTAACATTAGTAAGGATTATTTTCTTTCCATCAAACATATTGATGGAGACATTTCTAATCCCTTCTATCATTTGCTGCCCAGAATCTGCCATTTTTACCTTGGCAGTGACTGGTTCGAATATAGTAAACCAGTCTCTATGAGGAGTCATATACATTGTACAACTTGAGTTGAAGATCCATTCCCTACTTAGGTCTTCACTCTCTTCAGTGGCTGCTAGAATCTCATCACCACTTGAGTCTTCTAGTTTCTCCACATTTCCTACATCTCCACTTTGTGTAGCTTTGTCCCTTTTCTTCTTTCTACAGTCCCTTACAAAATCACAGTAGAAACACTTCTTTCCTTTTCCCTTTTTCTTCTTTTCCTCACCTTCCTTGGTGTGCTTATCCTTTCCACTTCCCTTTTGCCAATTCCCTTTCTTGCTATTCTTCTTATGCGACTTCTTGTGATGATTGTTTTCTACAAACATCACTTCTGCCTCTTTCTTGAATGGATTAACATCCACTATTTCTTCTATTAGTGAGTCTAATACCCTCTTGACGATGAGGGATTCTCCACTGGTATGCTTAATTATCTTCTTGAATACATTGAATTTAGAAGGTAAAGCCTTTAAAATCACTACAGCTTGATGCTCCTTATAGATCTTTTCATCTGTAGCTTCTAAGTCTTGTACTAACTTAAAGAAATAGTGTAGGTTATCATCTAGGGAGACAGATGTATTCATCTTGTAGTTAGCAAGATTATGGAGAAGAGTCATCTTGTTAGGAAGACATCTCTTTGCATAGATTTCATCAAGTTTTTGCCACAACTTCTGTGCAGTGTTGCAATTCTGCACTTTTCTTATCACAATTGGTGATAAGTGAGGCATTAACTTGCAGTGTATAGGTCTTTGCATCTTGAGTCTTTTTGTCGGATCAGTCTCAACATCATACTGATCTTCGATAGCCCTATAATAGTTATAAGACTTAAGAAGGGCTTGCATCTAGAGTTTCTAAATCGTGAAGTCTTCCTTTCCAGTGAAGACATCCATTTCTTTTCCTACCATCTTGACTTTAGTTTAAAGAAACAAAGATGACTTTTACTTACAGAAAGTTATTGATGATCCTTGATGCTTTGAGTAGCCAAGAAATGCCCATGAGGTTTCGGATTGCTCTGATACCATTTATGTTAGGATAATTGTGTTGAACTGCTATCTTTCACAATAAAAACTGATAAAGACTTTGCTAGTTTTGCAGATATGTAAATTGCAGAAAATAAAGAACTCAAAGATTTACTTGGTTCGATAGCTTTAATATTATCTACATCCAAGGATCCCACACTTGTGGTTTCAACTAATATGAACAATTAAGCAAGGTTACAAGAATATAAGTGTTTTCAAAAACACTTGCAAAGAGTCTAACACTCTCCTTAGTACCCATAGATCAATACCCTAGCAACTCTCAAGCTTTTCTCTTTAATTCTTACTCTCTCAGATGTTTGATTACAATGTAATGAGAATAATGAAGTCGTGCATGTCTATTATGATGCTTGAGTTGTGTTCCTTTTATAGGTGTTGAATCCAGTAGCTTTCGGTTGAGCTTGCATGAATCAGGTAAGTGTCATGTGCCTCCCACGTGATTCATTAAAGAACCATCCTTTGCGTTTTGATTGAATGTAGTGTAAATTACAATATACATTGCGTTTTGTAATATAGCTTCTGGCTTGGTCTTCCTAAGTGAGTCTCATTATACAACTGTGTATTATGAATCTCCTGACATATGCTTTTGTCTCTTATTAGAACATTCGAGATTAGCCTTTCTATTCTTCTTCGAAAAACACTTCAGACACTTCTCACACATGCATCTTCTATTCTTCATCTTTCTTCTGTTTTTGTTGTTCTTGAGTGGAAATTGGTGGAGTAAACGTGAATAACATCACATGGACGAAAGAGAGATGGTTGTATTTGAACAGGATCATGATATTATTGCATACGCATCCAACAATTCTAGTGTTCTTGCAGCATATTCTCTCATGTGATTCATTACTCTAATTGTTAAGTGATAACGCTTTGGGGTCTTATTTCCTTTAAAGTCAACTTGCTATAGGTACTCTGCGTCCTTGTTTGTCTACTACTTGTGATCTTTATTAAAGGTAGTCCGTTGTTCATGATCATTTGATGTTTCAATTCTTTGAAACTCATGGATCTCCTTTTTGTAACTAGTAATTATGAAAGAACAGGAATAAAAAAAAAGAAAATGACAATGAAAAGTGGATTCGAAATATGAACGAAGTTACTGATTATACATATTTAGTATGCCAGAGTTGAAAATATGATTATAAAAGTTAATAAGCTTGTCATTATTTGGTATCAAATATTAAGCACAGAATGACAATATTTTACTTATGTTTGATTATTATGTGGTTGGTTGTGTAAATAATTAATTAAATATTTTATATTATTATTAATTAATAAAATTTTTGTATTTAACAAATAAATAATTAAAATTATTTTTAATAATTCAATCAATTATTGATTTTTAAATAATTGAATATGATTTTTCAATTATTTCATGATATAAAATTATTGAAATAAAACAAAATAATTATTAAATAAGTTAAATTAAATAATGTTCAATGCTGAGAAACAATCGGAAGAACGAACATAGAGTTTCAATTGAGACAACATACAAAGAAAAGAAAAAGAAAAAAAGAGTTTCAATTGCACATTTTTATTTATTATTCTTGATATTTAATACTTCTTTTATGATTTGCATACGTTATTATGTATGTTTAAAATTTTATTATGTGTAAATTAAGAAAAAAGGTCATAACTTTGCAATTTTAAAACATTGTTATAACATTAAATGTTCTGATATTAATTATTACACAATGAAAGTTATACAAGAAAAAAATAAACGAAATAAACATATAAATTTATATGGTTCGTCTAATACGTAATCTATATTTACTGATAAGGAGATATATTTTTTATTATTATGAAAAGAAGATAAAAAGGAAAATAGTATGACAACAACTGATAAACATATGCAACATGCGTCTTCTACGATCTCAACAAGCATTATTATGATTTACATTATCTTGTATTTCATTTTATCTTCCGTATCTAGCTTGAATTTATTCTCTGTATCATATCTGTTATTATCTGAACAACTCAAGCATCACAAGACTTGTATAAATACAGTGTAAAGCTATTCATCAATATACAATGAACAATACATTTACACATCAATTCTATTCTTCTCTATTATCATGGTATCAGAGTTGATACAATAATCATCTCACCACACAATTTGCATTCAACCCGAGCTTTCATCAAACACCTATTCAGCCTATCAACTCACCACAACCGAAAATACACAACATTGTCTCTGCTACATACCTAATACAAATTTGCAAAACCCAAAACACATCTAAAATGGCAGATCTTAATTCTCCTACTTTACCATTCAATCAAATCACAAATTCCCTCACTACCCCATTGAGTTCAACAAATTACCTTATCTGGAGAAATCAAGTTCATCTCGTCCTCGTCACTTGTGATCTTGTTGGATACATTGATGGCTCCATAACACCATTAGATGATGACTCTTCAGACTTTCCCAAATGGCAAAAATTTGATAGACTAGTATAGCGCTTTCTTACCGCTTTTTTGACTAGCTCCATTGCAAGGCTTACAATTGGTTGTACAACTGCATGGGATCTTTGGGTTGCTCTAGAAAGTCACTTCATGCAACAATCAAACTCACAACAATCTCTACTTTGGCGTTAACTCCACACACTGAAGAAATGACCGAACTCCATTACTGAATTTCTTACCTCAGTCTTTACCATCGCTGATAAGCTTGCTGCCATCGGTGACAAAATCTCTTATGCAAACCTAATGCTTCTCACCTTGAATGGACTACCGTTGAAATATGAGTCCTTTATCACCACCATCAAACACTGAGAATCTCCAGTCTCCTTCGACAAGCTCAGAGCGAAACTCCTCATTCATGAATAGAGGTTACTCTCTTTTCATTCTTCTCCTCCCTGCGACTCAGCGTTTTTGCCTTCTACGCAGGTCACAGATCCTCCTTCTCCAATGGACACAACGACACTCGCAAGCGTCATGGTTGGGAATGCACGAGCTTCAACCCTAATCTCCAAGGCAGCTCTTCTTCAAACCCGAACACGCATGGACTCTCCAATTTTAATACAGATGGGCTCAATCCGTAGGCCACTTATCCTTCTCCACATTTTCAAGCCCATCAGTCTCAAGACCTAGCCCAGCAACATCAAAACCATTTTCTTCACCAATACCCAACCTAATCACATTATTTCCAATGGTCCACTGCCCATAATAAATCCACTTGTTGCCAAATTTGCTAGAAAAGGCGTCACATTGCTGCTGATTGTCGATTCCGTTACTTTGCATCTCGAAATTGTCCCACAAATTCCTCACCTCATCTAAGTGCCTGTTTGGTTAAGCTTTTTGAGGGTAAATAAGCACTTTTTTCACCACAAAAGTTATTTTAAAGAAAAATAAGTATTTGACTGTAAAATGAAAAAGCATTTTTTTAGTAGATATAACTTTTTTGACAGCTAAAATACAACTTTTTAAGAAGCTCAAATTTAGAGCTTCTAAAAAAAGTATTTTTTCAGTTAAATTTTTCAGATCAATTAATAAATCTATTTTTTAGTCCCTTTTGCCCTTATGTTTTACACTTAATTTTCACAATACCTACAAACTCATATTCACATTTATTTTGGGATTTATATCATATTATTTAGCTTTTTTATATGTTTTAATATTTATTTTTTTATATTAATTTTACTTATGTTATAATCCATATAAAAGATTTGATTAGATATATTTTTATTTATGTTTCATATGGTATAAAATTATATAACAATTAATATATTATACTTTGCATATTGTTTAATATACTTTAAATAATATTTATATGCATAAATAATTTTTATTACAAAATAAAATATAGTTAAAATTAATAAAAATATTTTTATTTTTATATTGCCAAATAGTCTACTGTACGAAGTTCTTTTAAAAAAACAGTTTTTTAATTGACAGCCAAACAGTTAGCTGGTTTCTTAGAAAAGTTCTTCTAAAAAACGCTCTACTTACAAACGCTCTATTAACAAAAGATCTACTGATATAAGCTCATCCAAATAAGCACTAAATAGCCTTTCATCTGTTTTTACTGCATTAAATATTCACAATCCTCCAGACTCTCCTACCCTTACTTCTAGCACTATTGCTGAATGGCTTCTGGACACTGGAGCAACCAATTACATGATACCCAATCCTTATCTTGTTAAATCTGAAACTCCTTATAATGGTCCAAATCAAGTGATTGTTAGTAATGGACAAACTCTTTGTATATCCTCCACTAGTAATGTCACCTTATCTACCACAACTCGTCCTCTTCATCTCAATAATATTTTAATTGTCTATAATCTTACTGCCAATTTACTTTCTGTAGCTAAGTTTATTAAACATAACTCTTGTCGTATTTAGTTTAACCCGTTTGGTTACATTGTAAAGGATCTCAGTACCAAGATACCTCTATTCGTAGGATCCATCTACAATAATCTCTATCCTATGAAGGTCCCACTCTGCTTCAGAAATCCTTTTGCCTTCTATGCTACTTCCACTCAAGTCAACCTCTGGCATTAATGTTTAGGTCATCCTTGTTCAACCATTCTTTCTAGATTATCTCTTCCCTTTAAATTGTCCTCACATGTACTGAATTATTGCACTTCATGTTTATTAGGCAACAGTACACGTCTTCCCTTTACTTTATCATCACGTATTTCTACTATGCCATTACAAATTATTCACTGTGATATTTGGGGTCCATCATCATCTCCTTTTTTTAGCTATCGTTATTTCATTATTTTTATTGACGACTTTAGTCGCTATACTTGGATTTTTCCTTTAACCCATAAAAATTAAGCACTTTATCAATTTCAACTTTTCAAAACTAATTTTGAAAATCTCTTCTCTACCGTAATTAGAAATTTTTAATGCGATGGAGCTCTTGAACTCATCAAAGGTTCTTTTCCTACTTACCTTACCTCCCATGACATATCTTACCGCATTTCGTGCCCACATACCCCACAACACAATGGACTTGCTAAACATAAAATTCGCCATATTACCAAAATTGGGCTTACTTTTCTCCTTCATGCCTCTTTACCTAAACCTTTTTGATTCGAAGCCTTTTCCACAACCACCTACCTTATTAATCTCTTCCCCACACCTATCCTCAATCACAAGTCACCTCATGAATCCCTGCTTATCAAACCACCTAATCTTTCCCATCTTCGTGTTTTTGGGTATGCTTGTTTTCCTTTTATTGGGTTAATTCCTACAGACAAACTAACTCCAAAGTCCATCAAATGTGTCTTCATAGGGTACCTATTACAATACAAAAGTTACCATTGTTTTGACCCTATCAGCTCCAAACTTTACATCTTATGCCATGTTCGATTCTTTGAAGCTGTTTTCCCTTATCCAAATTTAACCCCTAATATCTATCCCACATCCTCTCCCTCTTCCATCTTGCTCCCACTACCTACTCCAACCTCTTCCTCTTCACCAAACACCATATCAAACCCATTGCTTCCGTCCCCTTTACCTCAGCACCATATGATCACTCATACACATGATAACACTCGTATTCCCCTAATCCTTTCCGACTATGTCACCTATTCCATGAGTACGCATGTAGCGCCCCCTTACCGTAGAGTATATACCGGGACGCCCGTAGGTCATACCGATACATACCCTACGATGAGGGTGCACTACGAACGATCAATTCTAGAACCTCATGGCATCAATTAACATAAAGCAGTAAGATCATATACACTAATTTTTAAAACCAAATAGTCCTTCTCATTCCATTTCATAAAACCCTAATATCAGTATCCGATCATATACATACAACTGAACAAATCCAAAATAAATGACGATACATCCTATCTAGGTCATCCCCAAAATATCCCAAAGGAAACCCCAGCTGACCGACCTGTGAGCCATGCTCCTCTCGCCGGCTCACACACAGCAGGAAAAGTCTCACTGACGGAGCTAAGAGTCAAAAAGGTCGCTGTCCTGAAAAATAGTCGCAATTTTGGGTGAGTTTGCGAAACTCAATGAGTAACCATCATCGATGGTTTACC
>JANZLD010000003.1:3545058-3558328 GCA_026413575.1 Erythroxylum carthagenense | reverse complement strand
CGTTGTCCAAGTCGTCTTCAGGTCCATATGTATTATTTCAACTGGTGAATATGCGTAAAAGAGTGAGACCACCATTGCCAGCGAACACCATTGGAAATGTAGCGTTGTATTATACAACAAAAATAGAGGAAAACCAGGTTGAGTTAAATGAGTTAGCCGGTAAGATCAGAAAAAATTTGATCGAATTCTGCAATCTTGCAGCCAACTCTGGCCTCAACGAAGAACCAGAGTTTAGCATCCAAGGTAGCCCTTATTGCTGCACTAACATAAGTGGGTTTCCAGTGTATGAGATAGATTTTGGTTGGGGTAAACCTTCATGGTTCACTTCAGAAATTCTACAGTTCAGGAATATTATTGTGCTGCAGAAAACAAAGGACGGTGATGGTATAGAAGTTTGGATATCCATGGACGAAAGCGAGATGGCCCTCTTCGAACATGACCATGATATTGTTGCATATGCATCCAACAATCCTAGTGTTCTTGCAGCATATTCTCGCATGTGATTCATTTCTACAATTGTTGAGTGATAACGCTTTCAGGTTTTCTTTCCTTTGAAGTCAACTATCGTCGATTGCTATAGTACTCAGCTTGCTCCTTGTCTGTGTACTATGGTCACTGAAAAACTTGTGATCTTTGTTAAAGGTAGCGGTTGTTCGTGGTCATGTGTTGTTCCAATTTTTTGGAACTCTTGGCGTTGTGCTCATATGCTGCATCAGTTTGTAAGCGTGTTCTTTGTTCCAGCTGTTTGTCAAGCCTTTTCAATAATAATAAAAATACACCTTTGCTTTTTTGGACAAAAAGTTCAGTTAATTGTTCTGATAAATTAAGCAAGTCCTCTAAGTTTCAGAGACATTTAGCACCAAAATTACGGGCTATTCTATAATTCAGCATTAAAAAATTAGTGTATATACTATATAATTATATATATATATATATATGCACGGACTATTCTATTATTCAGCATTAAAAAATTAGTATATACATATATTGAGTCGTACATTCAGAAATAGTGATGTTATGTTATTTATTAATGATAACGTCCTCTGACTCATTTGAGGGCATTGCTCAAACTTTAACATTAATGGGAACAAACTAAAGTTTGGAAAAATAATGTCAAACTTTAATAGGTGCTTATTAAGAGTGATGCAATTCATCTACATTCTTAAAAATGATTGTTCATAAAAAATGAGGGATGATTCAAAATAATAACAAAGATGAATAGATAAAAATGATAATATATTAGAATTTATAAATATTGATTAAATTGATCCGGTTACTTAATTATAAATTAGAAGTTAAATGTTATATCAAATAATGTAATTTAAAAACGTAATTTATATAATATTATTATGTTTATTTAATAATTTATTTTGTCGACACAATATACAATTTGTATATTGCGCAACAAAAACATGGTACGTATTATGGATGAGTGTCATGAAAATGACGAGTAGAAAGTGAACTCATGAAAATGATGAGTAGAAAGTGAAGTTGAGTGATTTAACCTTATAATTTAATGCAGAGAATGGTCAGTGGCAGACGTTGTTTTTTTTGGTTGATTACTTTAAATATTCTAGCTTAGTCGCACTAATCTTAAATTTCTAGGACCCTATCTCAAGAGTCTTAGAGGAAGTAAATTTAAAACTCCAATATTTTTTAGATTTTTAGGTAGCCTGTATACTTCTGCGTACAAGAAATCGTCACATACTTAATTAGTTAACTGTTGATTGATCACTGACCCTGCTTAGCATCAAGTTCTCAATAGCCTTCGAGTTCCCTAATAGCTTCAACTTCTACATTATCGCTAGAAATGAAGCGTCTATAATTAATCTGATCAAAGAGTTTTATCTAAAGAACTAGATGATCATCAATAGAGAGAATTTCTCATTTCTCTCAGTGTATCACGACGACGACATAGTGGAGTGTTGAGAAAGAACACTTAACATATCAAAATTCTATAAATTTATATGTAAAATTATATATCATTTCGAATTCAAAATTCTATAATATTTCATTCTCATAGTAAGTATTTTTCAAATGATTTGTAATTTGATGAAATTTACCATTGTAAAGAGTTTTTTTTTTTGGTGAAAAGATGGGGCATAGCCCAATGCATTAACGAAATAAAAAGTTACATAGAAACTAAGTGGGGTACGTTGGCCCCTATAACATCACCAAGAATAATGTACTCGATAGTTATGTAACCAGTGCACTCCCAAAGGATAACCTAGTGCAATATTAGCTAGCCGATCCACACATTGGTTAGTTTCTCGATAAATATGATGCATCTCAACCTGCCAGTCTCTACGTAGTAAGTTGTAAATATCTCGAAATAATGCAGAATTCAAACTTCTTGGACTTTTGCCTGTTTTAAGCATGGATACAATTATTAATGAATCTACCTGCAGTCGGACTTGTCTATAACCCTTCTCCCATACCATTTGTAGACCAACCTTTATTGTTCATAGTTCAGCCACGAAAGACGTTACTACCTCAATATTTTGCACAAACTCATCCAACCATTTACCCTCCGTATCCCTTGTCACACCCCCAGCCCCCGCATTTAATATTTGTTGATGAAGTTAGAAATTAATAGCGTGACAAGTGGCTTATTTTTCGCAAGTTGCGATGTAATATGAGGCCTTTGAAGTATTTGTACATGGGGTAGGGACTAGGTACAAATTGATATGTCTTCTTCCCACGTCGCTTAACTTGTATAAACTTTCCGACAAAGCAGTACTAGGTACTAGGTACTAGGTACTAGGTACTAGGTACTAGGCTTAACTTGTATAAACTTTCCGACAAAGCAGTACTAGGTACTAGGTACTAGGTACTAGGTACTAGGACTAGGTACAAATTCATTAAATGTCTTCTTCCCATGTCGCAACTTGCATAAACTTTCCGACAAAGCAGTGCCTAACGTGGTTGGAACCACAAAACAAGTTAGTAACTTGATGACCTTGTGTTCACTTTATTGTTTGTTTGTCCAACAAATCTTCGAAAGTTTACAATCAGAGGTTTTATTCAATCAGAGAGAATCGGAGATTTTGTATTATTTATATTAGGTTCACAATTTTACTGTAAAGCTTTTGTGCATTTTTCTCTTCTTATTTTACTATCGCTTAGTAAATTTTTATGGGTTTACTTTATATTTGTGGGAAAAACTCAAATGTGCGGTAGGTACTAATTCATTGTACAGGGTGAAGCATCCTGGGCGTGAATGAAGCAGGCACTATTATGTTATTTGAGGTAAATTATTTAGAATGAGACATATACAATTCTATTATTCGGATCATATTATTTGAGACTAAGTCTAAGCATATATTATTTGTCAAATCTGTTGTTCAATTTTAACTATGATATTTTCAAAACATTCAAAATAGACTTTAAATAGATAAAACAAATTAAATAAAGTTAAAATTTTATTCTTTAAGTGTCACAGATGATATTTTCTATTATTTTAAAATCAAATTGTGAACTCTACTATCACTTGTATAATGAGATTCAAATTAATTATTTTAAAAACATGTAATTATTAATATTTTTAATTATCATCTATCTTAATCATATTAGTTAAGTTCTTAACTAAAATTCTTAATCTAATTGATTTGAATTAGCAAACTAATTTTTAAATTATTGAAAAAACCTAATAAATCCTAAAAATAGCCAAGCTAGTAAGACATATCGTGAGAGAATGCTATCTTACTTGTAGCAAGGAGAACTTCAGAAGCAATCTAATCAATATGAACGTGCCCTATTGATTGATCAGCGCTGGATATCAGGAAATATTAGTTAACCAATATGTTAGAAAATTACTTTTACGATCAAATTTTAACTACAATAGTTATCATCTTTGAAGTAAATCATAAAAAAGGAAAAGAAAGAAGAGTGGTAGAAGTTTTGATATGTAAATTAGAAATAAAATAAAGGCAATAGTAGAATTCATTATGATTCATGTGATTTGACTAGTCTGGAACAATTTTCAAATAAAATGTAAAAAGAAAAAGTTTAAGATGCCTTCGAAATTATTCATTTTGTTATATATGATTTTAAATAACTTATTGTTTGAAATTAGGTTAAATCACTTAAACCAAACATAGGAATTATGATACAATGACTTGGATGATTGAATGTTGCTGTATCTCACTGTGTCGCCGGGTGTGTATGAATAATGTGACGTCTGACATATTTTTGCAAGTTGACACGAGGGGCTTAAAAGATGTTCATATCGTTTTTAACGTGTAAAGTACGATCATTCGTCGGGACCTATTCATTGGGACCGTCTTAGGAAGGTCATCAGTCATTTCTCTTAGGTGAACGAGGGCCTTAAAAGATGTTCATATACTTGTTCACGTGTGAAGTACGATCATTTGTCGGGACCTATTCAATGGGACATCTTAGGAGGTCATCGATCAGTTGTCTCAGGTGCATTCTCTGAGGTCAGAATCACTCTATTTAGTTACATGGAATCAGAATAAATATCAATTTGTGGTGAATTATCTGAGGTCAAAAATAGTCTTTTTTTTAATTAGTTAAAAATAAAGTTGTGATTAAATTTTCTTAAATTTTACATATTAGCAAAATTTTTACTGAAAAATTACTACCATCCTTTTCAAATTATGCGTACAAGCAGATTTTTTATTATATTGTTGATATTGCATATCATAATATGTAAGATTATATCTAAGCATATACATTATGTTGATCATCACGAATTAATCAACACCTAATTATGGAAGGTAAAATTTGTTGGGCGTTTGCTCCAAAACTTGGATAACATTTTTATCGTTATCAGCCCAATAATTTTAATAACATTATTGCGTTATTATGCTCCAACATTTCTTTTTGTTTTAATAGCTTTTAATTCCTATTGCCAACATATGCATTGTTTCTACTATATATAGGAGTCATGCACCCCCTCAATATCACAATTACCACCGAAAAACAACTATTCATTTTCTTTGTTTCTTCATCTCTCTTGTATCTTTATTTGCTCCATCCAACACAAGCATTTTCTTCTAAATACAAACACCTTACACATTTATTTTGTCTTATGCACAAATTCTATATTTTTAGTCTCAGAAACAGTTCCTATTCTACCTTTTGGAGTATACGGAAGCTGGTGGAGAAGGTGTTAACACTAGAGTCAGATTTTGTTGTCCTGCTGCACCGTAGAGGGAGAATTTCCAACTTAGGGCATTGATTTTTTATGACGCCTTGCATCTCAGATAAGTCGTTCTAATTTAATTATTATTGCTATTTTCACTAACAATCAAAGTCATAAATTATTTATTTTGTTGCTACTGTTTGTTGGAAATTACTGTAATTTTGCTGCTGCATATTTATTTTCGTAGAAGTCGGAATACATTGTTGTTTTCTTCGTATTGTTGATTATTTTTTGTAAGATGTTTCTATTTTTGGCAATGAGTTGATGACAATGTTTTGAATCATAGTGCTAATGATTTAAATGCTAAGATTTTGTGGGAAAAGCTTGAGACCTTATATGCTTCAAAGATCGGGAATAACAAGTTGTTTTTGTTAAACCAGGTTACGTGTTTGAAGTATAAAGAAGGTAGTTCTATTTCTGATCATTTGAATGGGTTTCAAGGATACTTTGATCAATTGTCTGACATGGATATCATATTTGAAGATAAGATTATGAGGCTTTGGTTGCTGCTCACTTTACCTGATTCTTAGGAAAATCTCTGAGTTACTTTGACTAGTTCTGCTTCTGTTACGATAGAGTTAGTGAAGTCTGTTGTTTTAAATGAGGAAGTCAGGAGACAAACACAGGAGGCATCTTCTTCACAGTCGCATGTCTTGGTTACAGAAAATAGGGGGAGAAGTAGATAGAATGGTCAGGGACGTAATCGAGGAAAGAATAGAAGTAAGTCTAGATCTCGATACAAGGATATGGAGTGTTGTCATTGTGGTAAGAAAGGCCATATTAAGAAGTACTATTTCAAGTTGAAACGTGAGAAGAGTAAGTAGCAGAAGAACAATGATGATAGCGATGATAGTGTTTCTATTGTCGCTAGTGATCTGATGACAACTGCTAATGAAGAATTGGTTAACATTGCTTCTGATGAGACTAGTTGGGTTTTTAATAGCGGTGCTATTTATCATGTAACCCCTCACAGGGAGTTCTTCATGTCTTATACTCCAATTTCTGATGGTGCTTTAACAATGGCAAATCAAAGGTTGTTGGCATTGGTACTATTTATTTGGAGACTAATCTCGAAATGAAGCAATTTTTGAATAATGTCAGACATAATACTGACATGAGTTTTAATATGATTTCTACTTGTACACTTGATGACGAAGGTTATAATAGTCAATCTTTAAGAGAGAAGTGGAAACTCACTAAAGGTTCCTTGGTTATTGCACGTGGAGAGAAGGTTTCACGTTTATATTGGACCAAGGCTACAATTTCTGTTGATGGTGCTAATGTTGTTGCTAGCAATGATTTATCGAAACTATGGCATAAGAGGCTTAGTCACATTAGTGCGAGCGGACTTCATCAATTAACCAAGAAGAATGTGATTTTTGGTCTAAAAGATGTCACATTGGATAAGTGTTCTTACTGCTTGGCGGGAAAGCAAAATAGAGTGTCCTTCAAGAGTAATCCTCCTTCCAGAAAATTAGAGGTTCTTTAACTAGTTCATTAATATCTTTGTGGTCCTATGAAGACTAGGGCACATAGTGGTTGTCTATGTTTTGTGACCTTTATTGACGATCATTTTAGAAAGCTTTGGGTTTATCCTTTAAAGAGGAAAGATCAAGTTCTTGGTGCCTTTAAAGAGTTTCAAGCCTATGTTGAGAGAGAGATAGGGAAGAAACTGAAGTGTATTCGTACTGATAATGGCGACGAGTATTATGGAACTTTTGATGCATACTATAGAGAGTAAGGTATACAGCACTAGAAAACGCCTCCTAAAACTCCTTAGTTGAATGACTTATCAGAGAGGATGAATAGGACTTTGGTGGAAAGAGTCCGTTGATTACTTTCTGAAGCAAAGTTTCCCCAATCATTTTGGGCGGAGGCTTTATATACTACTGCACATATTATTAATTTGTTCCCTACTTATGCTTTACAGGGTGATGTTCCTGACAGAATTTAGTATAAGAAAGATGTATCTTATGACCATTTACTTGTCTTTGGATGTAAAGCTATCGTATATGTTCCTAAAGATAAGAGGTCCAAATTAGAAGCTAAGACTCGACAGTGTGTTTTCATTGGCTATGGCCTTGATGAGTTTGGCTATAGATTCTATGATCCGATTAAGGAAAAGCTCGTTATAAACTGTGATGCTGTTTTTATGGAAGATTAGAACATTGAAGACATTAGTAAGAAAGAGAAGATGAAATCTCCCAATAAAAATGATTTGGTTAATCTTGATCCAGTTCGAGAGATAGAGACACCTGGTGATGTCGAGTCTGCAAATGATATTAAGGTGGAAGATAATCTTCTAGGCAATGATGATGTTTATGAGGATGTTATCGAAGAGTTAGATGCTCTTGCCATTGAACCTGATGTTCCACTTAGGAGATCAAATAGACAACGAGTTCCTTCTACTCGTTATTCATCTCACAAGTATGTGCTTCTTACTGATGGGGGAGAACCAGAGTCTTATGAAGAAGCTATGGAGAGTGAGAAGAAAAACAAATGGAAAGCATCCACAAATGATGAATAGAAGTCTTTACTGGATAATCATACCTTTGACTTAGTCAAATTACCTAAGGTAAGAGCTTTACAGAATCAGTGGATTTTTAGGGAGAAAATCAAAGATTCCAAGCCACGATATAAAGCTAGATTGGTTGTCAAAGGATTTCGCCAGAAGAAGGGGATTGATTTTGATGTGATATTCTCAATAGTTGTGAAGATGTCTTCTATTAGAATTGTTCTGGGTTTAGCCGCTAGTCTTAATTTGGAAGTTAAGCAGATGGATGTCAAAACTGTTTTTTTTTATGATGATCTTGAGGAAGAGATTTATATGGAGCAACCAGAGGGCTATACGGTGAAGGGCAAAGAAGACTATATCTACAGATTGAAGAAGAGCTTGTACAGTTTGAAGCAAGGTCTAAGATAATGGTATAAGAAGTTTGAGTCTGTTATAATCCAACAGGGTTTCAAGAAGACTACTTCAGATCATTGTGTGTTTGTGCAGAAGTTCATAGATAATGACTTCAATTTTTTGTTGATCTATGTTGATTACATGTTGATTGTCGGTCAAAATTCCTCCAGGATCAACAAATTGAAGATGGAGCTTAGAAAGTCTTTTGCGATGAAAGACTTGGGATCGACAAAGACCCTTCTTGGTATGCAAATTATTCGTGATAGAAGTGCTAAGAAATTGTAGTTATCACAGGAGAAGTATGTCGAGAAGGTACTTGAACATTTTCAGAAGAATAAGGCAAAAGTCGTACGTACTCCTCTGGCATTACATTTCAAATTGAGTGGTAGTCAGTCTCCTTCCGGTGACAAAGAGAAGGAAGATATGCAACGTGTTCTTTATGCAACGGCAGTAGGAAGTTTGATATATGCAATGATTTGCACGAGGCCTGATATAGCTCATGTTGTTAGTGTTGTTAGTCGTTTTTCAATCCAATCCGAGTAGAGAGCATTGGAATGCAGTGGAGTGGATATTGAGATATCTTCAAAGAACTTCTAGTTTGAAGCTGTGTTTTGGGACTGAAAAACCAGAACTCTTTGGTTATACAGATTCAGACATGGCTAAAGATGTTGACTCGAGAAAATCTAGTTCAGGCTATATAATCACTTTTGCGGGGGGAGCTGTGGCATGTCAATCTAAATTGTAGAAGTTTGTTACTTTGTCTACTACTGAAGCTGAGTTCATTGCTGTAACTGAAGCTTGTAAAGAGTTGCTTTAGATGAAGAAGTTTGTCTGAGAACTTGGTTTTATACAGGAGAGGTATGTCTTATTTTGTGATAGTATGAGTGATATCCATTTGAGCAAGAACTCAACGTTCCATGGTAGATCAAGACATATTGATGTGTGATATCATTGGACTCATGATATCTTGGAGTCTAATCTGTTGGTGTTGGAGAAGATTCACATGGATGACAATGGTGCAGACATGTTGACGAAGATTCTACTAAGGGGAAAGTTTGAAGTTTTTCGGTTGATTGCTAGGTTGGCAATTGGCTCCATTTGATTTGGAGTGGGAGTTTGTTATGGGTCCTCATAAAATAGAGCCCAATCATTAGGCCTAAATATTAAGCCCAATGGGCTTAGTTGAAAAGAATTCCACATCGATTAATTTGGTTTTTAGTGGCATAACTCATGTATATAAATACAAGCCTCCACCTACACATTACAATACACACTATACCATAAACACAACAACAACTTTGGACTATTGCAATTTGGTTCTTATTTGACCTATTTGCAATTTGGTTCTCTTAGTTTGGTTTATTTGCAATTTAGTCTTCTCATTTTGGACCAATTGCTAATTAGTTCTTTTTGGAGGTAGAGACAAGGTTTGGGAAGCGTTCTTCCTCCCACGAGATTGGAGAGCCAATCCGGGTAACCTTCTTTTGTCTGTTGACGATATTCGTCGACTTTTATTCTAGATTTTGGTGCCTTTGGTTGTCTTCTGTGCTGTGGTTGTTGGTTGTGTACTTTGTATTTTTTTTATTTTGAGATACATTTTGGTTGTGGTTTTCACTTGTTAGAAGGAGTAAGGGCCGTTTGTGTTTGTCCTCATATTGTTGGAGACATTTGGTGTACTCGTTCTATTGATAGTGGAGTTTTTCTGGACTAAGTCCTATGGATGTTGCCTCTCGATATTTGAGAGGGTGTTACCACGTTAAAAATTCTGGTATTCTTTAATTTGTTGCTTAACATTTTATTATTACTTTCATATTTGATCGACATCATGTCCGCACATATTTTTTAATTCGCGCGCTCTATTTTCTAGGCACATCTTTGTTGTTTTGATTCCCAACAACTGCTGTTGGGTTCTTGATTTTTCTTTGTGCTACACGGTTGTGTAAAAATGGTGGTGAGCTTGGTTGTTTGTTACAATCATCTTAGCTGGAGGAACTGATGTGGTGTTGATTAGTTGCATGGGTGTGAAATCTTCCAGGTGGTTCACAGACGTGTATTGACTTTTGCCGTAAGGTAGTTCAGAGTATTATATGATTCTACCAATTTTTGTCAACAATTTTCAAATCCATTTCAAAGGAGCAGAATTTATTGGGAAGTTGTTCTTGTCTATCTCAAGTGTATTCAATTTTCGTTTTTTATTATTTTAATCACTTGAGTTATTTGTTTATTGTTCTTTTGTTAAAAGATTTATTAAGAAAATCTTCTGTTGAGGTTAGTACGAGATGGCCATACTATTGGGTGTAAAGTTCTTTCATGCGTAGTGAGGATGAGGGACAGTGTCAATGGTTGAGTGGTGTCGATTTAGTAAAGCCTTATATAAAACTATTTTCATTAGTGAAAGAATTAAGATGAGTGAAGGCCCTGCAGACATAGGCAAGGTATGTCGAACTGCGTTACCAAATTTTGGTATTGATTGTTAGTGAGTATATAAAGTCAATTAAGTTGGTCTCATATAACAGCTTAAGCTGTTGTGGTGAAACAGTCACTTAACATGGTATCAGAGCCTTTGTGACCAAGTGGTCGTGAGTTCAAATCCTACCAGCCACCTATTATTCAACACAAGATAGAGTGAGCTTGTGCAAATTTCAAGCCTAGAGAGCTTTCACTTGAGGAGGTGTGTTAGTAAATATATAAAACCAATTAAGTTGGCCTCACACAAAGCTTAAGCTATTGTGGTGAAGCGGTCATTTAATATACACCTCGTTCCACAATCTATAAAATATTTTATCATTTCCTCAATTTTCATCTGAAACCAAACATACACTACTAAACTCGCACATAAACATACATACATGTTGAGAGAGAGAGTACAATACAGAGTACAAGCAAAGAAGAGAATGAAGAGAGAAGCGTAATTTCTAGCATAACGCTTGACATTTTCATGACCACGAAGCCTGGTGAGACCCTGGCGACAATGCACAGGACCCAGAATCCCCAAAAAAAGGGCGAGTCCAAGGAGTATGGATAGAGAAGTCATTGATTATTGCAACATGGACAAGCACTCAAAAGACGCTTGCTTCAACCTTTATGGCTATCTATAGTGGTTTAAGAAGTTAAAGTGAAAGAAAAAGGCGAAGAAGGAAATATGTACTTTGTGAATTTGTTAATGTAGCAGTGGAAATAAGTAGAGCAAGATCTGAAGGGGATTGGAAATCTAATAGAGCATGATCCGAAGGGGATTGGAAATCTAATAGGATCATCATGATATATAGTAAGAGATTGACAATTTTTTAAAAGAAAAAGAGAAAGTAGGAGATCAAAAGCATGCAGTGTACTTTTTACACTAAGAAAATTTTGCATGTATTGCTCAAATCTCATTTTTAATTCACGTGAATTAACTGAATTTAGTTTTTAGATAATTATTACAGAACCTTTAATCACATGTACATAAGCTTGAAATTAATGAAAAACTATTTTCCTGCGAATGATTTTATATCTATACACCTACCCGATGGATTTGTAAAGCTTGTTCATTATATAAGTGATGTTCAATTAAGTAATCTATTGACTTTGATTGATTGTCTACACATATCTTCTTTGAAATTCAATCCTTTGTATGTTAATAAATTCACAATTACAATTCAAGTAAATTTGATTTCTTTCATGCTTTTGTATAGTACATGACTTAATGACTGATGAAGTACTTGTATTAAGAAAAGTCATAGGATGACGGTGTTAGACTATTTTATGTCCCATGTCACTTAAAGATTTAAGTCCAAGAAAAGCACCCAAGATAATGATTATTGGGTATTATAGACTGGATCTCAAATGGGTCAAAGACCCTTTTCCTCTCTCTTCTATTTACCAAAGGACATGTCCGTTGGTGAGGCTATATAAGTTGAAACAACTTATAGAATGAAATCATTCTGAACCATTGAGGAATTCTCTAACGGAGGAAGACGAGAGGAAATCAATACGATCAATCAAATCAACATTACGACAAGCAATCATGGATACAGGTACGCAAACAATAATTCGATCCAATAAATGATTTACAATTGATATCAAAGCCACGGTATTGCATGATTTATATTCTACCGTGTATCGTTTATGTATGATTGTGTTTTGTTCATTTTGATTTTGTTCTGTATTTGATACAGAAAAATTGCATGTTTTGATGCTTTTCGGTTTAATGTTCATAACATTGTCACTGTTTAACCGAAAGATAATGGTCATGTATGGTTCTGGAAATTAAAGGATGAATAATAACGTATCATGATTTGTTATCTACGGTATATTCTATCATGAATTGCTATGATTATGTTTGTTTATGTTATATGAATTCCTCCATGAAAGGTTGCACTGCCGTAAATAAGAACGCAAGTTTTGCTTCTTGTTATTCATGGATATGAATGGATTTTCACGGGAAATGTTTTATCACCGTAATATGAAACTTATGAAAGATATGATAAGTGATTTTTTATAGATGATATGTATTGTGTATGGGTTCTATATTTGTTCTACAAGAAACAAAAATGAAACGAAAGTCTGATATTAGAATTTCTATTATGGTCTAGACTCAAAATAATATAAGAGAGAGAATCCAAAATACATCCTCCATGAATGCTCTTAGTAAAGGCTTGGGATAGTTTTCATTTTGAAGAGAAACCATCCTCGGTGTTTGTGGTATGAAGACAACCATGAAAGAAGGATGTATTGTAACATGAAAGAAACCCATGAAAGGAAATGAAAATAAACAAAAAAAAAAGAGGCATCTGGAGGAAGAAGATGCCCTGCAGAGAAACGGCGCAGCTCTGGCGCGTGCACATGGGACATTAGGTGGGCTGAGGCTGGTGCACGTGCCAGACACAGCCCCACCCTTCCCAGTTGGGCTTTCAGGCCCAAAATCAACTTCTGGACTGATTTTGGACCTTTGGGCCATTTAAGAACAATATATTAAGTTGATAAATATGTATAGCCCAATTATAATGGATTATTTAATTCGTAATTGATTTACATATAATATAATTTTAGAAATTAGTGCATATTATATATTAGTTTTGTACTTAGAAAATTATATATTATATAATAGTTGGAATTAACTTTTCCTAACATATGTTAAATGTAATACATGACATTATGGACATTTATAATAGTTTGTTTGTCACCAAAGTGACCAAACTAGTTAAATTAAATTT
>JANZLD010000003.1:3526164-3536205 GCA_026413575.1 Erythroxylum carthagenense | reverse complement strand
AGCAAAACAATTTTAAACACTCCTAACCCATTCCAAATTACTATTTTACCCTTCCCATCGGTGATGGGATGTTACACATCATGTCATTGCTCTATGAGAATTGCATACTATAATAGCATTTTGCAAAATATGTATATTTTGTCAAACACAATATAAGGTATCCACTCCAATATATAGAATTTCTCACAAATGTAAACTTATAATCAAACAAGAATTTTATTATTTCCCCTTTTTCACAATAAATAATCACTTACACATAATGGCACATCAAGGCCATTAAAAAAATTAACATCAAAAGAAAGGCCAGAAATTGTTTTCAATCAAACATCAAAATAAAACATCAACAGTTGTAGCACACACCAACAACAGTAAAACAACAACAGCCCAAATTACAAAATTATTTCAAATAAGTAGAGAGCTCCAATACACAAAATTAAAAAAAATGCAACTTTGGTCCCCCTTATTCACAGTGAGTGAACAAGGGTCTATCCCAGATGGCTCAAAATCTCTTAGATTTAACTGAAGAAATATGGAAATCCATAATGAACATTTAAGAACAAAGTTATAGGGAGCGAACTAAAGGGATATTTATGAGAATAGTGTATTTCTTAACCTGTGAAATAACCTATTCCTAACAAAGAAGGCTTGAGGCTGCTGTCAGTGCGGAGCGAAGGTGGCTTAAGGATGCTGCCGATATGGAGTTGAGATGCATCAATTAGCTGGTGTTGCTTGAGGGAGAAAGAGAGTCATAAAAAAAGAAGGGGAAAATGCAAGGAATTTGGGGGGAAAATAGCGCGCCTTTTTTTTAGTATAATGACTTTGATTCTTCTCATAATCGATGAGTATATAGTACTGCCCCAAAAGCTGATATAGAAATGTTTTTCATCCAATCATAATATATTACCTAGCCTTAGAGTAACTGATAAAATTACTCTTTTGTGACTGGAAGGTTATGGAGGGTTTGTTGACTTTGTGTGTGTGTGTGTGTGTGTGTGTGTGTGTGTGTAGACACGCATATACATATATGTAGAAAGGTTTCTTCTTTTCCTCTCACTCTTGTCATCAGGGTACTAGAGCTATTTCATTTCATTTTCTGGTTAAATAGTTAAAAAGTAAGTTTCATTTTGGAAAATATTTAAAACCAAAACAAAAACTAGAACTAAAAACTAAATTGAAAATATAAGTGAAACTAAAATTTCTCTTGAAAATTTTATTTTATTATAACGTAATCTAGTTTATGAAATTTTAGGAATTTTTTAATTGATAAAATGAAATTTGAAGACATGAAAAAATTTAATTATGAAATAGTAATTAGCGTATGTAAGATTTACCCCTACTTTTTTTTTCCTTTAACTTGTTAAAGAAAAAAAAGGAAGAAGGTGGTTTTTAACTTGTTTTTAATCATTTATTCAATGCGTTTTCGAAAGATAACAAATGCAAGTTTTTCGTTATTTATTGTGTGTAATTAAAGTTATTTTGAGACCAAACTAATTTAACCAATTCTTTAATAAATCAACATCTAAAATAAAATCCAACCATTCAATTTTTATAATCAAATTAAGATTTATAACTTATTAAAATTATAAAACTCAATTAAAGTAATTTAAAGAGAATAATTTTTATTTATCTAAAAACTTCTATAGATCAAATGTTACGAATCTATATTTATAATTCGAGTAAGTTTTTGCACACTCTAAGTTTTAGAAAATACAAATTTGAATAATATACAGTAATTACATAAAAATTATATTCCTTTTATTTTATATGAAAAACATTCACAATTGCACTATTAAATACAACTAATTTCTATATAATACTTATTAAAAATAGTCACGATGTCAATATCTTGAAATTTATAAAAATATTTATATTAAATGATCTTATAATAACATCAAAATTAACATATATAATATCATTTAACTAACACATTAATACTTATTAAATCTAATCTTAGATAATGCATAATAATATTAAAATAGCACTTTTCCGATTATACTATCCGATAATTCACCATGAACAACACATTTTTGTTAGCGAAAATAGTAATAATAATTAAATTGGAACGAATTATCTAAAATGCAAGGTATCGTGAAAAATCACTGCCCTAAGTCAAAAATTCCCCCTCTACGATGCAGCAGGACAACAGGATCTAGCTAGGGTTAACGCCTTCTTCAACAGCTTCAGTGCACTCCAAAAAGTAGAGTATGAATTGTCTTTGAGACTAAAAGAAAGGCAGACAAATGTAGAATTTGTGCATAAGACAAAATACATGTGTAAGGTGTTTGTATTTAAAAGAAAATGCTTGTGTTGGATGGAGCAAATAAAGATACAAGAGAGATGAAGAAAAAGAGAAAATGAATAGTTGTTTTTTGGTGGTAGTTGTGATATTGAGGAGATGCATGACTCTTATATATAGTAGAAGCAATGCATATGTTGACAATAGGAATTAAAAGCTATTAAGACAAAAAGGAATTGTTTAAATATGTTGTATATATCTTTTTTTAGTTTTGACATCTTATTTATTAATTGGACATATAACATATTAATTGGAATGAGATTTAAAAGATGTGGTTGTTACACTTAGAGTTGTGAAAGAATTCTACACAAAATTGAAGTCTAGTCTTTGACAAATTTGTGATATATCACATTGGTAATTGATATGTGCACTGTCGGATTTTATGGATAGAAGATAAAGGGAAGTTGTTTTGCGTGTTTGTCAAGGGATTTTGCTTGTAAGTATCATGCATGTCTCTATTAGTGTATCCCGTGTGTGTTGAATCAACTGGTTAGTGGGTGTTTAATTGAATTCTAGAAATATATAGCTGAAGTGGTGTATGTGTTCGACATTGGCAACATACGGTGATTTAACTTTTGATTTTCCAAACTTGTCCTTCTTGGATTATGCGTGAAATATACATGGGTGCTTTTGATTTTTGAGGGGATGGTGTGTGCAGTATCCCATATGGTTTAATTGAAGTTGCTAGAGATGGAAAATTTGCTGGTTTTCGACTGGAAGATATTTGAGCACTGCATGCATGTTCTGTTGTGTGTCGTTTGTTAATTGAGTAGTTGTGGTCTAGTTCTGAAGCTAGCAATAATGAATCAATTCAACTGGTGGACAATTATTCAGCAAGAAGCTAAAAATATAGGGAAGTCCTTCTCTTATCTCAAGTATATCATTGTTCTGTTCTTAGTTGATTAATTACTTGAGTTATTTCTTTTAATTATCTTTTATTAAAAGTTGTTTAGAAAAATCCTCTGACAAGGTTAACACGAGTCGGTCATGTTATGTGAAAATCTTTCACGGGAAGTGAGATTAAGAGATAGTTACAAAGATTGAGTGGTGTTAGCTCAGTGTGGCCTTATACAAATCTATTGCCTTTTCTTGAAAGTATTAAGTTGAGTGAGGGCCCCGCAGATGTAAGCAAGGTATGTCGAACTGCGTTACCAAATTTTTTATTTTTTATTATTTCGTTTTTTATTGCTTTTGTTTTCATTTATGCTAGAGATGTCTACGATAAAATTGTAGAGTTTGTGAAATTACTATCCCTTTGATTTTTCAGGAACGTTGGAGCATAATAACATAATAACGTTATTAGAGTTATTAGGTTGATAACATTATAAACATTCCCCAAGTTTTGGAGCAAACGCCTAACAATCCATCACTTGGTCCAAAACTTGAAACAAACTATATCAATTTAAAAGAAAGATAAGCGCACAACTAGGTGAACTAAGTCTTGAACTTGGTGTCTAAGATAATCGGAGACAGAACTTCCTAGAGAATTAAACAGCCTCAAAATGCCTTAGCCTTATGATTGCTCTAGAGAGATAGCCCAAATACTCTCATAGGAGGGTGGCTAGCCCCTACACAATTACATAGGTGAGTTCATCAAGTGTGTACTGCTCACATCACACAAACTTGGGCTATGGAACTCATTAAAGATTAAACAATCTAACCTCAACAAACATAGTAAAGTCATGTTAAAGGACGTTATTCAATAGCTGAATATCTTAGTATTATTCCACAAACAATGTACAAGTAAGTAGTCACCACATAACTTCGTTTGACCCTTTGAACTTGATTGCCCAAGTTGGGTGTCCATCATGAAGTTACTACACAATTGGGCTCAACCCCATCCCTTTAGCATGGTTTGAAACTTGTTTTTTACTCAAAGATTTTGTAAACAGAGCCCCTAAGTTTCTCTCTGACTTTACATAGTCTAGAGAAATTACACCATGTCTAATTAAAGTATAGACAATTTTATGTCTCAATCTGATATGTCTACTTTTTCCATTACATGTCTTGTTCTTGGTAACAAAAATGGCAGCCTGCGAGTCACAGTGAAGGAACATAAAAGGAATTGGTTTTTTCCAAAGTGGGATATCTACTAAGAGATTTCTTAGCCACTCAACTTCCCGTCCTACTAATTCTAAAGCCATAAACTTAGCCTTCATTGTTGATCTCGCCTTGGATGATTTCCAAGACACTGCAGCTCCTATTAAAGTAAAAATATAACCACTAATAAAGTGTAGATCATCACTCTTTGTAACCTAGTTAGCATCAGAATACTCCTCCAATATAGGAGGATGACCATCAAAAGATAATCCTTAATGCATAGTACCTTTCAAATACCTCAACAAACGAATCGGTGCCTTCAAATGCTCTTGACTAGGATTATAAGTATACCTACTAAGTCTACTCACACAATATGCAATATCAAGACAAGAATAGTTCATTAAGAACATCACACTACCAAGAATTTTAGCATACTCAGCTTGGTTTACACTGTCACCAAGATTTTTCTTTAAAGCAACACTAGCGTTATAGGAAGTCTTGACTGGATCAACATTACAGTAACCAAACTTCTTCAAAATTTTCTCAACATAATGAGTTTGGTTTAACCTAAAACCAGAGTCAGTCCTATCAACTTTAATTCTCAAAATAAAGTCCACTGGTCCAAGATCTTTCATATCAAAAGAAGACTTTAGCAAACTCTTGGTAGTATCAATGACAGATAAACTAGTACCAAAAAAAACATATCATCTACATAAAGAGTTATGATTACACAACTATTGATAACAAATTTCATGTAAATGCAAAAATCAACATCATAAGAGGTGAAACCATATTTGAAAATCTCTCTTTCAAATTTATCATGCCACTATTTGGGAGCTTGTTTAAGTCTATACAAAGTCTTAACCAACTTACACACCTTTTGCTCTTGACCAGGCACTCTAAACCCGCTGAACCATATAAATTTTCTCATCTAGATCACCATTCAAAAAAGTTGTCTTAACATCCATTTGGTGCACATGAAGTTTAAATATTGAGGCAATAGCAAACAACATCCTTATAGATGCAATTTTAGACAGGAGAGTAAGTGTCAAAAAAGTTCAATCCTTCCTTTTGTTTAATGCCTTTAATCACAAGTCTTGACTTAAACCTCTCAATGGTTCCTTCAGGTCTCAATGTCTTTTTGAAAATCCACTTATACTCTAAAGGCTAACACCCTCGAGGTAGTTCAACTAAAACCTAAGTTTTATTATACATTATTGACTCTAATATACTATTTATGGCTTTCTCCCAAAACTTAGCATCCATAGATCTCAATGCTTCCTCATAAGTTTTAGGATCTTCCTTAATAATATAAGTCACCACAAAAGCATCATCTATCTCCTCAAGTTTTGTCACCACAAAGGAAGTAATAAAGTTAGAACCAAAACTAGTGGCTACTCTAGCTCTTTTGCTACTCCTTAGTTCAACAATTTTCTCTTCCTCTATGTCATCATTAGTAGAAGAACTAAGGACAAATTCTCTAGGGACTTTTGCATTCACTTTCATATGAAATAAATCCTCGAAGAATACTACATCTCTTGACTCCATAATTGATCCATAAGTGCTAGACCCCTCTTCCTTAACAACAAATCTATAAGCAGCACTATTAGAGGCATGTCCCACAAAAATTGAATTAATAGTCTTAGGCCCAATTTTTTTTCCTCTTATGTTTAGGTAGAGCAACCTTAGCAAGACATCCTCACACTTTCAAAAAACGCAAATTAGATGGATAACCTTTCCAAATTTCATATAGGGTTTAATCTAGTTTTTTATGAGGGACTCTGGTTAGAATATTACAAGCTGAAAGAATAGCTTCCCCCCACATAAAATTAGGTAAACTGAAGAAAACTAACATTGCATTCATCATATCCTTAAGTGTTCGATTTTTCCTCTCGGCTATTTCTTTTTGTTCAGTGTATAAGGGACTAAAAGTTCATGAATAATCCAAAATTTTTCACACTAATCAGCAAAGAAATCAGTACTATACTAGCCACCTCAATCAGACCTTAATCTCTTAATTCTCCTTGCTGATTGGTTTTCAACCTCAGCTTTATATTTCATGAACATTTCCTCTACATCACTTTTATTTTTCAATAAGTAAATCTAGAACAATAATTCACAAAGGTAATATAATACCTCGTGCCTCCTTTACTCATAGAATTCCTAAAATCACCCAAGTTTGTGTGCACTAAGTCCAACAATTGTGACTTTCTCTCTCGGTCACTGATTTAAAACATTTTTTAGAGTGTTTAGCTTCAACACAAATTTGACATTTTTTCCATTTCATTAGTGATCTGGTTAGGTAACAAGTTTAAGCTTTGCATCCTCTTAATTGACCTCACATTCACATGCCCAAGTCTAGAGTGCCATAGGTCTAAAGCTCAACAATATAAGCTGAAGAAGTAGATGCATTCATTTCAACATCAAGTACAAATAAGCTCTCGTTAGAAAAGCCTCTTCCAACAAAGTTCCCATTCTTAGTCAGAACTAGCTTATCAGAATCAAAGGTCAGTTTAACACCAGCTTTGTTAAGCAATGCACTAGAAATCAAGTTTCTACGTACATTAGGATCAAATAAAACATTTTCTAATGCCAACACTTTTCCAGAAGTGAGTTTAAGAGTGACTTTGCCAACTCCTTGGATAGGAACTCTGCTAGAGTTGCCCATGTATAAGGATTCACCATCAGTAGCGTCATTCAACTCCTTGAATAGGTCCTTGTTAGTGCAGACGTGGTGTGTGGCTCCTGTGTCAACAATCCATTCGACCAAATTTCCATCAAGGTTGACTTCGGACACCATAACAGCAATGATCTCCTTGTCATCACCAGTTTCAACCATATTAGCTAGAGGTTTACCAAAGCTCTTCTGGTTACCCCATTGGTACCCTATCTGGTTTCCTTTCCCATACTATCGCAGTTTCTGTGCTTGACCTTTCTTATTCTAATTGATTCTAGCTTGACAATTGGTAGCAGGATGGCCTAGCTTGTGGCACCACCAATAGTCACCATCAATTCTTTTGCACTTAAACTGACCCTGCTTATTGTTGAAAAACTTGTTTTGTCCACCATTTTTCTTAAAGTTATTAGCATTTCTATGTTATACCACATGAGCCTTAACAGTTGGGATAAGGGTGAATGTTTTATTCTTATCTTATGCACGGTTGGCATTCTCAATCTTTATATGTCCTATCAACTCCTAAAGCTTCATGTCTTTCTTCTTATGTCTTAACTGGTTTTGATACTTATTCCACGAGACAGGTAGTTTCTCAATAAGGGCATTGGCTTGAAACAACTCACACATGTTTATACCTTTAACAAGGATTTCAACAACTAGATTTTCACACTCAAGTAATTGGTCCATAATAGGCTTATCATCAACAATGGTAAATTTTAACCACCTAGCAACTGCATATTTCTTAGTACTGGCATCATCCATCCCATATTAACTAAAGCATCCCAAATTTCCTTAACAATTTTTTACTTGTAGTAGATATCAAACAAAGGATTGATCATATGGTTGAGCAACACTCCCCTAACAGTATGGTTATCCTTAGTTGTCTTAGGGTTCATATTGTCACTAGGAATTTCTTGAAATAGTACATCATCGATTTCGTATTGTTGAAAGTAAAATAGAATTTTTTTCATACCATCGTTCCAAATTTCTCCCATCTAAAGGCTCTAATCTAGTTAGGTCAGGTATAATTTTCGGGGCTACGGTGATAAGGAATGAACCTACGTGGGGAATAGTAAGTACAAAACCTGCGTTAGTCTCATTTGCAGACGACATATTAATTCTAAAATAAGAAATGTCTCACACAAAATAATCAACAATATGAAGAAAAAAACACTATATTCCGACTTCTACCAAAATAAATAAGCAGTAGCAAAATCGTAGTAATTTCCAACAAACGGTAGCAACAAAATAAATAATTTCCAACTTAAATTGTTAGCGAAAATAGCAACAATAATTAAATTGGAATGACTTATCTAAAATGCAAGGCGTCGTGAAAAATCATTGCCCTAAGTCAGAAATTACTTCTCTACGGTGCAGCAGGACAACGGAATCCAACCTCAGGGTTAACACCTTCTCCACCAGCTTTGGTGCACTCCAAAAGAAAGAGTAGGAACTGTCTCCGAGACTAAAAGAAAGGTAGACAAATGCAAAATTTGTGCGTAAGATAAAATACATGTGTAAGGTATTTGTATTTAGAGTAAAATGCTTGTGTTGGATGGAGGAAACAAAGAAAATGAATGGTTGTTTTTCGGTGTTAGCTATGATATTGAGGAGATACATGACTCCTATATATAGTAGAAACAATGCATACGTTTACAATAGGAATTAAAAGTTATTAAAACAAAAAAGAAATGTTGGAGCATAATAACATAATAATGTTATTAGAGTTATTGGGCAAATAACGTTATAAACGTTACCCAAGTTTCAGAGCAAACGTCCAACAATTTTTACCTTCCATAATAAGTGTTGATTAATTCGTGATGATCAACATAGTGTATACGCTTAGATATAATCTCACATATTATGATACGTAATATCAACAATATAATAAAAATTCTGCTTGTATACATAATTTGAAAAGGTTGGTAGTAATTTTTCACTAAAAATTTTACTAATATGTAAAATTTATGAAAATTTAATGATACACCACTTTATTTTTAACTAATAAAAAAGACTATTTTTGACCTCAGAGAATTCACCATAGAGTGATATTTATTCTGATTCCATTTTAGTAAATAGAGTGATTTTGACCTCAGAGAATTCACCTGAGACAACTGATCGATGACCTCCTAAGATGGTCCCAATTGTTGGGAATTTAGACCTCCCGAATCTACACCCAAGAATATTTGATAGACAAAAACATAAAAAAAAATAACATCACAAGAGAATTTATATGGAAACTCCCAAACTGGAGAAAAAACCACGGGCACCGAGAAAAATCCACTGAGTGAAAAATTCTTACAATCACACAATTTTCCTCTCACACAATCTCCTAATACACCAACACACTCACAAAGAAACACCCAAGACAAACTCTCCAACTCTCACCTCAAAAGAGGAATTTAACTAGAGTCAAATTTGTCATACAAATCTTTAACTTGGTATTTGGTACATTAACTAAGGAATTAGCAACCTCCTTATATAGGTAAGAGCCTTGCCCCAATTGTTGTTCCCAACTAATATGGGACAACGAAGTAGCCAAACTCAACAATCTCTACCTTGGCGACTTTGATTGATCCCACAACTACACTCCACCTTAAAGAAGATCTCTTAAAAATAACATAACTCTCAATGTAGAGAATTATCATGCTTTATAGCATCATGTTTCACCATAAAAGCATACCCACTCAGAATAAACCAATTCTAAGCCTTTTATTTCCGCACATGTCAAAAATAACCTTGCTGAAAAATTATGGTGCAACTCCCATGTTTGGCTTTCCTGGAAGTTCATTAGCCATGGACATAAATTCTATTACACCTTGCATTAATGCCAAATCAATGCCCGTGTGCAAACTTGTGGACCCGCTAACAGTAATACATCCTCTATCATGACAACTTTGGGATTAGCGGCATGTCATGAGGATGTACATACCCCCTCCCTTTTTAGAGAGCAATTTTAGAGAGCAAGATTATCATCTATGGAGACAATATTAGCGAGATTGTCAGTCTCTCCATTAACTGACCCAGAGCC
>JANZLD010000003.1:3284668-3299294 GCA_026413575.1 Erythroxylum carthagenense | reverse complement strand
AAATAACTCCTCCCCCTCCTAATCAATCTCATCCCAAAAACATTTGATAAATACACCAAAGCTATATACATATCAAAGTCAAAATACCAAGCCTTCAAAGTCAACAAAATACAACATAGGTAACGATATATTTCTTGTGAGAAAATAAAATCATTAAATAATTGTCTTCTTTCTTGTAGAAACTTTCTATGACGGAAGGATCTTGCTAATTTGAATAATCAGCTCCGAAAGTATTGACAGATCGTCCTTCTTAACGTCTGAATATCAAAAATTTCAGCAGAGATAATATCGAAGATTAAGCAATGACTAGTTGAAGAAAATGTTACTTAAGGAAGAGCCACTGCATTTGCGAAATAGACACATATACGAGACTTGCGAAATATCTTAGAACATCAATATTCTTAAAAGCTATATCAATTTTTTTGTGCTTTAGAAAGTGATATTACTCTTTGAAGAGAGATTGTAAAATCCTTTATACAATTTTTTTTGGAGCTTATAGAGGCTAGCAAAATACTACTACTGTGGAAGGTGGAAGAACCTTAAAAAAATATGTAATTGTGAGATTGAAGAGGCTCGTCAAATTACTACTTGAGATTTTAGTGAAGCATTCAAGTTGGATACTTACGAACTGGACATAGGCTTTGGTTATAAGCTAAACCATTACAAATCGACTGTATTATTCTCTCTCCTCTTAACTTTTAAATTTTCGCATTATATTGTGTGTGTGTTCATTTAGCAAGAGGTTCCTTCACTTTTGTAATAGGCTCCTTCTATTTTCAACTTGCAAGAGGTTCCTTTCATTTTAACAACGCCTTCTGTTTTAAATTGTTTTAACAGGATTAATCGTTTAGCAAGCTCCTAATGTCTAACAGGCTCTGTCATTTATCAGGTTTTTATCGTCTAACAGACTCCTATTGTTTTAATTTTTAACAGGCCCCTGTCGTTATACGAATTGAAAGTAACTTGCAAAACTTTTCAAGTCAGAAACAATTCACCTCCTCTTTCATGTGTTTGCTTTATGATTTGATATTATAGTAAGTTCCACATTTATTACGTTTTACAGCAGATGATAAATCATGACAAACAACTTGAGAAGTCTTGAAGGACAATCTGTCTCAAAATCTCCTTATTTTAATGAAAACAATTATTCCTATTGAAAAGAGAGAATGATCATTTATCCACAATCTATAGATATCGAAATCTGGCAAGATATCAAAGCTAGAGTCACACCTTCTGCTACTGACAACGTAGAAGTGTGGACTAATGGTGATAGAAGAAATACAGAGCTAAATGCCAAAGCAAGGCATCATCTGATCTATGAATTGTCTCCCAAAGAGTATGAAAAGATATACTACTGCTCTTCATAAAAGAAAATGTGGGATGAGCTTCAAGTCACTTTTGAAGGAACAAATGAAGTAAAGAAACATAGAATAAGCCTTTTAGTGCATCAATACGAAACTATTGTCATAAAGCAATGAGAAATCATAGATGAATTCTTTGGATGATTCAACAACATCATCACCGCCTTAAAGAACTTGGGAAAGATATATCTCAATGATGAGCTCATAACCAAGATTCTAATATTAGTATCAAAGGAATGGAGACCTAAGGTAACAGATCTAAAAATTGCAAAAGATCTAGACACTATTTCACTCTACTGGCTATGAGGAAATTTGATGATCCATAAAATCAAGCTTAGCAAGATGAAGGATCTTCCTATAGAAAGGGAATGACATTAAAAGCAATTGATGAATCAAACAGTGATGAAAGTGATACTGAGTTACAAATAGATCGAGATGACGAGTTCAGCTTCATGGTCAGAAAATATGCCTACTTATATAAAAAGAAGCTGATGAAGAAAATGGAAGAAAACAAGAAAGCTGGAAACAGCCGGTTCCTATCAAAAGGCAATAGCAACAATAACAATACATAAAATAATCAAATCATATGCTATCAATGTAAGAAGCCTAGACACACAAGGCTTGAATGTCCTCTTCTTAAAAAGGACAAGTTAGAGAACAAAAAATCCAGAAAGCAAGCGATGACTACAGCTTGGTCATATAAAGATTTTGAAAACTTTCAAGAAGAGCTAGAAGAAGTCAGCAACATTTGCTTCATGGCTGAATCAGGAGATAATGAGGTATATTATTCTGACTCT
Source organism: Erythroxylum carthagenense (assembly GCA_026413575.1). NCBI lineage: Eukaryota > Viridiplantae > Streptophyta > Magnoliopsida > Malpighiales > Erythroxylaceae > Erythroxylum > Erythroxylum carthagenense. The sequence continues at coordinate 3,297,136 of JANZLD010000003.1, read as the reverse complement.
GATATTGAAAATGATGAATTGAAAAATGAATATCATGAATTGTATGATCAGTACAAAAAGTTGACAATGATATAATTCAAAAAAGTTGAGACGTCCAAGAACAATGAAGCATCCTTAAAATGAAAATCTAACAACCAAGAATATGTCTCTTGATGATGATTACAAGCAAAAGGTTTCTGAAAAGAAAGTTATGGGAGAAATATTAGCCAAGTTAGAAAATACTTTAATTAAGAATGATTATGATAAAGTGAGACAACTAGAAGAAAAGGTTGTCACCCTAGAACTTGAAAAAGAGAAATATGTAGGATAAGAACCATCTCTTAATTGGGTTAGTTTAGTAAAGTGCAAAGGATAAGAACCATCTCTTAATTGGGATTAAATTAAATAAATATCATAAATCTATACATCTTATTGTTGAAGTTTGTTCCCTTTTATATATGATTCCATATGATTCATACTTAAGTTGAAAAACTAACGACTATTACTACTTTAACTAGGAACTCTAAAATACTAATACTACTTTAGTTGGAACCTTAATATATTACTTTTATAAAAACTCTAGGTAGTCATTAGGTTTGCATTAATGACTCTTAATTTACTGAATTCAGTGCTTAGGAGCATATACATTGCATAATCATTTACATTTAAAACGTAATGAAAAGGAGAATTTGAGTTATATCTGGTTATTCTCATATAGCAATTAATGAGAATTGTTAGGGAACATATTGTTTGGGCTCCTTTTGATTTTAAACAATATTTGTATAGATTAGTATTGACAATTCATTCATTAAGTTTTAAAAAAGGTCTAAAATTTATGATGCAAGAAAAGTTTATAAGCAATAAGTCTACACTACATCAGCTCTTTTTGCATACCCACACTAAGAAACATGATAGTGTGACCTTCGTCAATATCTGATGTAGACAATTTAATGTATGTAAAATTTATATTTTAATATTAATTTGATAAATAATATTATTTTAAAAGTATCACTTATTAACATAAACAATTATAATGATAGGACCAATGACAAAAAAGCATTGAATGATAGTCTCAGAACTAAAATTGTTCATGAGATTCAGACATATCTTAACGCAGTTAGAGGTAGGTCGTGGAAGGATTTTAGGCTTAGGTTATTTTGCAAACATATGCTATACACAATCTTCCACATCCAGTATTGCTAGATCTGGTAGGCGATTCACATCCAATGAGAGAGTCATTTAGCTTGAGAGCACAGTGAAGATGCTAGCAACTCAGTTACAACAGTCAATAGAGTATATTGCCCAACTCTGTAATGAGATGAATGAGTTGAAAAGCAACACCTCATCGTAACAATCAGATCGTCCACCAATTGCATAGCTTAGATTTATAACATTTCGATACTTAAATGGATTTTATTTGAAGTTTTGATACTCTTATGTTTTTTATAAATTCCTAATTTACAATTATTTTCAAAATACTTATTTTGTACATCATAATTCCGTTCGTAATTTTAGCGATGAGAATTATAATTTCATCGGTAAATTTACTTATGGAAATTGTGATACCGTTGGGAAATTTGGCGATGGAATTAACCGTTGGAAAATTTTACCTATGATCATTTCTCTTACAACTCTTTTTGTCGGTAAATTTTATCACCAAATTTATTTACCTACAAAAAATAAATAATTTTTATCAGCAAAATTCGCAGGTAAAACAATTTTTTCTTGCACTGGCAACGGCAGGTTCTGATCACGTCTTAACGGCAATTTGAAACTTTTTACTTTTTAGGGGTTAAGGTAGGTGGATCTACGTCAAAATTCGAAGTCGAAAAATTAGATCTGTTCGTTAGTTCAGCATGTGGTGTAGAAATTTATGTACTAGAAAGATAAACAGTATATAATAATCTCAAGAAAATTAGAGCAACCAGACATGGAAATGCCAACAATGAAGCTTGAAATCATCTCAAGAAAAACAATCAAACCATCATCTTCTACACCTCAACATCTTCAAACATTTCAGCTTTCTTTTTGGGACAAGCCCATACCAGTTCCTCCTGAATATGGCACTATAATTTTTTTCTACCAGACCAATGACTGCCAAAATGATGATGATGAAACACTTTCAATGTTCTTCCAAAGGTCAAACAGTCTACAGAAGTCACTCTCTCAAACACTCACTCACTACTATCCATTAGCAGGGAGACTCAAAGATGATGCAACAGCAGTTGACTGCTTTGATGAAGGGGCTTATTTTGTGGTAGCTCGCATTGATTGCCAGCTTTCTACCTTACTTAACCATCCCGATGCCGATTTCTTGAGCCACTTCTGTCCTGCTTTGGATACAAACAACGTACCCTCAGGCTGTATGTTGGCTATTCAACTTACACTCTTCAACTGTGGAGGAATAGCCATTACTGTGAGCCCTTCGCATAAACTCGTAGATGCATCCTCATTGTGCACATTTGTCCAAAGTTGGACATCAATGAATACAGCTCGGGAAGGCAGCAGCAAAGTAGTAACACCTATACCTATATTTCTGGAACCACACTCCTCGCCACCCAGTGTTTTGCTTAACATGCCTAAGCTAACCGGAATACCAGGAGACTTCGTTAGAAGAAGGTTTGTTGTCCCTGCCTCAAAAATAGCTCAACTCAGGACAAAAACAACCGAATCCTCAACACCCTCAGGACAGCAATACCTCAGTGATTCTGATTTGGTGTTGGCGTTAATTATGAAAAGTGCCATATTGTCTTCAAGATCTTTGTCCGAGTCATCTTCAGGTTCATATGTGCTGTTTCAACTGGTGAATATGCGTAAAAGAGTGAGACCACCATTGCCAGTGAACACCATTGGAAATATAGCGCTGTATTATACAACAAAAATCGAGGAAAACCAGATTGAGTTGAATGAGTTAGCCGGTAAGTTCAGAAAAAGTTTGATTGAATTCTGCAATCTCCCGGACAACTCTATCCCCAACGAAGAACCCAAGTTTAGCATCAAAGGTAGCCCTTATTGCTGCACTAACTTATGTGGGTTTCCGTTGTATGAGATAGATTTTGGATGGGGTAAACCTTCATGGGTCACTTCAACAGTTTTACAGTACAGGAATATTATTGTGCTGCAGAAAACAAAGGAAGGTGATAGTATAGAAGTTTGGATATCCATGGACGAAAGAGAGATGGCATTATTTGAACAGGATCATGATATTATTGCATATGCATCCAACAATCTTAGTGTTCTTGCAGCATATTCTCGCATATGATTCATTACTCTAATTGTTAAGTGATAACGATTTGAGGTCTTCTTTCCTTTAAAGTCAACTTGCTATAGGTACTCTGCTTCCTTGTTTGTGTACTGCTTGGGATCTTTATTAAAGGTAGACCGTTGTTCGTGATCATTTGATGTTTCAATTGTTTGAAACTCCTCGATCTCGTTTTTGTAACCAGTAATTACGAAAGAATGGGAATAAAAAAAGGGAAAATGACAATGAAAAGTGGAATCAAAATATGAATGAAGTTACGGATTATACATATTTAGTATGCAAGCATTGAAAAAGAGACTATAAAAGTTAATGGTCATACCAGTATTTGGCATCAAACATTAAGCATAGTAATGACAATATTTTACTTATGTTTGATTATTATGTTAATGGTTTTGTAAATACATAATTAAATATTTTATATTATTATTAATTAATTAAAATTTTTATTTAACAAATACATAATTAAAATTATTTTAATAATTCAATAAATTGTTAATTTTTAAATAATTGAATATGATTTGTCTTATAAGAATAAACTTAAAAAACTATAATGAAATTATTTTATGATATGCAATTATTGAAATAAAATAAAAACAATTATTAAATAAGTTAAATAAAATAATGTCCATGAGAAGCAATAGAGAGTTTCAATTGAGAAAACATATAAAGAAAAAGAAAAAAGACTTTCAGCTCCGCATGTTTATTTATTATTAATGATATTTGATTCCACGTTATACCTACGTTTATCTTAGAAATAAAATTACTTCTTTTATGATTTGCATTCGTTATTATGTATATTTAAAATTTTAGTCTGTGTAAATTAAGAAAAATGGTCACAACTTTGCAATTTTTAAAACATTGTTATAATATTAAATGTTACGATATTAATTATTACACAATGAAAGTTATACAAGAAAGAAATAAACGAAATAAACATATAAATTTATATGGTTCGTCTAATACGTTATAAGGAGATATATTAATTTTTTATAATTTTTCTTTCGTCACATTTAACACATTACCACTTTAAGCTAACCCACTGTCACTAAAAAATTTATATCTTTGACAAGACTACTTGTAGATTTTTGTTTTCAAAGCTCAAGGACGTAACAAGTGTATAATGTTTTTAACATCTTTGTAGCTTAATTTGTGGTGGGGAGGAGTACACAAACATCGGAGGGATAGGGTCAGTGACACTTGTGGCCGAAAAAAATATTACAATATTAGCAAGATTGTGGACAGAGATGGTACGTACACCATTTCCATTTTGCTGCTCTGAAAAGCAACAAATGATTTGGCAAGTCTGTCCTAGCCCATAGGCCCATACACAGTTTGCTTATCTTCCTATTTATATTTCAAAATAAATTAAAAATTTTATAGTTATAATAAATTTTAGAATAACAAAATCATCAAAATATGTTATACGGAATTTCTTACAATTTATGTTAGTTTTTTCACCTTTTAAATGTTCAAATTAAGAGTAAATTTTATTTTTCTTTATTTATAATTACGTATTATATTTTTTAATCAAAATTTAAAAATATCTTAAATTTTGAAAATGATTATGATGTAGCAATAAATTTCTTCTTCTCCAAATAATTTGAAGAGACCGAGAATAATTCATAACACTGCAACAAAGTTAACATTGCTATGAAAAAAGTGTTGCCTATAGTTTTTAGTTACATTTTTGTTGTATCGGATAAAACATCAAAATTTTCGTTAGTTGAAAATTATAGACCACATTTTTGGAAAGAGTAGCCAATAGTTTTTGACTATATTTTTTCATAGCTAAATATTATTAGCTACAATATTATTAGTTATTTAGAAATAATCTCTCTACTAATTAGGAATAGTGTTGTGTACTATTGGAATTCTCCAAACTTTACGTCTCACTCAAATTTTTACGGAGTGTTGTTGTAAATACTATTAGCTACGTTATCATAATTGTAGCCAAATATTTTTTAGCTATGCTTATAGAAACTTAGTCAAATATTTTTAGCTATGCTTACGAAAGTGTGTGTTTTTTGCTACATTTTTTGATATGTAACCAGATTTGTTTTCATAGACATAGCTAAATTTTTTTAACTACATATTTAAAAATGTAGCCACATGTTTTTAGCTACATTTTTAAAAATATAGTCAAATTTTTTTAGAACAAAGCCAAATGTTATATAATGTTGCGATATAGTATTTATTACATTTTAATTTATATTATTGAAAAATAATTTTTTTTATAATTTATCAATATATTTTTTATTATCAATTTATTATACAAATAAATCAAATAAAGTATTATTAACTCAAAATATCAAGCATTGTATATATAAAGTAAAATTATATAAATATCATTAAATTATACTAACTAAAAGAATATTCTTCATATACAAGATATTAATGACAACTTTAACAATTCTTATAGACAAAACAATAAATAAACAAACTAATTTACAAATTATAAATTATAAATGCTTAAATTACAAAACTATTAGAACATTATTTGAATAATTACCTAGTATTGTTCAGGACGATGAACCTATAATAATCTAAAAAGCTGTGAGATCTCACATTGGTTAGAGAGGAGAACGAAATACGCCTTATAAGGGTACGAATACCTCTTCCTCATAGATGCATTTTCTTATATGCAGAAAGAGCAAAACCGTGAGGGCCTTCGCCTAATGGGCAACCTAAACTGAACAATATCTGTGAACCAGTAGTCTGGGCTGTTATAAATAGTATCAGAGTCGGTTCGCAAACCATTGTGTCAGTGATGACGTTGGGCCCTAAGAGGGTCGATTGTGAGATTTCATATCAATTGGAGAGAATGACAAAATATGCCTTATAAGGGTACGAATACCTCTTCCTCATAAACGCATTTTCTTAAGTGCGGGAAGAGCAAAACTTTGAAGGTCTTGGCTCGATGGGCAACCCAAAACGGACAATATCTACAGACGGGTGATCTGAGCTGTTACAAAAGCTTAGTTAAAATACACTAAAAATATTATAAGTATCGAAACAATAAGTATTTAGTTATAATTAAGGCAAACATCACATAACTTTACCATTTATAAAATAATCACTCAACAGTTGCAACTTTCTCAATTCTATATTCCAAGAAAAATGTATTAATTTAAATTATAATAAAAAATTGAAAGAAAAAGTATAGGAGATAGAATTAATATAGAATTAATACCCTTTGCTTTCCGCTTCATTTCTATTATAATTCGGGTCAAATAATCTTTTGAATAACATATCATGTTTTACTATTTTTGCTCGATTTTCTTGTAATGCAGCTTTAAGCTTTAATAACAAGCATCTTATTTTAAAATTGAAAAATAAAACCAATAGTCAATCCAAATATTATTATTGACTACTACATTAATAGATGAACTAAAATTTTGAACAAAATTTTATACTTACATAGTTGTTTTCTACTTCTTTGACACCTACCCTTTACCTTTCTTATAGTGGGTGATTTTATATAGTGTGATCCTATCACACTTATCCATGTAGTTCCGTCTCACTTTGTTTATATACAAGGTAAAATAAATAATGTGATGTTTGTTGATATAATTATAACTTGCAAACAAAGATATTACATATTCATTTTGGACAACTACAAATAATTTTGACCTTTGATTATGAGGCGTTTTCATTTATACTCTACTAACCTTTGCCTTATGCAATTTTCCTAAATAAAGAAAAAAGATTATATAATCATTAAATCATCTAATAAGATTAACGAAAGAAAGCATGAAGGCAAGGAAACAAAACTGAACTTTTTAGTTATCCCAATAATCACACAAACTATTTCAATTTTTTTGAAATATTCATTCAAGAACATGTCTTCGTGCCTCCACATCAGAAAGAAAAGATTTATAATATTGATGCAACTTGAAACGACGATCTTTGATCCTTTGTTTCAACAATAAAGTAACACAATTTGAAACATCTATATTCTCAATATCCATAATATTCAATTTTAATTGTGAACAATTAGTAAAAGTGTAATAATTTTAAAATCATTGAAACAATATTGCATATAGTTAAATATATTAAAAAATTACCACACCTTTATTTGATTTCAAGCAAGTTATCTTCCTTTAAATCCTTAACATATTTCATGTTAGAGTATTCCATATTAACTAAATATGAAAATGTTAAAGATTATATAAATGGTAAGGGACAACTATGTAAATGATTAGTTTTAGTCATTTTAACAACAGTTGACCCAAGCCTAATTAGTGTTAATAGATTCTATACTCTACACATATTATAAATTTTAATATGGTATCAGAGTAGGTTTGATTCGGATTATTAATTTTTCAATTGTCCGTCTTGATATCCAATTCCAACTGCCCAGTCCAGTTATCGTTATGTCACTTTCAAGTTACAACTGGATGTTCACTCCAAGTTGCACTTGAGAGGGATTGTTAGAATATCCCCGACTAAACATGAAAATATTAAAGGGTTATTAAGTGGTAAGAGACAACTATCTAAATGATTAGTTCTAGTTATTTTAGCAATGGTTAACTCAAGCCTAATTATTGTTAATGAATTTTACACTTTATCCATATTAAAAATTCTAATATTACATACAAGATAATTACGCTCGCAATAATCCCGAGCTTACTTGAAAATTTCACACATTTGACCTTATTTACGAGACAACCTTATTGAGTATCCTTCTAATACTAGGCGTTAGAAGCTGACAACATATCAATAATAATAAGAAAAATATTAGAATATATAAATCGCTAAAGGCTGACCTTACCAAAAGACTGCTTTGTCCTAATGTAACATTGATTTAAATATCACGTGTCAATTTGTACGTGATTATCACATACCAAAATTTTACCTTTAAAGTCTTGTTCAATTTGTAAAAATAATTACAAATTATGTCATGTGATAACTTTTAACTTTTCTGCATATTATCATTAATACTTTCTTTATTAAGTTCCAAGTTTATTATACTATTTAGAATTTAATATACTATTTTCTACGTATGCATATTAATGATAAAAAAAGGGGTGGACATCCACTGCACAAATAAGCCTCATGTCTTGTGCAAGTTGAGATGTTGTAATATGAGGCTTGTGAGGTATTTCCATCTGACTAATCCATTGTACTAAATTATTTAAAATTCTATTATTTGAGGCTAAATATAATCAAAACTTGATCATGCAAATAAAATAAACTAAAATAAGTTATTAAACTATATTAATCATTATTTACTAGTAAATAAATAATAGAAATGAGATATAGAATTATAACAATTTTTATAAATTTTAGAAATTATAAAGTAGAAGGAATTAGAAAAAAAAAAACTCAACGAAACATTAGAATTAAAAACTTAGATAAAAAGTGGAAAGTTTGATGCTTGAGACCAACAGGCCTACCTATTTAAAACTACTATAGGGCCATGGAATAGTAGACGAGAAGATCGATCTAGTCCATTATGCGAACAAAGTTTAATCAGTATTTGAACGTAACAAGCCCAGTTTGTACGGACCGGAGTTCACCAAAGGAGTTTAGAGTTTTAGCGTGGGCGGTCGGTGAGCTTTGACAGTGGCATCAACCAGAGGTTGTCCAGACGATAGGAAAAGTGAACTAAGCAAAGCCAGAGTCTTTTGATACAGTTCCTAGCTCTCGAAAGGTTGCTTCTTGTCTCAAGCTGATAGCTTTCTGATAAAGAGGTTAGTTGCTGTTTCCGTATCTGTTTGTGTTTGACTGGTTCATGGTTGTTTATCAGAAACTTCGGTGTGTAAATCCGAAAGCTTCAGTCTTCCTTTAAGAAAATTGATGAAGCTTTTGGTAAGAGCAAAACTGAGGGGAAGAAATTTCAATAAAACCTTCTTTCTTGCTTCTTCAACAGAAAAAAGTTCTTTTTTTTATATAAAAAGAAAATTTTCTTTCTTCCTCTAGCTGTTGGTTTGGGTTTTGAATTATGGATATCACGATATGGGAACTTTATTTTTGGTACCTGACTAACGGAAAATCCTGATGAATTCAACGCTTGATGTCAGTAACCAGAACTGCAGACTGAATGCACTTCTTCTTTTGATTTCTGAAGATTGCGAATTCTTTTGATTTTTAATAGTTCCAAACATGTATGCATTTCAATACTAGGGATTGAATTACTGAAGCAATGATAACCTTTTCTTTTGTCTCTGGTTGGATTCAAGTGTTGCTAGTATTGTATTAGTCGTAATATTTCAGTCTTATCTTGGTATTACAGGTGCAAAAAGGGCGACATTTATCTCAAACCAGAAGTGCCAGAGATGGTACGGTCTAAGTTTGATGAAATATGTGCACTTATTGTGTTATTGTATATTCTCGGGGATATCATAAGGTCTATCTACTTCAAGTTGAAGTGTTTTAAAAAAAAAAAGACAATTGAACAATTTTAAAATCAGTGCCTTTGTGTTTGTTCGTTTGTATCTCAGTTGATTTGTATAACGGAGAAGTGACATCTCCAGTCAACAATCTCTTTCAGGATACGAATTCCTATCAGCTAGAGAGTTCAGGATCTGATGAGATGGCCAGTGTTCTCCTTAGAGGAGACCAAGACTATATGGAGGAGATAAATGAGTTGTACACTTACATTGATAAGGTATGTTATTTTAATCGTCTAAAGCTATGATCCGTGTCATTTTGATAACTTTGATTCTTGATCAGAAGAAGTTGGTGGTGGTATTGTTTTAGGTGAAGAACATGGTGATACCAGGTTGCTCAGAAGAACTGCTGAAAGCCGCGTTGAATTCCATGTCGTCACTTCTGAGCACTATCAGTTTTTTGTCTTCTGTTCCAAGACTTCAGGCCTCACTCTGAACTGAACTTTAATGTATGTTATGTATAGAAACAACACTCTGTGGTATGAAAGTTAATCAGAGATAATTACAACCCTTTGTTATTTTCCCATTCTTCGTTCTAATATCTATTGCAGATAATAATTGCAAGATAAAATATGTTCCTCATGATAATATTACATTTTCTTCCCCGTTGACAATGTTGGTATATGTATCCTTTGTAGAATGTAATATGAGACATCAGCAGCAATGCATTTGTACAAAGATGAAGGCAGCCGAGGAGTGGCAACAGCTTGTAATGGGCTCTTCATGTAAGTGACCAAACTAGGACTTTCCGACATGTCAATTTCCTCTGGCTTGACACCATCAGGAGGTGTCCAACTGAAATGATGTAGCAAGTGGCCTAACATGGATGTCACCAAGTTGATACCAACTTGTGCACCAGGGCAAACCCTTCTCCCGTTGCCAAATGGAAGTAGCCGGAAGTCGTGACCTTTCATGTCGACATCCTCCTCCAAGAACCTCTCCGGTCGGAACTCTAATGGGTCCTTCCAGAGGGCTGTATCCCGAGCCTCAGCCTACACATTGACATGAATGTTTGATCCCTTAGGTATGTCAAAGCCACCAACTTTAAGATTAGCATTGGCCACGGGGGGTGGGGAATCTCTGACAGGACACTTTCCAATCCAATGACTCGATCTAGCTCCTTCTGAACCTTTTGTTGCACTCTTGGGTTCCTGATTAGCTCAGCCATTGCCCACTCTGCAGAGATTGCTGTTGTCTCCATTCATGCAGTGATCATATCCCGCACAAACCACATAATACAGGTTCACATAGGAGCTAATTACAAGATTCAAAACTAAAAACAAAAAGTTGTTAAGTTTACCCAAAGGAGTCCAGTGATTGTATCTTCACTAAGATCATATTTTCCCTGTAATTGCAAAGCATCAACAAAATGCTGCTTGGCACCCCCTGTCTGCTTGCGATAAAGTGTATGCTCTTCAATGGTAGCTCTAGTTAGCCGGTCTCTGCCAGCACCGTGCTTGGCAAAGACCTCTTCTTGTAATGGGGAACATCCAGCGAAGCCTGGGAATGTGCTCTGCCATGGCAAGTTATGCACCAAGCTTAAATCCATTGGCCGAAATTTCATTGAATTCCTGACCTTGCTCGTCCGTGACTCCTTGCTGAGCTCACAAATCGTTTCCCGAACACTAGCCTTGTTATGTTGTTCAATGCTACAGCTCCCAAATACTTCACCAACACACTCTTCCCAAAGTTCTGTGCGCGTAGATTTGAGTGTCTTAGAAACAGGCTCATTGTTAACTCTTACTCTTATAACACTTATCTCATAATAAGTATCTTAGAAACATAAGACTCATTGTTCACTCTTACACTTGAGTTTTCTCATGATACATTCTTACATTTTAAGAATCTTTAACACAATTCAAGAATTAGCTTTACTCTTCAATTTTTTAATTATTTGTTACTAATCACAACCATAAGTGTAGGAATACATGCTATGTGTGTAATAAGATTAATAAATATTAGCATGGTTTAAGTAAGACATATATAATCTTATAAAGAAGTTGCCAAGCCAAAATTTACATAGTACTTAGCAAATACCAAGGACAAAGTGACCAAAGAGAAAGTTGTAAAATAGGAATAAACGAACCAGGACTGGTACAATCCTTGAAATTGGACTCAAACCATATTAGTGACCTCATCTTCTCTCACAGGTTTTGGGGGCTTTAAGTCTCTTAGGAGTAAAAAGCTGAAGAGTACACACTTTCCTCACCTTCACACAGTGAGGTCCATAATCAGCCCGTATAAGATCTTGACCATCTCTGCTAAACTTAGTTACTGATCTGCTCCTATGCCTGTCAGCTACTGTTGATCTTCAGTACTTCCTTAGCCAGCTCTGTGATCGAAACTAACGTTTGATCACGTTCTTTCATTACTTCCGTAGCTAGCTATGTGTTCGAAACTTTCACGTTTAGGGTCAAACCAAACCAATATGATTGCGCCGTACTGCCGTGCCCATTCGAAGTAGCACCTGAATCTTACAGGCTTCACATCGTAGAGGTTTCCCAACACTGGGCATGGTCGTGGACCGGGAGGGAGCTTGAAGCGGAGCTTTTGGTAGAGTCTGTGGGCTAATAGCAGGACAAAAACAGAGGCTAGAACTAGAAGAAGAGCCATGGATATCGATATGAAAGGTTTAGCCTAGTTGATCTTATACTAGTAGACAAAGCGCTTTTTGGAAAGAGGTTTTTCGCAAGATATCATAAAAATAAAAAGTATGTTAAAATTTAACTATATTTTATTTTAAAATAAAAATTATTTATATATATAAATATTATTTAAAATATATTAAACAATATACAAAATATAATATATTAATTATTATATAATTTTAAACCA
>JANZLD010000003.1:3171952-3199821 GCA_026413575.1 Erythroxylum carthagenense | reverse complement strand
CAAATAAATATTAATTTATAAATAAAACACTAATTTATAAATTATTTAATTTATTAAAATAACATAATTTTAATAATAATTTGTTAATAAATGTTATATAAGAGATTAAATAAATTTATTTAATTAAAAATAATTTATATTTAAATTTTATCTAAAATGTAATTATTATCAGTGATAAAAATACAACTACTTTAACATTAACAACGAAACAGGTTTTGTTTTTATTTAAAAAAACTGAAAACTGCAATAGAAAGACAGAAGTAACACCAAACGATAATTTTATTAATCAAAATCTATACAATGGATTTTTCTAAAAAAACTGAAAATTAAAATAAATTTTCAAGAATTTTAAAGATATATAAATTTTGGTATTTTAAATTACAAGAAATATTTGTATCATTTACATAACATAAAAATGATACGCATACAATTTTATTCTAAAAATGCTCTAAACAATTTTAGAATACCCTCCTGTCGTATATTACCAGAAAGTCTAGGAATAGAAGCAACAAGAAACACAAAATTAGGCAATCATCGGTGGGATGTTGCGTAGTATAATGGTATTATCAAAGGAAAGTACTTTATCTGGGTGGTATCCAACGAAAAGAAAGCAGTATTAGTATACAATTAGGACTGTTCTTTGCCAGATATAGATTAAGTTAATATCCCCAGGACCAGAAGTTTTAGGATCTGAAGCAAGAAATATTAACGCAGTTGCAACTCAATTAAGTATACTTAATTATGATGCTGACACGGCAAATTTAATGTTTCTATTTGCGTGCAAAGAAACATGTTATATGAATTTCCAGCCATAACAAACACTGATGGATGTTGCTGTTTTCACGAGATGTGTGCCAACGTGGTTAAGTATCTTGCATGAAGAGTTGGAGGACGTGATTAGTATATAAACTAATATATATATATGTATATATATATATATATATGTGTGTGTGTATATAAGAATTCCTGTGATTATCCAGGAAAATCAAGAAAGAAGAGTTTTATCCTCTTTTTGTGCTACTGTTTGCTCTTAAAGATGCTGGTTTAAAAATAAATGATTGTTCTTCTTCAACTCTTATTACCCTACCTGAGAGTAGACAACTAATAAGTTTCTCTTATATATATATATATATATAACTTAAGTTGGAATGTGAAACCTTTATAATGATTAGTACTCGCTTTGCCTTGTAGTTGCGAATTTACGTAGAATGGAATGGATTGAAAGAAGTTTTAAATTAAGACCCTTATCGTAATTGTGCTCATTTTATTAATAATTGTATTTATATCATTTGTAATAATCAACTGCTTCAAAATATTACGGTAAAACTTTGATAATGAATATTCGATAAATTAACAATCTTAATTAAATAATAATTTTCTCCAGTCCTAACTTGGGCCAATAGGATAAAATAATAACCTCGCTAAATGCATAACATAATAGTTTTAAAAAATTCCTTGAGGTCCACTGAAAATATAAAATAATAATTCATTAAATAGGTATGAAAATTACATATATAATTCATGAAATAAAGCACTTCCTAAACAATTTTTATTTCAAATTTTATGCTTTCATAAAATGTGTATCTATAATCAATTGATTTTTCTTTTCATGCGAACTGAATTCAATTTCATCTTTAACTTTTTGGAGGGCATAAACTACATTCGGCACATTCTTCTTATTTCGAAGCAAGTAACTTTTCAAAGTCTCTACAGCAAGAAAAGCTTTTTTTGGAGAAACATGTGGTATAGCGTTGCTATCGTCTGGATCTTTATTGTCATCATCTTCCATACCCATTACTTTTTGAATAATTTCTTCGTCCGTAGGCGATTCTATTAAAGCTTCATTTTTACTAGGATAATTCAGAATCTGCTCTACATTCATGACATTTCTATAATGTAAATTAGAAATAACTTCCTCTAATCTTTGAATGCCTTCAACATTACCAGTTTCTTTTTCTATAAGCATATCTTCCTCAGATCAAATTTTGCAATGTCGAAAACAATTTACAATAGTTGTGGCCTTCACATTAATATTCCAAGCAGCATTAATAAAATAGATAGCATCCAGGACATTAATTTTTTCAGAATTTATTACTCCCATCTTATAGCCTTCTAAGATGTTAGAATAAAAACAACGTCGATAATAAATCTTAAGTGATCGAATAATTCCAGCATCACATAGTTGAATTTTTGATATTTTATTTGTAGGCAAAAAGAACAATTTAACATCTCTCAAGCCTTCAATAACCTTGGGATGGGCTGGATAATTGTCTATTATAAGCAGCATTTTTCTACTTGTCATTTTATCATCAAACCAATGAATAAATTCTTGAAAGAGTAATTCAGTCATCCATGCTTTCTTGTTGGCTCGATAATGACAACTAAGATTGTCAATATTCACATTTTTAAAGCATCTAAGATTAGCATACTTACCAACAATCCAAAGAGATACTTTATCTGAACCATCCCTATTGCAACAAACAGCAACAGTAAGTCTTTCCTTGTCCTTTTTCCATCCTTCTAATTGCTTTGTAGCTAGTGAATGATCTGCTTGTGAATGATAAAATAAGCCTGTTTCATCTATATTATAAGTATCCTTCCAATGAAATTTGTCCAATATAGTTCGAATTTCAGGTACAGCTTCTTCAATATTCTCCATGACAACTAAACCGCTTTCACCAAACCTTCTATAAGACTTAATCTCATGTCTCGTCTTGAACCGTTCTAACTAATTACTTGAGAAGTTAAATTCTAGATTTGCATCACCATACATCTTCTGTAAAAACTCTCTTTCTTTAGTTTGAATCATTTCTCCATTCATGTTCACTTTTTCTTGATATTGGAGAAACTATTCATGCAATACCTTTTCTAATTCATGATATTTTGCTGATTTGTGCCTTTTAACATTGCTATTTGTTATCTCTTTTGATAAATACTCTGTTGACCTTTTAAGAGTATTTGATATTGTTGATTGACTAATAGAGAGATCAAACTTTTGTTGAATCCATTATTGCAAATCTTTTTGACTTGAAGAGGGATACTGATTTTTATACTCACATAATACTTTTCTCATCTCACCAGTTAACGTAGACTTTTTTACACCTTTCAAATGAGTAGCCATGGAAGAGAAGATATAATATATAAATTTTATATTTTGGTATATGAAGTTAAAGTACATGTATCTATTTATAAACTCTATACAATATTGTGTACTTGAAACAATTCGCATCACTTCATATTCTAATGTATCTACATGCACTCTATTTTGATTCACGCTAACCTAAGATTAATAAACTTATTTTTGACAAGATTAATAAACTTAAATACAATGCACCATCATTAATTAATTGTTTATTTATTTTCTTTTCTTAGTTAAAGAAAATTTTAATTGTTTAATTTGACGAATATAAAGTACAAAATAAAATTTATTCTATAAATTAATAAATATTAATTTATCGATAAATTAATAAAATATTCATTTAACGATAAATTAATAACTCCGTATAAGATAATAATTTTTCAGGTCCCAAAAATATTCATTTATAAAGGTTTTACTATATATAGTTTGGACATTTATAAAAAATCAAAGGTTAAAAATCATCATTTAACCCTTTAAATTTTTTCAACTCTCATTAACCTATTTAACGTCTAAAAGCAAAACAGGTCGTGGATCTTGAGTTCTTGACTCCAATATTATGACCTTGTTTGGTAAATGACTGATCAACTCATTTTTGGCAAAGGGAGAGGTATTTGACTGTTTGACCATGTCAAATCACTGATAATTATATTTGGCACTCTCATCTGCTTACCTATTTGACATGCACTACACAACGATTTGTCTTCTTTGTTCATTGAGGGTAAACCTTTAATAGCTTCCATTATCTTTAACTTGCTAATAAGCTTATAGTTAACGTGTCCAAGCTTTTGATGTCATAGATCTATATTATTGTCGTATGAGGTTGATTGCAAGTAGTAGTGACCTGAAACATATAGCAATTATTTGCTAATTGTTTGCCACTCACAATACATTCTTCTTGTTTAGTTAGTAGTCTGTATTCATCACTTGTAAATTTAACTAATAAACCATATCACAAAGTTAGCTTATACTCACCAAGTTGGTTTTTAATCTATCGACATGAAACACATTTTTGAGATGTGACAGTCCATCCACACTCAACGTCTCTCTACCAATTACCTAAGCCTTCTTTTCATCTCCAAATGTCACATGTCCATCCATACAACTTTGATAATTGGATAAGTAATTATTTTCTCAAATACCAACCATTACGTGAAGTCACCTTCATTGATTTAAGAACTACAAGAGCTTGTAATTGACTCTTTTTAACCTAAGTATGCTTCAGAATTGTGGACTACTGCTGAAAATTTTGTGAGGAATATATGTTCTTTCAGTTTTGGGTTCTTTAAAACAACATCTATAGTAACTTGTAGCATTTTGGCCTTATGTGTCCGATAATCCCACATAAATGACATTTAGGAACAAAACTCTGATTCCTCCTCGAGGTTTCTCCTTGGATAAATTTGGATGCATTATTTTTCTCATCATTCACCTTAGAGTATTCACCTTTGTAGCTAATACCTTGAAGATCTCCTTTTATCTTAATGATTTCCAACAATTTTTCTAACTTCTCCATGCCACCATTTAACATCTCAATCCCTTTTTGGTACTGACCAATTTCAGTTTTGCTTCACCAAGTTCATCTAATGTTGACATTAATTTCTTCTCTAAATCTCGAATAATGTTCTTCATAAATAAGTTTTCTTCATTCAACTTTTCATTCTTCTTACATATTTGCACCCATTTTGCATACATTAATTCATAAGCTTCATAAATATTCTCCTTTTTATCATTTGAACCACTATCATCACTATTGTAATATAAGATTGAGCTTTAAGCTGATTCGTCTACATTTTTTCTGAAACTTTTCGATTTTCTTATATTTTTATCACTGATTACTTCCTTCTTGATTATTGTTAAGCAAGCAACTGAACTTTTGTTGTATAAAGCAACTAACGCAATACTATTCGTAATTTCTTCTTCACTACCATATTCACCTTCAGATTTATTCTCACTTTAAGTGCTCGTAAAGAATTTCCCTTTTCTCTTCTTCAAGGTGTTAGCACATTCTGCTTGTACATGTCTGAAACCTTGACACGTCTGAAGCCTTGACACTCATGGCATTGAATTTTCTTCACCTTTCTTTCACCCTTCTGAGTTTTTAGTTGTTATTTGAAGTTGTAGTTCGATGAACTCCCACTGTTTTGCCTAAATTTGGGTCTGTCTTTTTTCACTCTCTTCAGCCACTTACTAAAATTTCATGTTAATAATACCAAAATCTCATTCTCGTCGGATTCATTTTCTACATTATTCATACATTTTCAAGTTTCAGCTTGTAGTGTCAATCATTTGCTTCTTTCTTGTTTGCCCCTTAACAAATTCATTTCGAAATTAGTAAGAATTCCAATTCCCTTCTCTAACGACAAATCATTAATGTCATAAACCTCATCGATTGCTACAATTTTTGGAATAAATCTTGGAGGTAGTGATTTTAGCATCTTCTTTACCAGTTTCAGGTTAGAGTATTTCTTCCCGAGTTGATGCGTTTGGTTTGCTATATTGCGCAATATCTCATGGAAGTCTCCAATAATTTTACTATCATCCATATTTTTCTCTTCAAACCTCACAGCCAACATTTGAAGTTATGAGGTTATCACATATTTTGATCCCTCATGTATAATCTGCAAAGTATATTACACTTCTTTAACCGATTCACAAGCTGATATCATTGAAAAGTGACCTTCATCAACAGCATTAAAGATGGCATACATAGCTTGAGAATTTCCAAATGCTCTCTCTTCTTTAGCTCTTGTCCACTCAGATGGATCTTTCAATACTACTTCTCCCTTGTCTTCAGTTATCTCTAGATGGGTCCAGCCATGTAGCATCGAGTTCTATGCCATTGTTCTCTGTGCCTGAATAAAAACTTTCATACATACTTTCCACGCAGGATAATTGGAACTATCCAACAGCGGTGATCTGCTAATCGATGCACCTTCTCTTATAATCATATTTGTGAAACACATATCTACACCAACTTACTATACCAAGTTTTGATTCGGTGACCAAGTTCTAATACTAATTGAAAAACTGAATGATGTAATGGTTTCGCAAACTTTAAAATTTTTCCCAATCGTTTTTAGCACAAACAAAAAAATAGAAAAATTAAACGCATCAAAGTAAATCAACATCGAAATTTATTAATGTAGTTCAACACACTTTACCTACGTCTATAAGCCCTCACCTATCTTAATACTTTCACCAAGGAATAATGATAGTTTTATACAAGGTTTTGTTAAGCTGACACCACCCAACTATTGACACTACCCTTCGTCCTCACTACCTATGAAAGTAATTTACACTCAATAACTCGAACGACTCGTGTTAACCTCAACAGAAGATTTTTTTCAATGATCTTTTAATGAAAGAACTATAAACAAATAACTCTAAGTGATTAACTGACTAAGAACAAAATAGAATATACTTGAGATAGAAAAGAAGAACAACTTTTCGATAGGTTTAGCATTATTGAAATAGATCTGAAAATTGTCACCACAAACTGTGGACTGATTCACACAAATTGCAGTGCTAACTCACAATTGCAGCCGGAAGACATCAAGCATGACAAACCAAACAAATAAGCCTTCATACAAAATCCAACAGAACCC
This sequence comes from Erythroxylum carthagenense, assembly GCA_026413575.1. Lineage (NCBI taxonomy): Eukaryota > Viridiplantae > Streptophyta > Magnoliopsida > Malpighiales > Erythroxylaceae > Erythroxylum > Erythroxylum carthagenense. Next base: position 3,193,077 of record JANZLD010000003.1, on the reverse strand, counting down.
ATACCATGATTAACATTGCCATAGGACACACACAATATGCAGAACAACCCAACCGTGAGCCACATACCAAAAGATCAACACCCAGTCACAAATACTCCAAGATTTCGCACTCACAAAGAAATCAATCAACAAATATTGCAGCTCAAGATAGAATTCTACCATTATAAAGATCGGCATATCAGTCCTTCCATGCACTTTTTAACAAATTCGCACTGATCGTGCAACCATCCAAAACAGACAAAGAAGGAGTCACGCTCGCATACAATTTGCTAGTTACTCACGATGTCTTTTTACCCACTTCAACGTGACCCTCACACACATCTATTGAAGATAGAATTCTTTACACTTAAACAATTATCCCAAAATCCAATTCAAACAAGAAGTGTTATTTGGTTACTCCTCATCTTAATTTGAATTTTAAGACTTTCATTATCTTGAATATCCAATTATCAAAAAATCTAAAATTAAATAATGAAATTTATAACATATATCTTAACAACAATAAACACAACTCTTATCTAGATTATGCTACGATCCACAACTTAATATTTATCTTCAACAGCGCCCTTGTATAGCCTACTGTTCTTTTGTTTCCATAGTGAATAAATAGTGGTTACAAAAGCGATTTTGATGAGAATAACATTCAGTTATTCCGGTCTAGCTAGAGAAATATGCTTGTTAAGAGTTTGCCTCAATCCAATGATCGTACAACTATTCCTAGCAATTGTTGAATGCGTCCCGGTACCACTTTAAAGTAGGTGCAATTAAAGAATAAATTATTACAATTTTCCAGTAACACTTTACACAATTCACAAATAGAGTCATGTTGGTCGTACCATCTCTTCTTATTTTGCATTCTATTTTTTCAGGTCGAGAGAGGTTTTCAAAAGAAGATTATGCCAAGTAACATCCGAAGAGACATTATTGAAAAGTGACTGACATAATGCATCAGTGAAGATACATTGAGGATTTGTCAACTTTCATTAACCTATTTGACCTCTAAAAGCCTATTCGCATCCTTCAATTAGCCTTTACAGGTCCACTTACATTATGTACTGGAGTTAAATGTGTTAGTTTAAGTTTTGGACATGATTACAAAAACATGATTAATCATCTCTAATAATAGTGTGCGAGTTAGACTTAGAACAGTGGAGACAGAAGATGACGTATGCACAGACCACTAATTTTCATATAATCAACTCTACATTCTTGCTGTTCTTTATGCGTGAAGAAAAATTTATAAATTTTTCACGAGTAAAGAACTCGTACGCAGGTAATATTTAGATTAATCTAATAAAGCATGTTATATTCATGTCCACTTGACCACTTTCTTTTCCAACTTTTCAAGACCGTGTTCATGGTTTTTTTTTCTTCTTTAAAATTATTTATCTAAAATAGATTTTAAAAAAGTCGTGATGTATACAGTTGAACTCGTGATGTATATAGTTGAACAACTCAAAGTTTTAACTTCTTTACACTTATTGGATCTCTTAGACCTACCCACAAATATGTAATGATTTTGTTGCTTTTGCAACAACCATGAAAATTCATCTACGTTTCTCCACATCGATCCCAATTGATGAAATTAGCAGACTCCATCGAGCTTATCACTAAAACCATATAAAAGAAAAGGGATCTGATCTGGTTTTCGTTTTCTTTCCATTGGAGGGATTACCTTTGCTCCTCTTCGTTTAAACATCATTACCATTTGAAGACGAAAATCCAGTAAATTGAAAGAAGAAAGTGGAGAACGCATAATCCAATATTCTTAGTTTGTTTGCTTGTTTGTCTTTTTTTTCAAACGTTTGTATAATCAAAGTGGTACTCTTTGGTGCATGACAATCGCAAATGTCAATTTATAAAGTTGAGCTAAATCATCATGAGAGTGTTTGATATTCAAAACTTTGCATGATGGACCTTTCACTCGTCTTTGTCAATGGATATCTTTACGATCGATAATTATTAATTATTTACAGAGCTTTATAACTAAGGTACATCACAATTTATAGATATTAATTATAAGGATCTGATTTCACCAATAATATATGCATTTTGACTACAATTAAGAAATTAATGTAAGCCATTAGACATTGTAATAAAAAAAAATAAACGTCATAAATGATGTGGTAAGACCTTTCGTATCTAATTAACGATCTGAATAAGATTAACACGATAATTAAAAAATAGTTAAACATGAGGATTAAGTGGTGAAATTGACATTATCAATGTCAGATTCCTCTTAGATATGAACCAACCATTTCAATTTTTTCTCACCTAGAGACAGTAGGTATGTTGGCTGATCAAGTTTTAGTGGAATCCATTCACAGAACAACAAATGTTAAATTAAACAAGACATAATGTTTCTTGATGCTACTTCTTTCCAGAACAAAGTCGATAGACAAAGTAAAAGTATGTTAAAGAAGCATGTGTGATTGTGGAATTGAAATTTCCACGCCGAAGCAAATACACAATGTATTGTATCTTTACGATGGATTGCAACATGAAAAAGATGCAAAAACCCTTTTTCTCAAACAGAGATTTCTTTTATCGCTAGACAGCAACTAGTGCCTACTTCGTTTCATGGTCCTAATGAGCACAACGCATGCAAGTGCCATCAGCCTTCCTAATTTATTATATTGTCCAACACCAGACGGAAGTGGTCAGATTCTGCCATTGGCTGCAAATCACTATATAATTAACAACGGCTACGGTTTTTGCATCTCACTTTAATTAGTAATTTGCCATTTAAGTATTAATCAAATAATGTTTGGAAAACGCACGTCTTCAACTTTTGTCAAGCATTTTTAGATTACTAATAGCACTTAGTTTAGCTAAATCATCCTTATCATGCACCTTAATCTCGAAGAACCTTCAATGGCATGTATATAATCTAAGAGGAAAGTGGCAAACACGCACGTACATCATTCACTTTTATGACCGACAATGAAAGACAGCTACGATTTTCCACATCCAAATTCAAGTTGACACAAAAAAAAACACGATAAGATCATGCCTTACTGCAAATGGCGCCTTCTGGGGTTGATGGGACTTACCAACCAATTAGACTTCTGACGAAGCACATTCTCTTTAAGCTTTTGTCTTCTTTTTGTCATTTCAAACGTTACGTAACTGTTATTTATTTGGTGTTTTCATAGGATTTGAGTTATATCAAAGTTCTAAATAATAATAAGTTTTGAATAAAAATGTCACATGGAAAAGCACACTGATGATTATTGTTGTTGCTGGATGCACTATGATGTTGAAAATCAGAGAAGAAGCTCATATAGACTACTACGTCAGTATCGCATGGACCTTTTTTTATTCGAACTAGTGGATGAGGCATAGAAGCATTAGTCATTTAGTAATACAAAATAATGCAATTTTTTGGCGGTGTGAATCACATTGGAAGATCATAAAGAATGCTTATTATTCATGTATTTCGGTACTGCAAATACAAAGCTGTAAAGGTTCAAGTATGAGTCGTGACATTGTAGCAAAGAGGTATCATTTCTTCCGTATCTATGAAAATTTATCGTCCTGATGGCTACATATCATCAGAATTTTCTCTCCATGTGTACAAGTGTTAAAATTTTTGATGTTACAGGTCTGAATTATTTTTGGTTTCTAAAAAATGCTTTGTACATATCTGCTTAAAGGTATCTTAAAGTTCTTGCAATACACTATTGATTTGTTAGTTTGAATCGAATCCATCATCTAATTATAATTCTAGGTGACTAATTCATCAAATAATTTATCTTTGAAGTGTTCAATTATTAAATAATTTATTTAAAATATATATTATTATATATTTATTTATTCATTAGGTACCTGAAGATTCATTTCTATAAATTTCACTCATATAAAAGAGAAAACACTAAGACCTTGATTAGACGACTCTTCAAAATAATGTCACAACGCTTAGTCTTCCAATGTCTGCATTTGGGTCGATTTATTTACAAGAGTATCTTAGGTTATGGGGTTAATGCAAACAATGGTGAGATTCACATGCTTTGATGAGCTCGTAGACATGCCTTACATGCATGAGGCAATTCAGAGGCATTGAGATTGTGCCCACCAGTGACTGCTGTATGACCGGCTTGTTAAAGGGGATGGTTTCTGATCTACGTTTAGGCAAAGGTAAAAAGCCCTGGTCAATCAGGCTCCAGTTACGGTATTCGGTTCTGATTGAGCTTGAAACAATTTTTCAAACCCGATCGGTTACGAGAAATCGAACAATCCGGCTTGAAGTCAACAAATTAACATAAGTTTTATACAACTTTAGCTTGGTTTGAGCCTAAATTTTCTCGGCCTCAAGCTTGGACTTTGGAGGTCCAGGCTCGACCCATTGCCACCTGCATATGGCATGGGGAGGATGGAGAATCTGTGTGGAGAGAATTGCCGTGAGTTACCTGAAAGGTGGCTTGAGAATGGTTATATACAGGCAAAAGAGTTCATTTCAAGTTCTTTGCGCGAGATGCTGGCCCGAGAATCTGTCTGGGAAAGGAGTTAAGCATGCAGACAGAGAAAGTGCATTGCCTAAATGAAAACCCGATGTCTATATCCAACAAATTCTCTTGTTTAATCACAGATCACTTCCTGCAAGTGAAACAAACAACACATGCTTCTACTTGATTTTTAAGTAACAAAAGCCAAATAGAATGATCAAAGATGACCAATTACAACATAAATTATAATAAACACTATTGCAGTCACTAGATCACCATAACCATCCTGATAGTACCTACCATGTCTTACTTCTGACAGTTTTCTGTGGGCTTCGACTATGGAGTTGTATCGATTGTTGTGTTGTAAGCAACCATCCAGTGATCAATGACATGTTAAGAGAACAAGATACTTAGGAAGTCCAAGCCTTACTGCTTGCAAGAAAGGAAATCAAACTATGAGTGCCATAATAAGGTCAGTCTAAGAATGTATTCATGTTTTTTCCCAATGACCCCCCAATCCAAGGCCGTATATTCTAGTTAATTTATACAAAATGTGAGCACTCATAGTCCAATTTCTTCTCTCTTTGCATCGATAAATTGCTCAATGATACGCATGCCAATAAGGCTTCACCGCTTATAATTCCTCAAGGTATTGCTTAGAATTCATAAGCTGAAGGATTGAACCACCTGTAACTACAGATAAAAATAGTACAAGTTCCTCATGCTTGGAATAAATCAGTTCTTGCACTGGATGGAGCACAATGATGTCTCTACTACCAATAGTTCTGTAAAAAGCTTGGAATCTGCAGTATCAGCCCTTTTGCCTGTAAAACCAAATCAATCATAAAAGCTTAACCAAAAAAAAATAAAAATCAGGAAGTTAAAAAGGAAGCCATAACTCGTGGTGCTTAGTAAGTCACTGTTCATTATTATTTCGATGTGAACCTAATTTCCATGGAAACCTCAAAAGAAATTTATTTCCATTTTCTTCCTATGGTTCGATTTTGTAGGTTCAACATACATGGGGATGGCCACACGTAGGAATCTACTACTAGTTTTCAGTTTTAACAGCAGGATATGTCAATCTAGAGTGTCTTTTTCAAGAACACAAATTCACTGAACGTTCAGCTTGTTTTACAAGTTGTGATTCATATAAGCAAATGTTTCTGCAGACAGATGTTTTGTCTCTCATATTATCAAGATTGTCAAATTCAACCTTCAATGCTCGCAGATTGCAATGGAATGACAACAAAGAATAATTTGAACATACAGAGAAAATTTTCAAATTTCAAAACTTTTAACTAATTAGATTCCCAATCTAAAAATGTGAAAGCCAACTGGCAAGTTTCAACAGTTTCTTGAATTTGTACATTCTTCATAGTAATTTAGATACCTGAAAACGATTGTTCCAGTGTAGCAATATACATGCATGATCATGGAGTTCACTTGTGGGATGACCCATTGGAATAAGCTGCATCAGGCTGCCCATTACTAGCAGCGTCAGCACACTTCAGTCTCCGATAGAAGAGAACATATGCAGCAGGTGACCTTACTTCTTCTTCATTTATTAGTGATATATGATTGTCATCAAAGTTATACCACCTATTCTCATCAAGGAGCTGCACATTAGACAGAATATTAGATGGTAATAAAAAAACTATGATTTTAGATTAGTATTACTATTTTTAGTTTTATTTCAGCATTCATGACCATGAAGTCACAATGAATCCTACACTCACCTTGATATATGCAGTGTAGTGTCCACTCCCCATGCCACCATAATGGTTTGTTAAGGCATAGAGTTCATAGAGTTGACGTTGGGTGTTGTTTTTGTTGGCTACATATTTTGTCAAGTCAAAGTCATGAATGGGAAAGTTCACAAATGTTTCTAATTTATGCTTCATTGACCTACTGTACGAGAACCTCTTCAAATGGATGACTAAAACTTCAGGAAGCCTCCACAAGTCGAGCTTCTTGCTTGCTTGACGACGTTCTTTGCATTTTGGGCATAACCTGTCAAATTCAATACATTAGTCGCTTTATTGAAGTTGTTTCTGCTCCTTGCATTAGAACAGATTAGTTACTAGAGCTGTAGGTGATGCTAACACATAATTCATCCAAATGAAACAGGATTATTATACTACAACACAAGAAAAGAAATGTAAAAGGAAACGTAGAAAGATTCAAATGGGCAAGATAACCTGAACATATGCAACTTCACAAAATGACAAAACAAGGCAATATATATGTCAAGAAGGACAAGTCTGCTTTCTAGCAAGCAGTTGATAATGGGAACAATTGGACACTAACCACATATCTTCTGGTACCAAGGGCTCTTCTCGGAGAAAAGCTTCCAAACAAGTGTAAAGGGAAAGAGGTTCAGTACGAGCTTTCTTATTCACAGGCCCATATTTGCATACTTCAGGTAAGCTTTCCAAGAAATGAGTGTCATACATCTTTAATAATTCTTGTGACCAATCAAGATATACTAATATCGAAGTCGATGAGGAAGAAACCTTAATGGCTTTCTCTTCTCCCACGGTAAGGTCAACACACTCATTATTTTCATCAACAAGCTGAAGAGGTAGTTTCAATGATTCTGTGGCTTTTGAACTATTATTATTCTTGTTGACCGAATCAGTCAAAGGGTCACAGCATTTTTCAACAGACTTGCTGTCATGGCGGGTATTTGATGGTGTCAGTGAGTCAATAATATCACCAGACTTAGCCCGTATCTCAGATTTCAGCAAAGGGGAGAGCATTCTCTGAACCACTGTTTGAATGTCACCTCTTGTAAGTTCATCATATGCAACCACTGAGACAAATGGAGTCCAGTTGGGATAGCACTCTGATCCATTCTGGGTACTAATTGTTAGCCTGAAAAGTAAATTACATCAAGGCACATCAAGGCACATCATTTGCCCCAGAAGTAATATAAATCAATATAAATCAAGGCACATCATTATGCATATAACTATATTTTCCTTTTTTTCCTAAAGAGCTCGAAAGTGTGATGTGTATAGGCATGGGACCACATGCCAAACAAGCTATTACTTATTGGCATTTGCACATATCTATAACATACATGCACAAATGGAGAAGAGAAACATCACAAAGAACTAAACACCAAACTCCTATGAAAACCATACCAAAATGTCACATGGAGTAATTAGGAAAAAATTATAAATTTACTGATACGCACGGCTCTTGCCAGCGATGGATCAATCTAAGCAGAAGTGTCTTCTTCGCTGACTTTGGAATCTTGTATGCAACAAGGTGATCATCATCTTTGATTGTAGACAATGAAATTAATGGGTCTTCTAAAAACTGTTGAAAAGTATGGTTCCGTACCTAGAAACAACAAAATAACTAAGATGATCCATCGAAGGCAATATTCATAACCACACTATTCAAAAAGTTCAAACTAAAAACCTCAGCAAGTTTAAGCTCCTCATTGTTCTTCAAGGAACAAGAATTGCTGAGTGCTTGAATCAAGTCCCTGCACCTTCCTTGTTTTGGAACATTCAAGTTGCAAGCAAATGGGAGGGCACTTCCATCGCAACTAAAAACTGTCACAGTCATAGATCGTGTAGTGGTGGACAGAAGTGGCAAAGAAAGATACATGAAGGGATCAAATGTCACGGAGATTTTGTTGCACACAGGACAAACCAACGTTGACTTGTATTGTCCCTGCCCAAAAGTCAAATGGATTGAGGGACATCTTCCAAATTTAAGCAGGATCAGATACAGGAACTACTGCAGATGGTATTCACACAACGTATATAAGGAAAAATACACCAATCATTCGCGTCTAATAACCTAATGGAAAAAGTATTAAGGTTCAAATATAAAGAGCTTCAAATAATAGCAAGGAATCTCCAAACAGTTGCACAATGAGCTGGATTCACTGGAATTTATATACGGTAGGTTGTTAACAACATTAGGTGAAATAAGTTTCCTTGGCAAGAAGCTAACAGTAAACTTTATGAAAAGGGATATTATTCATGGCTCCAGCTCTAAGATACAGAATCTATGCAGAGGTTAAAAAAGAAACGAAATCTAGAACAATAACTGAGCAACAAAAGATTCACAATAAATACACTGTGCAGTCCAATGATAGATTTTACTCCAAAAGCCCAAATTGCAGAAGTAACAATTATTTCACAAGATAAAAGACACTCTATGTTTAAAATCATTCAGTGAACTAAGATTACCCGCTTTAACACTAAACAAAAGCAATCTTAATTCTAAGACAAGAAAATGAACATAAAGAGTCATGTTTATACCATAATTCAGTATGTAGTCTATTATAGTGAGTAAATACTTTTAAAAAATCACATCGGCAATCCTGAAATCAAGCCAAAGAATAAAAAGCATAGAAACACAAAATTTCTTCAATATATTCTAACAATATCACCACTGACCATGCAGAAATAATAAATACAATGTCAATTTACTAACTCATGAATCAAATTCTGAGGTAAACAATTTATAATATGTAAAACTCACTTGGCACACATCAACAATTATCGAGTCATTGCGAGCAATGTGATTTGCCCAGTACTCATCAGCAACTTCTTCATCTGGGCGACCATCAGCATCTCTAGACTTAATATAAGGTTTATGCTTGACACGATTCAAATCTTCATGAAGACCATCTAGAAGAAATGCTAAAAGTTCCTGAAAACATTATAATAGGTACATGTAAGCCAACTTCAAGCAATTTACATATCTACAAACAATTGGATGATATTAAGAACCTGAGAATCATGCTGATTATATCCACTGAACTGTGGAGCAAAACGAGCAAGTTTTGCTTTAAATGGGCGAGGAGCAATTGATGTTCGTCCTGGTGCCCATAGCTTGCGGAGTAACTCACCAAATGCTAGGGCTAGCTCACCCTACAAAAAGGATTACATTCATTCAATAAACAAAAGGCAATAGAGATTCAGTCATAGTCTACTAATTCCAGAACGGCTGCAACAACTTGCCATCACAAATTCAATTGCTTCCATAAACAAACAACGTTAAAATAAATCAACACTAAATAAAATTTACTCTCAAAATTACTATGCGCGTCTCTTAAAAGATTCACTCGAAGGGTAGATAGGTAAACTTCAAAAGTTGTATTCTGTAAGAAATATAATCCAACATTAGGTCCCACAATGACATACATAAAAAGACATCTATTTCCACTTCCGTTATTTGGAATATATTAAAATGGTGAAACAAATAACAGATAGAAGGCCTTTTTTTCACCAAAAGAATGATAAAGATGGCATCCAAAAGACAAATTCTGAACCTGCAGAAGTTCCTCAGGATCCAAGGATAAGAGAGACTCTTTTTGTTTGGAGACAGAGACAGTGAGAAAAAGGTAACCAGCTTTAAAATTATCCAAGGTCATCAACCCTTATTCAAGCTCATTAAACTATGAAACTCTATTATGTAAATTGATGACAACCCCTTGGAACTAAGTCCAGTAAAAGTGCAGTGAACTATTCCACCACAAAGTCTACAAGCAGCCACGTTAAACTTTTCATACAGCATGTTTAATTACTTTTTGCAATCCTGATGACACAAAATTATGGCAAATGGCATTCACATCATTGCATCCCCAACTTACCACCATACCCAAGGGATTTTGCCAATTTATCTCTTGGTGATAATCCTCCCGAAAATATTTTGCAAACTCTGGTGTATGAACAAGACACTGTATTGCGCTATTCATAAAGCAAGTGTTCCCTAAGTTCAACAGCCCAATCAAGCCACCAGAAGATCCCCTTGTGGTAACACCACTGCTCCCATATGTGTTATCCAACTCCCTACCCAAAGTTATCGGGTTCTGACCTTGTGAAAGCTCTGAACCACAGCTTTTTGAACCACCTGTGCTTGCAGATAGACCTCCTGCAATTGAGAAGCTTGACTTAGAAGGCTCTAAAAGAATTGAACTAGCTTCCTTCTTAGAAGATCCATTGTCTTGAATAGAACTCTTATAACCACTCAACGCAGTACCATTGACATTGTTTAGAACCTCCACCAGTATCTGTATATTTAATTGTAGAAGAAAAGAAAAGCCAACTGTTAAAAAGAGAAAAGGCATCATTTCTTGAATACTACGGAAGCAGCATTCATGAAGTAGATGCAAAGGGTTGTTCTCAATGCTAGATTATATATCTTATAGCAGTGTGACAAAAAAAACATTGTGATTTGGCACCATTAGTTTGAGGGTGATTATATGTCACTGAGGAGTCAAAGTTTGAGGGTACAAGCTTGTCCAAAGTGGAATGGAAAACAATGCTGAAAGCAAAAATTGTGCAAGTAAAATGTGGCAGAAAGTATCAGAATGCATTAAACTACAATGTCAGACCTCAGAAACTAAGGTTAGAATGCCATCAATTCCATCTAGAATTATTTTTCTTTCAAAAAGATAACTTCTTGACTCTCCCACCTCATGTTGTGTGAGAAGACATTTCGTTGCGAACATTACTTATGTTTTTGCAATAAAGAAGCTGCTATAGTGCAACAGAACTCAAGGTGTTGCCATGCAGGTTCAATACTTTGCTATTTGACTAGACAATGACTTCATAGAGAATACCAATTATGAAGGAGATGTGGAATCCAAACTCAAATGGGTTACAACTAATACTGGATGTAAGAGTAACCAAAAAAGGGAAATATAAAGCAGAAGTGATAACCCTTTAGTACTTATCAGGTACTGTAGAAAAATTGAGCATTCCAAATAACGTTTTGGAATTGCTTTTAAGAAGACCAAATAATTGTGGCAGTTGAAGGTAAAATCACTATGATTTTCAAATGAGGTGGCAATTTCACTCATATTTACACAACACAGTAAGATTTGGAACCACATAATTCTTGAAACTATCTTTTATGTGATACACATGCAATAGACATGTACATAATGTTCCAAAACACAGGGCAACCAATTTATCACTCACATCTTGATCCATCTGTATGTTGGCATCATCAAGTGTTCTATCCATGTCATTCATCAAAGCATGCTTTCGGTGTCCATAATAATCCCAAATGCATACCTGTCAAGAAACAATGTGGACATCAAAATAAGAAAAAATAATGATTATTCAGAGGACATGCTGCAAAATACTAGAATTGCCAAATATATTTTGTTCAAAATATATGAGATATTTGACCTTACTTGTTCTAAACTCAGATCAAAGATCTCACAGGCCTTTCGATGAAGCTCCCCAATTGTCTCCTGCCAAAATAAATAAAGCTTAGAGATCAGTGATTTCAGTTTCTACATAGCAATAAAACTTCAAGTTAGTGAATGAACTTTTATTGATTTTACTATTAAAAACTTGAACATGGAATTTATAATCGCTAAATACAAGAGGTGAAAAATATTGGTTGTAGCTACTGGAAATTTTGAACTACAGATTGATAATGCTTAACCAAAGGGAGCTTTCCGATGCTTATGAACTAAGGATTCCATGTTGGAGATTTCAAGTTCGGATAACAGAAAAAGCTTCAGAGGATAAGCAAGGGCTACTTCTTGACATGTTTCATGGGCTAAGCCATGATCTAGGTTTCAAATTTTTTCCAATCTATGACTATTATGGTGGCACTGCCTGTTGTATATCAATTCTGAACATACTAATCAGCCCAAAATGAAGATAAAAGGAGTAACAAAAAGTAAAAGCTAGAACTAATGTGAGCTGGTAGCAACACTATGTATACAATGGTCAAACTATTTTAGGTAAATATCCAGAATTTCATCACTAGAAAAATTTATAAATGTGTTAGACCTTTCAATGCCACTGATGGTAATACTGTGATGGTGGGGGAACTGGTACTAAAAAGAGATGCCCATGGTCAGGCTGGTCTTCGGTGTCAATAGACTAGTAAATAAACTGATAATGTACTGGGTTAAGGTGTCATGGGCTGTGTAATGTAGTTAATGTTTTCGGGGTATATATCTGCTAGTTTGTTTAAGACACAACAATATTGAGATTAAACGTAACCTAAGAGACCAAATACTCAAATGGCTCATCAAATATCTCACAAGAGATACTATGCAGTCCCTATTACAGCATGCAGAGATAAAAAGATATGTGATGTCAAACATGTACCTTCTTGCTTATTCTTATAGTCCAACGGTCACCCTTAGGCGTAACAAGAAGTTGAAGACGGAGAGGATAGACCTCAACTGCTAATTCAGTCTGCGAAAGACCAGAGCTAATCACTTTCCGTGCTAATGTTGGACCTCCTCCATACCTATATATAAGAACACAATGATTGCTACTTTTAAACAACAGTTTATCAGAAGCCACAACTATAAATACAAAACCCAAATTTCCATTTTTGAGCTACTGGCTTCCTTTATCGGAGTTCTTCTTTATTAAAGGTCATGCCACTTGGTTCACCACCTCATTGTCGACCAACCAAAGGGTCAATGACTTTGACAATTGGACAACTTGGAGAAACCCTCAATACAAGACATTTTCCCCAAGATTGACAATGTCTAAGCCAATGAGAGTTATATGATTGAATAGCTAAGATTGGGCCTTAAAGCATGCAAAAGTACACAGCAACAGCTCACCAAGAAAGTCCCAATCAAATGCGGCATAACGTAATCTGACCCAGTCCTTAACCATCTATCAAGCATACAATCCTCTGTTGGAACTAGATCTCCAACATAACAAGTAGACTAAGAAATGCTATAAACTTTGAAGCTTAAAGTCAACAAAAACAATTTGTGAATGCAGGCGTAGAAAATTCACAAGGGTTCAAAACGTTCAAAAGATGATGCTCAGGATCATACCAAAACCATATTACTTACCATGAATGCAACTGGCTCCAAACCTCTTGCGGAAGCAGCACATAGTCACGTCCTTCTAAAAGACTATCTTGAATTTCAATGCTGATATTGGAGTCCTCTGATGTGCCATCATAAATTAAATCAGAATTATCAATACTAGCAGGCCTCTTTGAAGAACAAACAGGGTCAGAATGCTCTAAGGAAGAGGATCCATCATTTATGCCATTTTGCTGCTCTTGATTCACGTACTCGATCCAACTTTGCCACCATCTGTTCACCAGTAAGTAAAATCATTTTTATGAACTCCCTGGCAAAACAAAGGGGAACAAAAAAGAGCGCCACAAAGACCATATCTTCTGCATTCCAAAGTTAATACTTAGTTTCCAAATCATTAGAAGTTCAAAGAACTAAAGAAAGTTACTTGCTTTCCAGAAGACAAAGAATCAAACCTGAAATTTAAGCACGATTTCTTAAAAAATTAAAACAAAGGCAACAAATTTTCACACCAAACAGAAAAATAAAAAATTTCATCAAACTTTAGTTACCCAATTGGAGAATCTATATGGGCCTATGGGGCTTGTTTACCTTTGCGTAATTAAGTAAAAGGAATCGCCTTCGCTACTATTGGTTTCGGCAGTCATCGCAATGTCTCTGATTAAAACTCTCTCTTCCTCCGGCGACAGCTCCGCGCTCCTACTGTTGCTGCACGTTGCAATCTCACCCATCTCCCACCAACAACAGCTCTCCGTTCCTACCCAGATATTTTCTCAGATCTAAGAGGACGATAGGCTCAAAGACAAGATCTGGGTGGGTTTGTCGTAGTTTCCAGGATTTGATTTTCTCAGCGAGTGTTTTTTTGTCTTTTCTTTTTTATTTTTTGTTCTTTTTTACCGGTAGAACATGAACCGCTGGTGTGTGGTTGGAGGGTTTACTGCAACTCCCCTAAACCCTCTCCACGGGACATAGACACACAAAACATGACTTTTTACAATTTTGCTTCACATCTTATCACTAAGTTAAGAGCATCCAAAACCCAATTTAGTTAAACTCTGGTTTTGTTGATTAATTAGGTAAGGTTAGGAATGACAATAAGTTGAGTCGGATTCAGCTGCTACCATATTTGATTTAAACTTTAGTAATAATATGTTTTAAAAAAATATAATAATTAGTATTATAAAAGTATTTTTAGAAGTAATAAATGATTGATTTTAACTTTTAATTGAAAACATATCTATTTATTCAACAGAATTAAAAAAAAAAAAAGAATCAAGTTTTAAATTATTTTTACAATAAATTAAATTTTGCGTTATTTGATTGATATTTAATTAAATAAACTATTGAATTTAAAACCAAAAGAAGGGCCTTAAGCTATAAGTTTCTGCACTTGGACATCATTTAAAAACATAATAACTTATAGTACAACAATGTGATCTTAGAACAAGTCTAAACTGACCCAGGTGTCCCATTCTCTAGTACCCTGCCATTCTTAGCAGCTTCATCTACAATGTCTTCACCATCTATTTGCTTAACCTCTTCCAAAGGTTTGTTTGTGTAAAACCAAGCACAGACTACGTAATACACCAAGTTTATGACTTGAATGCCAGTTACAAGCCAATAGTAGTAGTCTAGCTTCCCTCTATTCAGGTTTCTGTCAGGTAACCAGTTGTTCCTGTGGCCTGTATACTTGTGAATCAGTGAAACTATTAGAGTACTTAAGTAGTTACCTACAGAATTTGCTACCCAGAAGAGTCCTATGGCTATGCTTTTCATGCTTTCTGGTGATTGATCATAAAGGAACTCATACAGCCCAACAGTCTTGAACACTTCTGTTAATCCATGAAGGCAATACTGTGGAACTAACCAGAACACACTCATGGGGATGATTGCTTTGGGTGAATCAAGTAAATTGTAGTGAGTGGCAACTGATTTTCTCTTGGTCTCAACTAGTGCGGCTGTACTTGTTGCAATGATGCTTAAGAAGAGGCCTATCCCCATTCTTTGCAGACACGTTATGCCCATGGGGTTTCCAGTGAAGCGACGAGAAATGGGAACGAAGGCACGATCATACAGTGCGAGACCTGCCAGGAGTGTTAGGATGCTGAAAACAGACAAACTTGCTGGTGGGATTTGGAAGGAGTGAGATAGGTGACGGTTCAGGGTGCGAGCCTGCTGGATTTGGAAGCTGCTCTGGTGTGAAATGGCTGAAACAAAAATGACTCCTGCAGCCCAAATTGGCAGGATTCTGATGAAGGATTTTATCTCTTCAATTCTATGCACAGTTGCAAGTTTCCATAGATTTGGTGGGTTTGTTTCCTCCCCATTTTTCACTATTGCTGCCTTATCAAGCCACCTGCAATGTGTCAAACCCTGCAATTCAGAAACTTTCCTACTTTTTCTATCTTTCAGGTTGAATTTGAATCAAGGAAAGGGGGGCAAAAAAGAAACAAAGCTAACCTGAACTGATCAGTGTGCAAAAGCTTTCCATGCACAGAAATAGGAGCATCAAGTTCTCGATTTTGGTACAATTGCCCTGCGTCTCTCGGTATCAGACCTTTTCTTTTCCGTAAAGCTGCAACTATCACTTGAGCCAATCTGACAATTGGGCTACCTTCAGGCTTCACCTTCTTGTAAAGTGACGAACCACATATAAATACTAAAAAGGCCACAGCCATGGCAATTGCTGGTATTGCTAGACCCCAAGTCCAACCGACATTGTCTTGGATATAAACAACAACAGTTACTGCTGTTAATCTGGCCACCCCCAAGCTAAAGTAGTACCAAGTGAAGAAATTCCAGCCTCTAGATTCAACACTTGCTTTGTCCATGCCAATTTGGTCAGCAGCAAAAGAAAGTACACAAGGCCTAATTCCCCCTAAGCCAATAGATATGAGTAGGAGACACAAGTACAGGATTCCAAGTTGGAATCCTGAAGCTTCCTTGCAGTTCACCGGATTTGGGCATGGCGGCGGGTGTAGTGACTTTAGGACAGCAGTTATGGTAAGGCAAACCAATCCCTGCAATAAGACTCACAAAAGATTCATTATGTTTGCAGTTCAAACTGCTTAAAGTTTACCTGAAAATTGAAACATATATGGAGATAAGAGATGGAAATTTACCAGTTCATAGAAAAGGCAGCTCACAAAAGTGGTCCAATATCTTCCAGCAAATGAGTCAGCAATCAGAGCTCCAATTACGGTTGTCAAACCGGCGGTTCCATCAAAATTGCTGACAATGTTGGAGGCCTTTACCAATGGCAACTCCAGCTTCTGTGTTAAGTAGGATATCAGGTTAGCATGGAAGCCAACGGTGGAGAATCTATCGCATACTTCAGTTGCTGTCCAAGAAGACAAAGAAAGATGTGGTTTAAACATAATTTCTGGTAAGTGATCCGATTCTGCGGACATTGGAAATGGCATTTAGCAGAGAACAGCAAATCCTTGAATTTTTTAATGTTGGAAAAAATTGTAGCTGCAGATGTAACTCATCCATATAAAAGCATCATAATTCCTAATCCTGACCACCTATATTCTCAGAAACCTGAAAATCACATCACCAACAACAACTCCAGATCTTATGATCAAATTATTTGAAGATAGATTTTTCTTAGTGATTACATACAACACACAACAATATAATGGCTTGGCGACTCGAAGCTGACAAGTAGGTATTGAAACGCCACTAATTAATGTTTTCCTTAATTTACGACAAGGGTAATAAAATTTAAATGTGAGCAAAGCTTTTGGCAACTTCAAACGAGGAATGAATACTCTTGGATATTTAAAAGTCTGCTGCAATTAAGAGAATTCATTTATCCTTTGATTAGGAGTAAAATTGGGAGTGAAGAGGAGACATTTTTATGGGTTGATAATTGGCATTTTTCTGATTTGATAATTGGCATAAGAGGAGTCCTCTCTGGTTGAGAAATGAGTTAATTGGTGTTAGATACCGATTTCCTAAGGAAGCCTCACTTGCATGGGTTGTATAAGAGGGAGATCGCTTGCTTAGGTGCAGGTTCGGACATACTATAGCTAGCTATATGAATGGTATCATTCTGCAAAATATACCGGACAAGTTGACTTGGACATCAAACCAAGCTGGCGTATTCACAACCTCTTCAGCACGCAACATTGGGAGAGAGTCGATGGAAGAAGTAATATGGGCTGAACTAGTTTGGAAACAAGTATTATACCCCAAATCTACATTTTTCTGGTGGCTAGCTATTAAAAATAGATTGAAAACAAAGGACAGATGGTTTGGTACATTTGACTCCATTTATGTGTTGTGTAAGCTAATAAATGAAATTAGAAATTATTTGTTTTTTGGATGTGAGTTTACCAAAGTTGTGTGGAGCCAAATTTTGCATATGATAGGTACTCTAAATTTTGCCTATAAATAGAATGAGGTGCTTGCAGAAGTTATTCACAAAACCAGGCAAGGAAGGCTGGATTGTCTCATTATTAGGACCTCGTTCTAGATGGTACTTTACCAGTTATGAAGGGAGAGGAATAGACGGCTTTACAAACAAGTTGAACGGAACAAATATGAACTTGCGGACTCCATAGTTAACTTGATAAGAGAGGTCATCACTGTAAATTGGAAGCAGAATTCTATTCGACTGGCAATGAGTTGGCGTTGGTTTCTGTAGTTGTTGCATGTGGTTTGAATAGATTGAGTTAGTGGGTAAGTAGAGGCTGTTATTTTCCCTTTTTTATATCCTATAATAAGATTGTAATATAATGTAAAATTTAGAGAATTTACAGTTTTGGTAATATAATTTCTTAAAATTAAAAAAAAAGTTCTATAATATATGTATATTCAGTCTAACATGCTGACATACAGCACTATGTAGCATCTAATCCTATATACTCTGCTTAGATTTATGAATAGTTCGATGCCCGCTAACAAGTCTCTGTCAATGATTGGCACTAACTAGAAAAAGGACGAAGACTGTCATTACTTACAGAAAGACATGATGAAACCATTTCATAAAGTCATCTGACGATGTGTCATGTTTAGCGACAAAAAGATATTAAACTAATTAAACCAAAAGGCATTATTTATTGGATAAGTGATTCTGAGACACCAACTTGTCTCCTTTGACTTGAAGGCAACGGTGAAGGACCAATTTCTTTCTTCGCAGCCTATCAATTATTTCATTCTTGAAGACTGTCTTCATGGATTGGTAAGCTTATCATTCAGCCTGCCAACTTTGAAGCTTTTCTTTTCTTGTTGACCTTCTTAATTAGGAGTTAGGATTATTTTTCTTTATTAGTTTCTAGACCAGGACGTATAGGCTCGAGCCCATGATACTAATCCTTCTTCAGACTTGGTGCGAAACGGTTAAATTCCTCCTTGAACATCTCTAAGATTCAAACACTAGTTCTTCTAGTGAAGCTGTAACTAGCTTAAAATCATGAGCTATCTCATATATTGCACATATCTATTTGTTGAATATCTTGTATTTACGGGAAGTTTGACTTTGTTCCCGTAATTATAGTAATAGGTAGATTTGTAGTGATCTTTGTTCTCTTGTACATCCCATTATATACCTTGTAATCATAATCAAGTAATATACGATGAATACAATCAACCAATTCCCTGAATACTATGTTGCAACATGGTATCAGAGCATTGTTGAAATCCTAGGGACTCAGCATTAACATCATCGTCTCATACCTTTCTCAAACCTAAATCAGCCAAAACCGAAGAACCAAAACAACAAAGATATCGACCAATACCAACAGCAGCCAGGAATTGGCGCTACAACTTACCCAACAACAAACCGTGTTCAACCCTGATAATTTGTCAATTGGAATCAAATTGAACAATGACAATTATCCGGTTTGGGCCCGGTTAATGAAAATGGCGATCGGAGGAAAAGGATGCCGTTCGCACATAACCGGCATCCCACCGGCCCAGGACGAATCTGACCCAAAGTACGACCAATGGGAACAGATCGATCAACAGGTTTTTACCTGGATTATTCAGAATATGGAGGTGAGCCTAATCAACAACGTTCTCCAGTATCCAACCGCCAAGGCGTTGTGGGATGGACTCACCACCACCTACGGTAGCAACGGAGACCCATTGTAGTTCTTCGACCTCCACCGAAGGGCAAACGCTCAGAAATAGGGAAAAGATAGCCTCGAAGATTTTTGGAACAAGCTTCAAGCCATCTGGATGGCTATAGATCGAAAACAGCCTAACTCAATGAAGTGTGCAGAGGACATCAAAGCCTTCAATCAAATTACCCAAGAACATCGACTCTATCAATTTCTCACTGGAATTGATGAGAAATACGACTCCATCAGGAGGGATATTTTGAAACAAGAACCCAAGCCCGCCGTCGAATCGGCGTATGCCACCGTTCGCCGGGAAGCTGCACGCCTCCAGATTTTAAAGACGGCGATCGACGACGATGATGAAACCGGATCTGTTGGCATTGGATATGGGCTAATAGCCCGAAGAGAGAGAGGCGGTCGGAGTGGGCCACGCTCAGGTGGGGTCGGCCGTGGAGACAGCACCGGACGCCGGTCATCCTTGCGTGAAGATAAGTCGACATTGGTATGTGATATCTGTGGGAAATCAAAACATACCAAGGAACAATGCTTTGAGGTGATAGGCTATCCGGACTGGTGGGAGGGACACCAGAAAACCTCCACCACCGGAGAGGCAACGAGAGGCTGCAACCGACGGGCTAATGTCGTCGTCAACGATGGCAGAGGAGGAGAAGGAGGGTCCGGTGGTGAGGCCGTTGTAAGCAATACCCGAGGGACCACCGGTACAGCGGCGGTAGTGATTGGCCGCCCTAACGTCGCCCTCATCTCCGGCGGCAGCAGTAAAGTTAGCGGCGAGAGAACTGAGCAGACAAAGGAGATGGACGCTACAGGTATTGGGTTTGGGAGTTCTGCCCCAAACCCCCACTCTTCTCATAAATGTGGTTTTCTCACCCAGTCCACCTCTAAAATTTCTAAGTGGATTCTTGACTGTGGAGCAACTGATTCGATGACATTTGATTTATCTGATTTAATTGATCCAGTGAACCCGAACACATCCTCTATTCAAACTGCAAATGGAGACCTGGATGGTGTAGAAAAAGAGGGGTCAATTTTTTTGACACCAAAATTGAAACTGAAAATTTGCCTATATGTGCCATCACTATCTTATAAGCTGCTGTCACTGAGTCATATTACGAAAGAGTTGAATTGTGTGGTCCTGATATATCCTCGTTTTTGTTTGATACAGGACATTCATACGAAGGAGATCATTGGGCGTGGTACTGAGCAAGGTGGTTTATACTATGTTGATGAAGTGGAAAACCCGTCAAAGGCCCTTCTATCAGTGGGAAAAGCAGCAACTCAACTCTGGTTATGGCACAGACGTCTTGGGCATCCCTCTGTTGGGTATTTGAGAATGTTGTTCCCTACTTTATTTCAGAATAATCTAGACTTGAATTTTTCTTGTGAGACTTGTTTTGCTTCGAAAAGTCATAGGAATTCTTTTAAACCAAGTAATACACGTGTTGGAACTGTGTTTTCTTTGGTTCATTCGGATGTTTGGGGACCTGCCCCAGTTACAAATCATAATCAACTTCGCTATTTTGTGTTGTTTGTCGATGATTGCTCCCGTATGACGTGGGTCTACTTTCTGAAACATAAATCTGAAGTTGATGGGACCTTTGTGGCCTTCTTTAAAATGATTCAAACTCAGTTCAGCAAGAAAATTCAAGTGCTTCGATCAGATAATGGTAGGGAATTCGTTAATCAGGAAATGAACAAATTTTTCAAAGAACAGGGACTTCTTCACCAAACGAGCTGTCCGAACACCCCCCAGCAAAATGGTGTTTCCGAAAGAAAAAACCGCACCATTCTTGAAATGACTCG
>JANZLD010000003.1:3146874-3171852 GCA_026413575.1 Erythroxylum carthagenense | reverse complement strand
GGAATTATGTTTGGCAGACATGGTCATCTTGACATCGAAGCTTATACTGATGCCGATTGGGCAGGGAACCCAAATGACAGAAGGTCCACGTCCGGATATCTTACACTAGTTGGGGGGAATGTGGTAACTTGGCGAAGCAAGAAACAGAAAGTCGTGGCATTGTCCAGTGCCGAAGCAGAGTTCAGAGGCATAGCAAAAGGAGTAGCCGAGATAATTTGGCTAAGAAAACTAATGACAGAAATTGGCTTGGCTCCCTCAGGGCCGAGTCCCTTGAAGTGTGACAACAGAGCTGCAATTAGCATTTCAGAAAATCCCATTCAGCATGATAGAACGAAGCATGTGGAGGTGGATCGACACTTCATCAAGGAAAAACTGAAAAATGGGACTATCACGATTCCGTTTGTAAGATCAGAAGATCAGCTGGCAGATATACTGACTAAAGCTGTCACCGGGCAAATATTCCAAATGGCGCTGAGCAAGTTAAGGATCGACGACTCCATCACTTAACTTGAGGGGGAGTGTTGAATATCTTGTATTTACGGAAAGTTTGACTTTGTTCCCGTAATTATAGTAATAGGCAGATTTGTAGTGATCTCTGTTCTCTTGTACATCCCATTATATACCTTGTAATCATAATCAAGTAATATACGATGAATACAATCAACCAATTCCCTGAATACTATGTTGCAACACTATTAATTATATGTAAGGTATTTTTCCGCTACTATTTGACAATGTAAGTGGTGCCAAAAGAGCTGGTATAATAATGCTATATATAGATTTCTATTCCCTATGTAAAACATTCACTCCCCAGCAAGCCCGTGAGCTAAGTCAGTGAAGTGATCTAACCTTTTCTCTTGTGAGATCATATATAGACAGCAGAAGTCACATGCATCGATTCCTCTGCATACAAGTGACTCTGATAATGGCGCTATAGCTTGTAGAACGGATAAAAGTTTGCAGAATAACATAATCTATATACATCAAAGGGCTCAAAGAAAGTAGAATTAATTGATGTTATTAGCTTAAAACATGATCGCTATAGCTAGCAGAACAGATAAAAGTTTGCAGAATAACATAATATATATACATCAAAGGGCTCAAAGAAAGTAGAATTAAGTGATGTTATTAGCTTAAAACATGAATGAAAAGTTGAAAAAAAAGAGAAGAAAAGGGAAGTTACCAAGAATAAAAGGTACTGCTTTCATGCCTCCAACCTTCTTGCTTTTGCCATTTCCTATCTTCTTCTTCTTCTTCTCCTCCTCCTCATACTCCAGTTTGTCCTTTCTGGGTCTGGTTCCGTTCTGCAACTCAATATTTGGTTCCATCTCCTAACCTTGCTAGTGATATACTGTACTCTTGTGAGGAACTGAGAATAAGAATCAAAGGCAACTTATAGGAGATGGGTGGGACCCATGTTTCCACTCCATTGACATCTAGTTGGTACTTTAAGTATGTATAAACATATATATAGACCAAGTGTATGATCACTCTTTTTTCTTTTCTCACATCCACTAGTGTCCAGTGTCGGTATTCCATCTATTTGGTTATACCAATGTTCTGATCAGTTTTTGGCTTGATCATGTGTTTTTACAGCTAATCACTACATTATAAATATAATCTGTTCATGCAAATACTTGAACCCAATATACCATTCCATATGCCTAGAAGTAGTGTATATTTTATTATGTGTATGTAATTTCGAATTTTTTTAAGAATAATTTTTTTATAAATTATTTACTTCTCATTATGATATCGAATTTGACACCCACCTTACACTTAACATAACGCTATATATATATATACACAAAAACATTTATTGACTATCTTATCTATACAAGAAGTTGAGATAATATATTTAATGTTGCAGTTGACCCTTTACATAAGTTGACGAAACTGACTTTAATCTAGGTGTTTCGATATCAAGCTTTTCATTGGTCAGATTCATATTGTTACTACTTACTACTTATGACTTATATATGAGATGATATATTGGTGAGCTTCAAAACTATCAATTATTGTACTCAGATTGGTCTGATTTGGGGTTCTGTTGTATTTTAATCTTTTAATTAGGGCATTCTCTTTTCTAATGAAGCTTTTCCTATACCTTACTGTGTTTTCAGTTTTTGGTAGCTTTGCTTTGTTCTGGTTGGTCTTCGGTGGACAATTTTTCACAAGCTTTGAATTATTGTTGTCGGACAATGACTTGTAGCTTCAAAATTCAAAGGTGTCACACTTATGTAGGATGAAAATCTTGGATGTGTATATATGGAGATCAAATTGACGTGAATGGTTCAGAATAACATGAAAAGTGAACTCACTGTAATGGAAGTGTCATCTTCGAAACTAGGCCATCCCTTTTTTTTCCCCCCATTTTTAAGAAATTATTTTGCTCTCTAGCAAGTTTTCTCTTCGCATGAAACATCGCAGAAAATGAAAGGCAAACGATAAGATGTTGACCTTTCTTTTGCTTTCTATATTATTTAAAAGTACTCTTTATATCTTAAATTATTTATAAAAATACTTTTTTTTTTGTGTCTGACCAGGGTATCCATCGGCGGATCCAGTAACTAATCCCCTCATTAGTTTGTAGGCATCTCACAGGGTGGGACAGCTAGCCCAAGGATATTTATGTCAAATTATTCTAATAGAAAATTTCTTGTAATTAATTATTATATATGTATATCATACCTTATTTGACTGACCCAATTTGATTTTTAATAAGAATTTTTGTTAAAATAATTCTGGAAAATTTTCTTTTTTATTGATAAAATTACAAAGCATATTTTTGACTAATATCGTTGCCTCTCTCAATATCACTCTCTCTCACTTTTACAAATATCATTCCGTTTTTATATGTTAAATTCTCACTACGTATAGACTCGGGTGAAGTCAATGGCTGGCTTGATGGAACTGTGTTAAGAGAATGTATCAAGTTTGATGGAAACTGAAAGCAATTAGCTGAGGAATTTGGTCCTCAAGTTTGATGAAAACTGAAAGCAATTAGCTGATGAATTTGGCCCTTTCTTCTTGTCCGGAGAATCATATCCTCAAAACACTTGAACACAACCACAACTTTCTCTCACGCCTAACCCTTTTATCTCTGTTAGAACTGACATAACTGGACCATTAACTTGCCTAGTGGAGCCAGAGAATACCGTACAAAAATTAAAAAGGTGGTGAGAAACGAGAGAGTCCTAATGTTGTTGTGTAGATATAGAAAGTTCATATTCAAGTCTCTACATGGTTTTCATCCTTATTAAACAGTTAAAATCACAAATCACTAAGGAGTGAACAACAAACTCTCCAATTAAGGATACATCAAACAGTATAAAACGAACTCTAAATGAGAAGAAAAGGCTCACAAAATCAGCAATAAAGAGTTTGTAGATAAGGAACCTGTTTGCGTACAGCAAGTATAGATAACATATATTTTATATCAGACGACAGCTTCGTAATCCACGAAGAATCCACACAATCATTCAGGCAACACATTTCTTGGAAGCAATCTATGTTTTCGGGTCAACTGAGGGAGGTGCATCCTAACGTATTAGTTGATAGACGGTGTCTTAACGTTTAGCAATCACACCATTTTTTTAATAATAATGCAAACAAAACAAAAGGGATTACATTTGAAACTTGCAATGATTCCAATTCTTAGGACTACCAACCTCCTAGATTATTCAAGTAACATATGATAAACTTGTTATAAGAATTGTTAGATAAATTATAAATATGTATATGCAACTTACATCTCAAAAAGAATTCATCCAATAACTTACAAAAATGATTGGTAGATTCATTTTTAATGATTTATTGCACTCAAAAGATAATAATTATAATTTTATAAAAAATAATTCTTAAGAGCTAGTAAGATGATTATTTATCAATTTAACATTAAAAAATCAACAATAATTAAATCAACACCTTACTAATCTCAATTTTGATAACAAGTTGTGATAATCCCATCGTATATAGCTAGCTAGCACTCTACCAAACTCTCACTAGACATTCATATTTTACTAATTATATGCATATTTATTTTTATTGTTGTAGTTGATACTAAATAATTGAGTCGCTTTAATGCTGAAAGCAATTAGTATAAATTAATTAATTATATCATGTTCGATTAAATTATTGCTTATGATGTTTAAAAAGCAGAAAGTAACATATATTAGAATCTGTTGTCTATGTTTAATCATATATGTTGTCTTATAACTTGGTTAAGACAAGGCAATTTACACATGAAATGCATGACTTATTGATTAATTAATGTGCATAACATACACCAAGAAGTAAAATTGAATATTGTGGAATTATTATAGGTTTAGGCCTTCTTCTTCTTTTTTTAAGGATTTAGGTGATATATGATGCATGTCAAAGGCCAAATTTTTGTTTTTATATCTGATTTTATATGAGTTCATTTAAAATTTAAGAATATTGGTTACGTATTGGGCTTAATACTTAGATTTGAATACATTAACACCTATTCAAATCAACCTACGTATGAGAATTCCAAGCCCTTTTTAAAAGATGACATGATTTAGGTAACCGACATGGCTCTACTCTTCAATGCAGCGGGGACGAAAAAGCCCTGATTTCATTTTTTGATGGACCAGCTCAGCTGATGTGCTTATTCTAATTATCGTTATCATATTCAGTTTGAAATTTTAAAATAAAGTAAAATTTAAAAAAAATTGATAATGCATAACTTTACTCCTGTATAATAAAAAAAATTATTTTCAAATAAGTTGATTTATTTATTCTAATCCATCCATTCAACAAATAAGACCTACAAAAATTAGTCAAAAGAGATTACTTAAAAACAAGGAAATATGTTTCCTAAAGTGACACTTTCTTCCACTCCTTTCATTAAGATCGTTAAAAATGCGTGAGCTGTTACTTCAATCAGTTGGTCTGGTATGAGAAGTAAGTTATGGAAAACTTCATAAATGATTTTGAAAGAAGATTAGCTTTTCATGAAAAGATTTTAAGAGTAAGTGGCATTATGCATCCACCGGAAAGATTAAGAATTTCATATCACTAAAATATTAAATATAAACGGTATAATTTATAAATTTATAGAATATAACTGTCAAATAAAAATGTTCTTAAGATAATTTAAACATAAATTATTATAAAAGACAATACAATTTTAATATTGATTGAATTTTTAGCTCATATAAAAGGAATTATTATTCCTATAAAAAATGTGAAGTCATCCATTGTTATGTGGTATGGCCAAATTTGCTCTCATTGTACTCATAATCAAGGGAAAAGAAAAGGAATAATCTTAAAATTTTAAAATAAGGATAAATAAATTTTATTTAATTTTATAAGTCAAAAATTCAATATGTGGTAAAAATAATTTGGCATTAATTAATAATGTCAATGTAAGATACCATGTTAACATAATTATTTTAATAAATGACATTATGTGTTAAAAAATAAATACGTTAAATAATTAAATAAAATTCATAATTTTTATTATAATTTACCTTAGTATCAAATAATGAATACGTTCAATAATTAATTTAAAATTAAATAAAATTCATAAGTTTAATCATAATTTACTCTAAAACAATGTATTGTACTATTAAGTTAGCCATCAGAGAAAACTAATTGGTACCAAGTATATACAACTTTTTCATAAAAGTTATTGGATCAAACGTAGACTTCCTGAACACTGCTCTGGCAATCTTTCCGGGCACATGATGCAGATGCACTTGTCTAGTCGATAATTTTATCTTCTAGGCGTGAAAAATTTACTAAGAAGTTTCATCCGAAAACAAGTCTAAACTGGTTCAGATTTTCCATTCTCTACCATTCCATTCCTTGGAGCATCATCATCAATTTCTTCATCTTCCTTACCGACTTCTTCCACGCGTTTGCTCGTGTAATTCCAAGCACAAATCAAATAATACAAGAAGTTGGCAACTTGAATACCAGCTACAAGGAAATAGTAGTAGTCCAGTTTTCCTCTGTTCAGATTTCTGTCAGGCAACCAGTTTGTTCTGTGGCCAGAGTACTTGTGAACTAGTGTCACCACCAGTACACCTAGATAATTTCCAATAGAATTTGCTACCCAGTAAAGCCCTATGGCAATGCTTCTCATGCTTTCTGGTGATTGATCATAAAGGAATTCCAATGTCCCAACAGTCCTAAAGACTTCTGTTAATCCGAATAGACAGTATCGAGGAACTAACCAAAATCCGCTCATGGGGATGATTGCTTTGGGAGAATCTAACAGATTGTAGTGAGCTGCCACCGATTTTCTTTTGATCTCAATCAGTGCACCAACAATGGTTCCAAGGATGCTTATGACAAGACCAATTCCAATTCTTTGTAGGCATGTGATTCCCGCAGGATTCCCAGTGTAGCGACGGGCAATGCCAACGAAGACACGATCATACAAAGCGACTCCTGCTAACATAGTCAGGATACTGAAGACAGCAAAACTTGCGGGTGGGATTTGAAAGGAGGGTGTTAGGTGCCGATCCATGGTTCGACATTGTTGGATTAGAAAGCTGGCCTGATGTGTAGTAGCAGAAACAAAAATTACTCCAGAAAACCAAATTGGAAGTATTCTGATGAAGGATTTCAGCTCTTCAACTCTATGCAGAGTTGCCAGCTTCCACAGGTTTGGTCGATTTGTTTCCTCGTTTCCTTTCGGTATCGCTGCCTTATCTAGCCACCTTCAAATATCAAAAGCCAAACTAAAAGCATCAGATTGGTTGGTAAGAGTATAAAAAAAAATTCACATATTTCAGGAACTTACCTGAACTGTTCTGTGTGCAGAAGCCTCCCATTCACAGATATAGCAGCATCAAGGTCCTTATTCTGATACAATAGCCCTGGATCCTCTGGTACCACAGCTTTTCTCTTCCTGAAAGCTGAAACTACAACTTGAGCCAATCTTGTTAAGGGGCTACCTCCTGGTTTTACCTTCTTATAAAGCGGCGTGGCACCTATAAATACTATAAATGAAAGACCTGTAGCCATTGTCGGTATTGCTAGACCCCAACTCCAGCTTATGTTGTCTTGGATATAAACAACAATAGTAAGTGCTAATAATCTTGCTACCCCCAGGCTGAAGTAGTAACAACTGAAAAAGTTCCAGCTTCTGGATTCAACACTTGCTTTGTCCATGCCAATTTGGTCTGCTGCAAAGGATAGGACACAAGGCCTGATGCCCCCCAAGCCAATGCATATGAGGAGGAGACACAAGTATAGGATCAGTAATTGGAAGCCAGAAGCTTCCTTGCAGTTCACCAGATTCCGGCACGGCGGTGGGTGTAGTGACTTGATTGCTGCGGATGAAGTAAAGCTAATCAACCCCTGTGAGTGTCAGAAAGTCTGAATTAGATGTGTATGAAACTGGGAATTCCATTGCAGAACAGATGAACACAAGGTACTAGATAGCCGTTACCAGTTCATAGATGATGCCGCTAATTACTATGGTCCAGTATCTTCCTGCAAAAGAGTCTGCAATTAAAGCCCCAGCCATTGTTGCTAAACTGGCTGTTCCATCAAAGTTGCTGATAATGTTAGAGGCCTTCACAAGGGGCAACTGCAGCTCCTGAGTCAAGTATGATATCTGGTTGGCATGGAAGCCCACGGTAGAGAATCTGTCACATACTTCAGTTGCTGTCAAAGAAAAGACATAAACGTTGTTTAATCCAAGGTTCTTGGGTAGAGAGGCAGAGAGGTTCTAGTTATGCCTTCTTCAACCCCATCACATCAAAATCCTGTTTAACTAAAGCTCTTGGATTGAAACAATGAAGTTCTCGTTCTGCAAAAACCTATCTATTTCTTTCTCGGCCAAAAATCAGCAGAACCAATAGCTCCAACAGTCATTGCCTGCTGAGACTCACTAACTACGTACTGTAAGAGAACTTGTTTAACATGAAAAAACATGGTGATTGACAAGGTAAGCTTTCTTACAGAAACCTGAACGAACATAAAAAGAAGTCGAATGATGTGAGGAAAATAAAAACTCACCAAGAATGAAAGGTACTGCTTTGACGCCTCCAACCTCCTTGCTCTTACTTCTCGTCTTCTCCTCATCCTTCTTCTCATTTTCCTTTCTGGGTTTGTTCTTCTCATTCAACTCCATTGTTGTTTCCAATCCTTTACAGTGATCCAACAAGAATCAATACTAGGGCTGCAGATTTTTCTCTTTCTCTTTAAGATGACTACTTTAAATACACTCAAAATTAATAATAAGATATTCAAAGTTATCAAATCCTATTTCCGTTCCAGTATCCGATGAACATGTACTTCGTGTGTTAGAGTGCTGACAAATCCTATAGGCACGTGTCTACAACACTTCTCTGTCTACTTGTGATCGATGGAAATGCATGTCACGTGTACATTCATTTACACGCATGTCGGTTTAGTTATATTTGTCGACGTGCACATGTCCACAACACACTTTTTCATGCGTCTCACTCACGTATGCTTATGTTGCTTGTCTCTGGTTCCAGGACTACATGACGATGTGGCCTAACTGAATTTAATGTGAGTTCCACCTTTCGAGGAGTCCGTTTTTGTTAAAGCTTGGAAAGGGTTCGATGCCCCAAATAATAAACAATATGGTTAGTTGTAAAAGAAATAAATTTTAATTTTATTCAATTTTGTAAAATAATTTTAAAATAAATTAATTTTTAATTAAAATAATTATACACTATTTTTTATTTCATAATTATTTCAAGATATTTGATATTATTAATGCATTAAATAATAAAATTTATACATAACACAAATACAATATATTAATCATATAGAGAAAAAAAACTCATCTAATAAGATTTTTTCTTATCTTTTAAATTTATTTGACTTATTTTATTTTTTAAATATATATACACGTTCATTTATAATTTTATTATATTTTCATGATATCATATGTAAGTTTATTGAAAATAGCTTTTTATTATATAAGAATA
This sequence comes from Erythroxylum carthagenense, assembly GCA_026413575.1. Classification (NCBI taxonomy): domain Eukaryota; kingdom Viridiplantae; phylum Streptophyta; class Magnoliopsida; order Malpighiales; family Erythroxylaceae; genus Erythroxylum; species Erythroxylum carthagenense. The sequence continues at coordinate 3,162,907 of JANZLD010000003.1, read as the reverse complement.
CGTATTATCAGACTTTCTCATATCTGACATCTTACCGAGATTTTAACTAAGTACCAATGCCGACGACATAATCATTAACAAAGAATTTAAAGTCATTATTTTTACCAAAAATTTAAAGTTAAAACAATTACAAAATTAAGTAAAATTTGAACTTTTTTATGATCAATTTTTTAAAATTAACATTTTTATAGAAAAAATACAACATAAATAGTTCATATAAAATATTATTTTAACACGAAAAAGATTAATTTTGGCATCTTGTAGAGTAGATAGATGCTCCACAGCCTCTCACCTCCATTTAATAATAAAGTCACTGTCATATTTTCTTGACATATGGAGTTCGAATCGTAACTTAAAATGGAAAAAGATACCGTGTTCATGGGCTAGTGGAGCCATTCTAGTTGTTTTATCTGAATAAACCAACACATACACATCATGGTGAAGAAAGGATTTAGATTATTATTTCATGATTTTTCCAGGAATGATTTAGAAACAGAATCTAAGTCTGTTGGTTCGTGCCATTCCACTAAACTGAACAACTAAATAACAATTTTCAGCTACGCTCGGGTAATTCTGCAGCATGTAAAGAGACTTGCCACTGCTAAAGTACCTTATAGCATGTAACTGAGAAGTTTAGAAGGTTTGAGCTGTTCCACAAAGCCACAGGAATGAGGAGTGTTGGTGGTGGAGTACAAAGATCCGACTCTAACATGGAAACATTGACACAGTATCTTTCTTCCGCCACTCCTGAAGTAGCTTAACGGTATTCACCTCTTTCTGCAAAAAGTATCTGAATCTCCAGGCTGTTGATAAATTCATACAGCTTTTAACTGTAGGCCAACTTCAATCACCTGACCGCGAAACCAAACACATTGCATGAGATGCACCGATTGCGACAGACAAGACGTTACATGCTCCCAGTCCGTCATCATCTATCAGGAACTTGACTTCTACAGGACAAGGTTGTACCTCTGGCAGACCAGGAACTCCCAATTGATGGTCTTTGGCGTTGCCCCACATGTACAACTTTCCTTCATCTTCAGAAATTGGAAACAAGGTTTAAGAGATGTTAACAAATAAAAGAAAAGCTCGTGTACTTAAAATGTGTAGGGATGCATGAACATGGACCTGATTCCCAACCATGCAATGAATTCTGTAATGATAAGGAAATGAGTATGAACAAATGGAAGTATATAATCTTCTACCAAGGATAAGTCAGAAGAAGAATGTGTTGACAATTCTATGTAATCTGGTGCTACAGTATTGTGGGAATGAATGTGGTTACGAGCAAGAGACACATACACCATAGAGGAACACTTTTCAGATAAAATATTTCGAGTTACCAGTTATTGCAGCTGACGATGAACCCCCACAGGTAATATACACAACCCGATGATCAGCCAATGCATCAATCACTCTTGGTACTTTCTGGCTCTCAATCGAAGAATGGCCAAGCTGCCCATGTCCACCAAAGCCCCACGAAAGTACTTTACTGTCATCTGATTAAACAATCAAGAATAACTGTGGCTTAAAATAAGGAAATGAGACGATAAAGAAATGTCGCAAATGCTGTAGCGCTAGTATGATGCCTCTATGTTTTACCTGTTAAAGCAAGACAGTGATATCCACCACTTGCTATCTGTACTACACGAACATTTTCAAGGTTAAGAATTGGTTTTGGTTGCCAACCTCCAATCTTGTCACCCCTTCCAAGCTCATAGTTCGAGTTTGCTGAGTAGAAAACAAAGATTCTCACTGAGTAAACTAAAATAAGGGATCGCAAATGACCTCAAGTGTCCAAACTAGAAGTTTGACACACTTCCATTATTTTGATAAAAGAGGACTTGGATTGTGAAGCATCCACTTTCAAAAAGAAATGGAATAAATACAAACAATATACGGTTGAATGTCTTACAATATTTCAAGACTCCAAGTAAGAAACATAGAACAAAATGGAGGCAGACAGAACCATGTCCACTATGATGATAGAACTGATGGAAACTAGCTATATAACAATCCAAGGTAGTTGGCAAATTTTCATTGGATTGAATAAGAGAAGAAGCATGGCAGCATTTATACTGCAACTTGTAGCAAAGACTTTATACATCTCAGAACCTCACATATAATATTTCTGTTATTCCTTCAAACACCAAAACCAGGTATCAAAAATCACCTCTAAATCCCTTCACCATACCGACTAAGATAAGATAACACCTGCATCCCGTCAAATGGACTGCACGCAATCAATTTTCATAAGGATGCAAGACATAAGTACCTCCCCAGTTCCAAATTTGTCCTTCCTCTGTCAGCACCAATGTGAAAAAGCCACCACAGGAGACAGCAGTGGCAGGCACTGGCAAAGCTTTTACTTTGCAAGGGATGCTAAGGCCACCTCCTTCATTGGGGCCTGGGTTAGGACCGAGGCCCAATCTACCATCCCCTTGATCTCGACCCCAGGTATAAACTTCACCTATGTTCACATATAGCAAATCAGATGCAAGGGCAAGCACAAGCCTGTTTTTTTGGGTACAGATAAGTAGCTTTCGTTGGTACAAGAAAACAGAATAACTAACCAGATTCACTGATAGCAGCAGTATGTGTCCCACTGGTCGCGATGTGGCATATTCTCCCGTTCCAGTTACCTTCAACCAATCTAGGAAGTAGTTCTCTATGATAAACAGAATGTCCTAGTGCACCAAAGCCACCATATCCCCTGCAAACTTTAATCAAAGTCATAAAATCAAATTTTCTGGTAAAGACATGCTTGCAATAGCAGTATACAAGTTGTAGACAGAATGAACAGCAATACTGTGATCAAGTAATTAGTTTGTTAACTTGGAATCATGAAGACCAAAAACATTATCACCAACATGTAAAGTTTTCATGATTGAGTGTCAAAACATAACTACGTAGTTCCCAATTAGGAGTTTAACCAAAAGAAGAAGACAAATTAAGAGGTGTTGATAGGCTTGTGGGTTTAATTTTACAAGCAAGAATGTGGATACTCACCATGTAAAGACTTGACCAAGGGAAGTGAGTGCAACAGAGTGTACACCACCGAGAGCAATACACTTTACAGGATCCAAATTAGGATTGAGAGTTGGAAAATAAGCAGGATTCTCGTGCCCAAAGCCAAGACGGCCACCATCTCCTTTCCCCCAAATCCAGAGATTGCCATCCACAATAATTGCAGAATGAAATAACCCACAAGATATGCCCACTTCAGATGATCGACCTTTCTCTTCTTCTTTAAGAAGGTGAACTTGGCCCGGAGTTGGAGACAGATTGAAAGAAGATGGCAGCACATGGAGGTTGGCAACTGGGGCAGGATACAACCGAATCTCTTCAGTGCCACCGCCAAGCTGGCCTGAGGCCCCTCTACCCCAAGATAGAAGTTGGAGTGTCAGAGGCTCATTCTGTGTTTCCTCATTTATTTCCTGGCTTTTATAGATAATAGGAACTTTAATCTTACTACCACTGCTGCTAATGGCTGACGAGAAGATATGGCGAACTAGGATGGATGCAATTCGTTGCCGAACAAAACATGTCATTTTCCTAATTGCTTCAACTTCGATTGTGAGATCACACAAAGCTGTGTCTTCAACTAAATCAATTCCTCACTTCTACTCGACAGCAACACTGACGGAACTTCAATAACTAGAACCTGAGATGAAGGATGGAAGTACATAAAAACGCTATATTTTCAGTGGAACTGCAATTTCAGCAAGTGGGCTATATCAAAGAATCCTTTTTCTAGGTTGGCAACGTATAAATTAAACGCTTCATAGATACTACAGAACTATCGATCCAATACAGTCTCGTGAACATATTTAACCATGAATAAGCAAAATAAAAGAATAAAGATGAAAAGACAACAACTTTATTGTTCGTTGCAGTCTTAGAAACACATGACGTAGAGAAAACAGAGGTTATATGAACTCCCACGATAATATGCTAAAATAGCCAAATGAAAATCCCATAAGCCATAGTATATGCGGCACAAAGACTACACCTTTTGTTCCCGAGAGAGAGCGAGAGAGAAGGTACCTGTATATGTAATGCGGCGGCCGGAGACAGCGGCGACGGTGGTGAGGGTAGAGTTGGCGAAGGCAGGATAGTAGCGGCTATATAGTCAGTGAAGAAGAGGGGAAGTGCGAAAAGAGAGCAAAGTGACTATATAATAAAAAAAACATATATTTTCAGTGTGCAAATTATTTATTAGTGTTGATTAATTTGGAAATATTATATTGGAAGATTAAGTACTAAAATTTCAATTTTGATAATAATTTTTTATAATTTGAAAGCTGTTAATAATTGCAAAATTTTAATGTTAAAATCATTATTCAATTTTATTTTTACACATTTTAATTTACCAAAAAAGTGTATTTTTCTTTTTCTAAAAACAGTATTGATCACTTACATAAGTAATTTTTAGAACTTATTTATGACAAAAAAGCAAGCTCAAAGCAATTATGCAGAAGAGTAGGATTGTAATCTGAACTACGTACGTTTTAGTTTATTCATATTCCTTTAAATTTATAATGGAGCTTTCCTGTGTAGAGATTTTTTCCATTGCAAGATCAATCAACTCAATCAGTTTTTTCTCTTTAGATCTTCTGATTATAAAGCTCTTGTTCTTTATTTCACCATAAAAAGCACTGGTAGATATGCAGCAATGGCATGTTTTCCTTGTGTAAAGAACCAACAAACACAAGTGATTTAACAACCTTGTGAAATGAATATAATGGATGTTTCTCTACAAGAACTCAACCAGCATGAAACGAAAAACTCATTGAGTTTTATGCCTCAGCAGATAGAAAGACCTGACCAAAAATGTAACTAAAAGAGATATTATAGCTACGATTACTAGGTGATTCAGATGTGGAACCCTTGTTAATTGAAGTCCTTCAACCTCTTCTTCAACATATCCATTGATTTCTTTCGTGCACTTTGCTTTGTATTTCTATTGGAGAGGCTACCAAATATTCCATCAGGGGAATCCTTGAATTTCTCACAGATTGTAGCCACCTTCTTGTAATCCAATGTATAATAGTTCCTCTGCCTTATCACAGGATTCATGAAGTTCTCAGGCTGACTGCTTGACAAAAGGTTAAGTAATTGTCGTGCCTCAATTAAGCAGTCTTTAAAGCTGCCCTCTTTGTATATCTCACTCAGACCAGTGCTGTGAAACCTCTCATCAGCAAAATTTTCTAAGATCTTCAAATCATTGTTGAGAACCATGACTGCATTAGCATTGAATCTTTTGACACTATCACTAAGAAAAGCTGCAACAAATGAATACGAAATGTGCTCAAGGGCACCACTCCCAACCTTGAATAAAGCATCCATAGGTAAAATCTGTTGAGCAGTTGACATAATGGTGTCTAGATACATTAACACCTCATTTACATAATCACTAACGTTCTGGGATGCCTCTTCTGCAATCCAGTTGATGTTTTCTGTGAGTGCCATAAACTCCTCTAATTTAATGTTCACCAAATTCAGCAAAGATAGGTAAGCCTCATCTCTTGAAGTTTTCAGCATCACCTTGGCTGTTAAAACAGCTTGTGGCCTCTCAACTGACCGGAGCGGAATCCCACATAGTTGAGCAGCATGTCGAAGGAAAAAATCACAAGCTCTCTCAAGAACAGATATGTTAGCAGCAATTTGCATAGCTTGAGACACACCAATAGAACTGCTCTGAACTGTAGAAAGTATAGCTTCATTCAACACGTCAATCAAGAGCTTGTCCAAATACTTTCTAACAGCATCAAAATATTTTGTGTGCACCCCATAAGACAAGTAATCAGCGGACCCTTTGATGAATGATCTAACAATACGGCAAGTATCAGGTACCATGGAGGAAAAAGGTGCAATAAAAGGAAAGGCTGGCATTATATCCGAAGTCTGAAGATGAAAATAAAGGACATTATTTTCGTAATCAGTATCCTTTTTCATTACCATCTGCTCATAGGTGTCATTGCCAATGGCATTCATGATTTGTTCTTGACACTCTGTCAAAAGAAGATCATGATACTTGTCTCTTGTATTGTCAAGCGCCTCAAAAATTTGGGCCACCTCATAACCATACTGTCTGAGAGTTGTCCCAAGGAGAGTGACATAGTCCTTCACCAGGAGAAGATGGGTTGCAGAATCCATATGGGAAAACTGATCCTCTAACATGGATGTGATTTTAGCTACAGCTGATTCCCACATTGTCTCCAGTTGATCTGTTGACAAAAGACCCCCAGCAGTCCTCACCACTCGATCCTCCACTATAAAATATCCTGCAATATGAGCCAGGTATGTCTGATAAGACTCGATGAATGGTTGAGAATAAGAAATTTGTAAGTCCGAACTAAGTTGTAACATCCGATTTCTATAATAGTATTCTCGAAACTGCTCTTGAATTCCAAGGCAAGTATGGATATGATAAGCTCGGTAAAGAGGAGCGAGATCAAACTTCAGAAGAGAATCTTCATCGATTTCCTCAACATCTAAAGTATAGACAAAATGTGCTGATCCTGAATTGTTCTGTTCCTCGGCTTTCCTCTGACGGTCCAGCATTTCCTCATCCCTTTGACGAGCAGATGCAGAAAGACCTATTGCCCTTTGTCCAATATCCTTTGCTGAACTTCTAATATGAACTAGCCATTCATTAAACTGACTAGTTACTTTCTTTTCAACGTGAGTTTTTATAACGGGAATGGTCTTCTCTATTACTGTTCTAAGTGCCTTCATAGGGATGTTCTGCAAGTAGCTCCTCTCAATTACATCCACTGTTTTCAATGCAGGATAAAACTGGCCTTCTGACATGTGATTATTGCACTTAACACAGAGTTCCAAAACCTCAACACAAATCTTTGACAACTTAATAGCTTCGGTGACATTCTTCTTGATTGAATAAGATTCAAGAAGTTCTTCTAGTTTGATCAAGAGAGCACTGCCGACCTCTTGCAACCTAAAATTATCGCTTGCAAGCTCACTTTTTAGCTCTTCAGCATCAACCAAAACACCACGAAGCTCGTCTACTGCAAGAATAAAGTCTTCGTAATGGGCCTTGCAAAGGTCCTCAATTTCAATTTCCTTCTTCTTTACAAAAGATTTGAGCTGTTGAAGGAGTGCTTCAGGGCGCCCCATTTCAAATGCATGCCTAACAATAGGACCCACATCTTCCCCATTTCCAATCAAAGTGGCCAGTACTAAGTCCTCCCCAGTATCCCCATTCTCCACAACAGTTCTTCTTCTTGGCTTAGAATCCATTGAGTTGATAAAACCCTGAAACAATCAAAACAAACACATGATGTGTTACATAATTTTTATACAGCAATTATACAGCTGTCAATGCAAGAGAGTATACTTTTTCCCTGTTCTTCATATTTTCATAACATGATGTGAAGAACAAGTTTAAACCAATTAACCAAAATTTCCTTCAAAATATATAACAGATGTTTTTGCTTTAGTCCGAACGGATTCTCTTAGGAGTAGCTTATTTCAATAGGGCCAACACTATCCACACCTGAATTCCTAGCTTCACATTGGATAGCATCAAATTGAATTACCATTTAACGATTTGCTTAATTCAAACAAGGAATAGGCTTCTACATAAAGGAATTAAAGACCCATTTCCAGGAAAAAAAAAAAGGTAGTTTAACGTAACTAAACCGAAAACACCCCATAAAAGTTTACAGTTTCCACGAAAAAAAAGGAAAACCCCTGACGAAAATGACTACAAGAATCCGGAAAGTGCAGTCTTTATTCGGATATATAGCCAAATAAACTCGGAGATCACGACATCCAATTGCGAAACAGAACCCAGAAGCAAAAACTAAGAAACAAGAGTGTCAAATCAAAACACACCAAACCCCAAAAACCTAGATAGACAATCAGATAAAGATCAAAACTTGATTGAGACATGGGCTTACGGAGAGATACAGAGTGTGTTAAGTTCGTCCAGCGTTGAAGCAACCAAAGAGCTAACAAAGCCTCCCTGAAACTTGATCCTTGATCAAGAGTGTCCTTTGTTATTAGACAACCAAACTATGTTCATCTGCACTCCATAGATCAAAAACTCGAACTTCCATTTGGTTGTGTGTCCATTTCTGTTTTTATCTGCTTTGCCTTCTGTCGCTGTTTCCGCTTGTGCTAGCTTATTTTTTTGTCTTTTTTATCTGTCGAATTACAATTTGCCCTTTTGAAAATTTCATATATGAATTATGAATTTAAATATTCTATTTTGTTTTAGTTTCTAAAATTTAGGGGAAGCTAGTGAAGGAATTGTGGGGGAGTATTAATGGAAATTACATGCAATGAAATTTTAAAAAATGAAAATATAAGTAGATTATAATTGTTAGAATATTGATATAATCTTTACAATTTGAAGTTTGAATCTTTAGGAATGCTGGTGATGTGGAGTTTGAAAAATAAAAAATCTAAACTGAAAATATTATATTAGATCTTTAGAATTGTTACGCGGCAGAAATGTTGCCATGATTATTGATATTACTAATTAAAAGTTTATAGTTTTAGAAATAAAAATAAAATACAAAATACAAAATATTCAATATATGATTTGGTATAATTTTCATTTAATTATTCAAAATAATAAGTATATAAAATTTGTAGACTAAACATAACAACAACCTCGTTGCACAAAGTTGTTAGTTTTGTGAGGGTTGTAATTTTTATAAAAAGGTTATTTTTGTAAATCCACCTACACATTTGTTGATTAACTATTTAGGTTAATCAAATGCCTTGCTATATAAGTAAAGTATGATGTAGCAACCATTGATTTGGTCTCTTTTGTAAAGAAGTAAGAGCATTCCTTCTTTGATCGAAGCAAGGTTAAATTTAATTAATTAAGTTAATTTATAGATTGAATTTTTAATTAAAATGATGTTATTTTAAAGTGTTTTTATACTATAAGACTCCAATTAGTTTAAATTCTAATAATATATGCACAAATTTTAATGTGTATTTAACATTTTAATAATGTACTTATAAGTTGAAAAATGATTTATTATTTGTAAAAGAAAAGAAAGAAAACAAAAGCCTATCATCTGTCTTCGTCACAGGCTATGTTCTAAAATCCGGACCGATCATCGAACCGGTGGCTTTACTGGTTACCGGTTTGATCGGTTCGACCGGTTCAACGTAATAATTATGCAATAATTATATTTAATTATAAAAAATTTAAAAAAAATCAAAAAAATTCAAAAATTAAAAAAATAATTGTCAGACTGGTATGACCGGTCCGATCCGATCAGTCCAACCGGTTTTGACCGGTTCAGACTGGGTCAATTTATGACCGATTTTGAAGGATCAACCGAACCGAATCACCAACTGATCACCGATCGGACCGGTCGAACCAGCCGGTCCGGTCCGGATTTTAAAACATAGATCACAGGTATTTTATAAACAAAGACAAATCCAATTGGCAGATTATTCTAATGAGATTCACACTATTGAATCTTAGAATCTAGGAAATAACATATACCACCTGTATCCAAGAAACTGTAAGAAGTATCCAAGAAAGTTTCTATCTATCACTTGCATTGATTATATACAAAGATCTATATGTTATTGCTATGATTAATACAACTGTTTATGAGAAGGAGTAAAGGAGTTAAGAATCGGTGTCTGACTTTGGTATTGGTGTCATCGAGATTGGAATACTTCAAAGCCACGGTGATTTTTAGACATAGGTCTTTTAAGTCATCCGTTTGTGGTTCTTTCGCTTTGATTTTACGTTTCACATAGGATAGCGTATTAATATCCTTTGAAACACTTTTCTTGGGAATAATAAAATATTGTTTTCGTGTGTGATGTATATAAACCCTACAATTTACTTATATATATATATTGATATTTGATAGTTAAATTAATAAAAAATTGGCATTACATTAAAGTTGAGAAATTAACTACTTCATCAAACTTTATTATAGTTGTGCCCCAAGCTCACGCCTCTTGAGTGCATTCCAATTTTATGGTAATCAAATAGCATCCTTAGGTAGTCGGCAGGTTCCCCTCGGCCTCATCGATTATAGTTGAATTTAATGGATCGAAGATTACTCAAACAATTACACTAATAAAAATATATATTATATTTTATTATATTCATCTTTTAGATAATATTTCATTATATTATATTACCAATTTTTCTATTGTTTTCAAATAATAATTTTTTAATATTATATTTATTTACATTTCACAACATCATAGATCATCTCATTCTATTAAAAACTTTAGGTATAACCAAAGATTGCCAGAGGAAATAAAATATATTCTTATATCTCCAACTTAAATATCTATATAAACACAGATTGGACACAACCTGTCTTACTCACAAACTCCAAATGAAAGTATAGATAAAGTTGGTAATACGGAGTTAACCTCCTTAAAAAAAATTTGTTATCTATGTAGATGTGGCAAGATGCTCCTAATTTTTAAAAACTTTTTGATTTATGATTTGGAAAAAAGAAAAGAAAGTATTTATAAAATCGATGTTATTGTTTCGTTGAATTGCAACTTTCAAACCACATTAACAAATCATACAATATATATTAATGCTTCTCTTTTTCTATGTAGTTCCACTAACTCCATGCTTGTTAAGGAATTATTTAGTTCTATTTTATTTTTAGTTTTGGTAAATTTTTTCAAATTTAGTAATATTTTTTTTTTGTTTTTAATTTCATTATTTATGAAAACATTAATATGGTTTTCATTTTCTGTGGTTGTTTATATTCCATAAATTGATTTTATTATTCATTAGATAAATATCATTTAGTATTTAAATTTAATTGCTAAAAATTTGACCATTATAATTTCTTTATTCAATAATAAATATTAAATTTTTATTTGAAAATATTTATAATTTTAAATATTAGACTAAAATATCCAACAATTGAAAACTTTCAACATTAGGAAATTATTTAATAATTATTACTTACTAAAAATAAAAATAATTAATTGATTGGATAAAATAAGAGGAATTTAATGTTATTATTATTAATAAATATTAATATTAGTTTATGTCAAAATCTTGCTTAGTGGTGTATATTGTTAACAACAGAAGTCTAATTACATTACTTTTAATAATAAATAAATTAACAATCAAACCAAATTTTACATAAAATCTAAAAATAAAATAAAACTAAAAATTATAATATAAAAACATAATTGAAACATTTATTTATTTGTAAAATCTTTAATTATTACTTTTTTTTACGTGCTAAATAAAGAACCGAATATTCATAATAATTCATAAATTATGTGTTTTAAATAAATTGTTTGATAAGTCATTAATTTAAAATTAAATAACGTACTTAAGTAAATGACGATGTCTTCACTTTCAATCAGCCGTGTTTTTCTCAATATTGAGATGAGTCATGACTCCCCTGCATGCATTTCCGGAGCTAACTTCACGGTTTGAAACATCGTTTGGACTCGAACATTATTGGTAAAGGACAATTAAAAGGATAAGAACAAATAGGGTTTACGTTCTTAGAGAAAGGAAAGAACCACCTAGTTATGTTGTACTTATTTTTTTTATCTCACTTGTATCTTAAACTCCTGGACCGGTAGCCGTTCAGTTATTTTATAAGATAAAGAGTTATATAAATATGCATTGAATACAACTTGTTTTAATCACAATTTTCCATCAAAGTAGGTTTTGCTGGTATTGGTTATCTTGATTCTTCAAATCCAAGGAGGAGTTTATCGTTAAAGCATCCCTCTTGCTGACTGTTTTAGTTTTAGCTGTACTTCCATTGGCTACACCAGTTTGTATTCATATTCAAAACCAAATGCTTCCACAAGAGCAGCCCTTAAATCTGCATTGCTATTGCTCTCTTTCTTCTGCAACATGGGACAAATAGATTGAACCAATGGGCGCGCGGAGATGAACTCGTGATGTGTTGGAAGAAAAATACTTTTTGTCCAGTCTCCTGCACCTTAACAGCACCTCCTAATAGACAACTTACCTTATATCCAGCTCAGTATCTTGTCCATTCCTTGATCATGTGCCAGAATTATTTTCACTGTTACTTTGTGGCAGCAGAAGGTGGTCTTTTCTTGTGGAATGCTCATACAAATTCTTACGAGAATCCGCGGATTGGATGGACAAATTAATGGAGTGAGCTGATCAGATCCCAGTATAAGTTCATTACTGTACCCGACTAATAATATGGTTGTAGCGCATGCATCCACTCCAGTCTCACTTTCTCATTTCCATTTTCTTCACATCAAGAACTAAAGGGAAGTTCTGAAATATCTCTTTTTGCATTAGGAACGTAATTTTGCTAATACAGAAAAATAATATTCCAAAATTGTAAGTTTTTGTTCTTCAATATCTTATGAGTAGAAAGTAGTGCATCGTATCTCACTGTATCATAATGTGTGGCAAACCCCTAATGTGTGTTTAATTTCACAATGGTGGAAATAACAAAGCAAACAGTAGAACAATGAACACAGGGAACACTAACGACTAACTAAAATTGAATAAGAAAGGGAAAGGAGGATGAAAACTTTCATCCCATGTATTTTTCCACAAAAAATAGCTTGTATTATGTGAAGTTAGATTGATTTCACCAGCTCGTGATATATATATATATATATTTGTCAAATGTGACTAATAACTGTGAAATATGCCAATTAATTAATCTTTTTTTAAGTTCAAAGTGCATTAAATAGGAAAAGCCATCTAGACTAGAGGCTAATACAAGATATTAAGACAGGGTACAACATGTAAACAAAAGGAGAAGCAACTGGAACAGATAAAAATCAGAGCAAAAGAAAACCAGCAAGGCACTGAAATGGGGACATTCAAGAGAATTAGATATCCCAATTATCAGTCATTTTTCTGGTTAAGTCTACACTGAACCCCTTGGGATTGCGTTTCTCTAATCTATTAAATGGGGTGGGTAATCACTTGCTGCTGGTTTTATTAGTTAACCTTGAAGAGTATGACATTTCTTCCCTTTCAAGTAGTGTATGCACAACAATTAAATGCAAGTTTGATAAAAAATCCAAGCACTCAAAGAATAGATGTTACGAGTTTTAAGGGATAGGAACATAAGGAGCATTAAAATGATCTATCAATTTTCTATTCTAAAATTCACAAGATTTTTATATTATTTTCAACTTAAACAAGTAATTTATTTAGAATTTAATTAGTAGTTGTTAGAGTATCTCATATTGAATACATATAAAAATATTAAAGGGTTTATAAGTGATAAGGGTCAACTATCAAAATGACTAGTTTTAGTCATTTTGACAATAGTTGACCCAAATCCAATTCTAGTATAGTATCGGAGTTGATGATTTGGTTTAGTTATCATTGTTTTTATTTCAAGTGATAACTGAATGTCCAGTCTAGTTGCACTTGAGGGGAGTTTTAGAATATTCCATATTGACTAAACATGAAAATGTTAAGGGTTTATAAGTATTAATAGTAAACTATCAAAAACCTCCAAAATTTTAGTTATCATGATACCTATAATGATCTCACTATTTTTTTTTTAATACTGAAAGTTATAATACGAGGAAATAATTAATAACTAATTAAGATTCGAACTGTATTGTAACTTTCACACCGTCACACTACCACATAACGCAATGTACTAATACATCTTTTTAAAGTTGCACTAACTCTGGGTTTGTAAGTTGATTATGCAGTATAGAAAGCGTACGTTTTAGAGAAGGAAAAAACCAACTAGTCAAGTTTTACAAGGAGAGAATAATATGTAGGGAGATTAATACTTTATATAAAATCACTTTTATTACCACATAAAACTTTATGATTAATTAGCTCAGTTGACAGTGACATTGACAATATTCTTATTTTGTTTTTAATCACATAGGTATGATCTTAAACTTTTAGACCGGTTGCCGGCTCAGTTATATTCCATTGCATGAAGTCTTCTGCGTCGCTAATTAAGCTGGTGAGGCCTCCATTCTCCTCCAATGAAAACTTTATTTTGTGTCTTTCTTCACTAATTAAGCTATCAAACAAGATAGTGTTTCCTCACTTCATATATGGAAACTACTCAAGATATATAAGAGTTACAGTTTTATGTGCAAAGGATGTTCATCTTTCTTTAACAACAAAGACACTGGAAAGAACTATGCTTACGCCATCTTAAGGAAATATATATTGATCTCTCCAACTTCAAGAGGGATATAGAGTGCAAATTGAGTTGGTATTAGTTATCTTCGGTTTTCAAGTCAATGGAGAGTACCACCAAATCCTCTCTTCTGCTGATTGTTTTAGGTTTAGCTATATTTCCTGTGGCTATGCCAGTTTGTATTCATTTTCAAAACCAAATGCTTCCACAAGAACAGCCCTTAAGTATACATTGCCAGTGTCCTATCACATCTGCAACATGGGACCAGTCGATTCCACCAGGGAGCGACGATGAACTAAAAATATGTTATGTGAAGTACGACACTTTGAAGACTGTCTTCTGCACCTTGACAGCACCTCCTGATAGACAGCTTTCCTTAAATCCATTTTCATACTTTGTCGATTCCTTGATGAAGTGCCGTAATTCTTATGACTGCTACTTGATGGCAGCAGGCGGTGGACTTTTCTTGTGGAATAATCAATTTCAGCATTACGACATATCACCGATTGCATGGGGCAGCTAGAGTGAACTGATCATATTCCCAGCTTATGTTCATTACTATACCAAACTATTAATGTGGTTCTAGCGCATGCATGCATTGTAGGCGTTTCCATAAAGAACCACTGCAATAATACTTTCTCATTTCCATTTTCTTCTTGTTTTTTGGTTACATGAACTAAAGGGAAGTTTGTTATATATATGCAAGTTTGTTATGGAGTTCTTAAAATAATCCGATTGGGATCTTATAATAATTCCGTTTTATGGCATAGTACAGTAAAAATCATAAATTAAAGGTTATAAATTTATATCACATCAAATATTAATGTGATATTAAAATTTTATTGTAAATATTTTATAAAAATTAAAATTCATTTAAATTGTTCTAAAATATTAAATTTTAATTTATATTTAAATAATAATTTTCCTTCATTGTTATACGAAAACTAAGGGGCTTTGTTAAAAGAATACAACTTTCTCTGTTCCATTTCACTAATTAACATAGAAAAGACGGGATTTCTTATAAAGGATATTTGGAAGGGCAAATTCAATATATTGAGCATAAGATACATATATAGAGTGTTAAGATATATGTTATGATATTTTGTAAATTAATTTTGAGTATTATTTGTAAATGGACATAGTTGGTTATATTTGGAAGTTTACTTTAGTTAGGAATCTTGAAGGTAAAATTACATGATGGATGAAATCTTAGTGATGATATGATTTATTTGAGATAATATCATCATATCTTAATGAAAATATTGTGTAATTTTTTTTTATGAATTTGGAGCTATCTTTGGCAACCTATTTTGATGATTATTCTTATCTATGCAGCTGTAATTTTGGTAGTTTACGCATCTGCAAGTTTGGTAGTTTTTGAGTAATTTTTGTTGCCATATTTTATATGCAAAATTTTGGATTTTTGGACAGCTGTTCTATCAATTTTTAAATAGGAAAAACGAGCAAAATATTGGTTATAAGTTCAGTTAAATTTTTTGAGGATTTCATCTATGTTGGGCGACAGTTTTTCTCTAGTGGGTGTGATTTTTATTGGTTGTCCAATTATTGTTTTTGGTTGAAAATTTCCAGCAATTGTCGTAGGTGTTGCAGCTCCATAGATTGTAAGGTTTCGATGAAGTAATGTTTATTTTGCTGGTGATTTTATCCAAATTTGTTGACGAGTTTTCTCCAAGGGTGTGTGACTTTGTTGGGCTATCAAATATTATGTTTTGTGTAAAGAATTTCCAAAAGTGATGGAGTTGTTACAGCTATTGTGTTTATGACGTTTCGATGATGAAACGTTTCTTATTTTGTTGAGTTTTTGTGGCTACGTGTAATATCCCGTCACTGATGGGAAGGTTATTTTGGTAAAGTGAGATGGGTTAAGTCTGTACCGCACATTTTCGACT
>JANZLD010000003.1:3132420-3143368 GCA_026413575.1 Erythroxylum carthagenense | reverse complement strand
GATGGTTGCTGAGAGGGCTAGAATTGTTGTGTATTGTGTACTTTGGTTTAGGGTATGGGTAATGTATAAAGCTTTGAATTTTGAAATGGTGTATAAATTGTAATTGAATTATGAGATTTTGATGAGGCTATTGAGTTATGGTATTGCATATGGATATGTTATATAAATTTTGTATGTTCAATTGAGATATAAGCATGATTTGTATATGAAAAAATGTGAATGAACGTGTATTGGACATTGGATAGTGCGATTGTAGGTGAATGTATTGGGATTAAGGAATGAGAAAAGAGAGAAAAGAAAAAGAAAAATTTATACCAGATTTTGGACAGTTTAAGTCTAAGGTTTCCAACGTGATAGTGACTCCTAACATATTTGTTCACGGATGTCGAAATTTGTTTGAATTCGATGGATCCTTTTGTTTGTCTCAGTATTTGATTTGCTTCGATTCAATCGTTTTTGCATTCTCTTCTGATTTATGATTTGATTCGCATCCAATTCGATTTCGCCTTATGTTTCGTTTCTTTGCTTTGATTCGATTCATATTTGTTTGTTCTTCGTTTTTAGGTTGGATCTGGTTTCCGGATCGGGTCCCAACAGCCGCGACGAAGGTGGAGCTCGCCGCGACGAGGGCACCTGCGTGCGCTGCGACGTGGTCGCTTGCTTGCACGTCACGACGTGCACGCTTACTTGCGCGTTGCGATGTGCACGCTTGCGCGCGCCGTGACGTGCGCATGAGCACGTCACGATGTGCGAGCCCAAGAACCTCCCGAAAACTGATTTTTAACAATCTTCAACTATATTCTTCCCATTTTTCAAAAATATAACTCATCTAACCCTAAACCATCTCTCATACTTCATTTTTAAACTCATTTCAACACAATAATATCAACAAAACATCAAAATTTATCTTCGATCATTAACCAAACAATAAAACCTTTACATAAACCTTCATCAACAACTTCCTACACATCTTAAGCTATACTTGAGTTTCATTCAACCAAAACAAGATGAAATAAACTTATACTTACTTGCTTTAGCCTCAAAGTCTTCAAAATCTTCAAAATTTCCAAAACCCTAATTTCCTCTTCTTCTTCTCCCTCACTCACGATTCTCTTCTTCATTTTTCAAACAAAACAACCATTTTTTCTTCTTTTTATACCTTTAATAAGGGTGCAATGTCCATTTTACCCCTTCCTTTAAGCCTTAAGTCTTAAAATCTTAAGTGTCATGCCCAATTTGCCCTTATATATTCTTATAACTTTAATACTTCAATTTAGAAATTGAAAATCTTAGGGGCTGAATTGAAATTCGATTCCTTCATATGACTTGTAGATCCATGTCTCTAATCTATTTAGAAACAAAAATCAACTTAATTGGATCTCTACAGATCAAGATATCACCAAAATACCTAATCATGTTCAGAAAATATCCCACTCAAACACTTTAACCAACCCTCTCTCTTTGATTCAATCAATCTTTTTCAATTTGATCTTAAGAATTCACAATTCTCCTTGTACAAATGGAGGGATGTCTTAGGAATCCAACACTTCAAAAACCAAAACAATAGGATATCGGACGGAAAAGTTTGAAGCAAAAGAACAGGCAAGGGTCGGATTAGGGAAAAAGTCACAAAAATCACAAAATACATAACTTGTGACTCAAGAGTCCAAAATTTACAAACTTGGTATTAAAAGAAAGCTAAAATGAAGCTCTACAACTTTCATGAAGAATGCAAAGATCAATTTAGTCTTTAAGGGAGGCAATTGAGAATTTCATATTAGCGCTGGAAAATAGGATTTCGTCGTGGCGAAATCAGAAGCTCGCCGCGACGAAAATGTTGGAGCTCGCCACGACGAGGGCAAAAGTTCGCCGCAGCGAACATGCCCAGAAATGACATATATACAAAAATGACATATATACATCGATGCAAAGATTAAAACACAATCTTCAACTTTCATGAATTACTTAAAGGCAATTTCAACCTCTAACTAAGTCAATTTCTCAATCAAAGTTTCTGCCAAAAATCGATCATCCTATACCACATCCAAACTTCAAAATTTCATATCTCTCAATTTCTACAATCAAAAATAACATATTATACATCATTGTAAAGCTCTGAAATTTCTCTATAACTTTCATGTAGACCACTTAATCCAATTCAAACTACATCAGTCCAGAATTTTCCTCAAAATACAGTACACACAAACTTATTTTATGAGCATTTTCCAAATACAAAGCAAAATACACTTAAATTCGAATGATCATAACTTTCACTCCTGATATCGAAAAATATCAAACTTTATAACAACAGAACGCTTTTAACATATTCTACAAGTTTCATAAAGATCAATTTCTCAAATTCTGCCTAAATCAAAAAGTCAACTCTCTATGACCAAAAAGTCAAACTTTTCTTAATTTTCCAAATTTTAACACTTTCACTAATTATTTCTTGCTTTTTAACTTCCATTTCAATCAACTCTTTTCATAACCCATACAAATCTACTCAAATATCAAAGTAATCAAAATCAATCAATTCTTTTCTCATCAATTTTCTTAAAGCATAAAAACATGTATAACACCATTCACATACAAAAACACTCATTTAATTTCATTTTAATATTTCTAATTTCTACTAAAAGTTTGGGGTCCAACAGAATTACAAATAAAATAAAATAAGCAAATCAAGGAAATATGCAAGATGCAAAGTATGAATAAAAAATGGCTATACTTAATCAAATGATAGAAATTTGCTAAGGTATCGGCTTTCAATTGGATTAGACACTAAAACTTGTAACGATGGATTAATTTAGGAATTACTTCACTTAAGTCAGTCGAACCCAATGTTCATAGGAATTCCCTTCTCTTCTAAATCCGAATTACTTACTTGGTTCATAGATAATTTGGAATAAAAGACATTCAATACAAGAAACCTAAAATTAAGTTCGTTAATCCTAGGTATCCTCCTACAAGATTCTAAGGTTGGTCTACACTTTAGTCTCAAATATGTTGCTTGATTAATTTTTACAAATTAAATCTCATTGGTTATGGCATTCAATTATCTAAGGCCTTAATCTAGGTGATCAAGCTAAATTAGGACTAAATATGCATTCAATTAAGCAAAAACTAATACCACCAAAATTGTCCTAATCCAATATCAATCCTAGCCTCAACCAAAAAAACTTACTTATGCAAATTCATCAATGTAACTCAGATCATGGTCATAATACATATTTTCATTGATTCAATCCACAAAAATTCAAACAATTAAGAAATAAAAACAAATTAAAAACACCTAAAATTTATTCTTCTCCCGCTGCGGTATTTTCTCTTGCGCCACTAGCTTCAACTGTAGCTCTCTCCTTCCTCTTCCTATTCATTGACGTGACAAATAAGGTCTGTGGTCTCGTTATTCATGCCTAACTGTCTAAATTCCTCTACTCTCTCCACCTCCAGCTTCTCTTCTTTCTCTCCTATTCATTGACGTGACAAATAAGGTTTGTTGGTCTACTCCACCTTATTCACGCACAACACTCTTCTTGCTTTTGCTACTCCCATCAATGTAGCCACCACTTGCTTTTGTTCCTATCTTATGCTGCCAACTACTTCCTTTGTTCCTAATGATTGACAATTAAGGTTTTTGGTCCACCTTATTTCACACACACTCACACTTTTTGTTCCTTATTTTGCCACCGTCAACTTCTGCTTTTTGTTTCTCTATATTGAATAAATTCTAGCACTCTCATTCACACCTAACCCTTCTATTTTTCATGCCAAACGTGATTCTTGTTTTCCAAAATGTTAATATTTTTAGGTAGGTAAAACGTTAACATTTTTACCCTTGCTTTTTTTGAAAGCTTTTTCTTGATTTATGGTATTAGACATTCCAAATCCAACATGTACCTAAAATTAAAACAAACAACTCTTAATTAGTGCAATTTAAACATTAGATGGACAAGAGTTTAATAAACTATACATCTAAAATCAATATAAAATGCCCATTAACAATTGGATAGCTGCTGAAAACCTTAATAAAGATTTCTCGTTCTTTTGCAAATCTTTCTTTGTTAATACTCCATGAAAAATTTGGGTGGCTTTTCCTTGTAGGATTGCAAGTATTAGAATATGGATTATTGTTACCTCTTTGCAACTGACCCAAGTAATTTACTTATTTGGTAGCACTCGCTCCCAGCAAGAAACATCCAATTGTGTCATGGTTGTCCTACCCATATAATTTAGTGACTATATGGTCTTGACGGTGAATGAAGAAGCTTCTTGCATGTTGTTCAACTACTTGGTGAGGGCCCCAATTTATACGTGCAAAGTTGTCACCGAGTCAAGGGGATTCATTCCTTTTTGCTCCTTGAACCCTTGTCTGCTCCTTTCATTTGATCATATACAGATGTTGCTCGCCAACTATTCCAAAAGATCATGAGTTGCATCAATGGTTTTCCTTATCAAAGATTCTCTTGCAGCTGCATCTATTATTCCCCTTTTGCTCTGAGTTACACAATTGTAGAATGTTTGCAAAAGAAATTCCCTCGAAAGATTATGATGGGGGTAGCTCCTTTGTAAATCCTTGAATCTCTCCTAAGCTTCATACAATGACTCCCCATCACCTTGTTGAAAGTTGGTGATATCCTTGTTGTCTTGATCAAGGGAAAGTACTTCGCTAGGAAGGCTTGGGCTAGCTGCTCCTAAATAGTGATTTGGTTTGCACTGAGTGAATTGTACCATGCCTTTACCGGATCTCTTAAGGTAAAAAAGAACAATCTCAACCTCACAGCATCATCTGACATTCCATTAAACCTGAAGGTATCACAAATCTCTAAGAAATTTGCAAGATGGGTGTTGGGATCTTCATTTGATAGCCCATAAAATTGTGCACTACTCTAAAGTATATTGAGGAGTGCCGGCTTGATCTCAAAATTATTGACTTGAATCGCTAGCCTTGTAACTCCTTGAGGACTAAAACCTGGCCTCATAAAGTCCATCAATGTCTTCTTATCTCCTCCTTGCTCTCCTTCTCTTGCCATATTCCATTGTATTCATTCTTGGTGTCTAGCCCTTTCTAGCTCTCTTTCATGCCTTGTAATATTTGAATGCTCTTCCTTACTAAGCTCGTTAGACCTTTTCGTGTCCCTTGTGTTCATGCACTAGAAAAAACTCAAGGAAAAGTATCAAACACTCTTAAATCAAAGTTACCTAAACTAAACAAGACGTCAAACAAAACAATCCCCAACAATGGCACCAAAAACTTGTTGATTGCAAAACCAATTACGAGTTTTACACTAAAAATTGCAAGTATATGATTCGTTACTTATAGCAAAAGCAGATATTATCCCATAGAGATTATGTTTAAGCACCACTTAATTTAGGTTGCTCTTTGTTTAAGAATCAAATTTGAATATTGAACTGAAAGGTAAACTAAATCAAACAAACTAATAACGAACAAACAATGTAACAATGGAAATTTATCAAGAGAAATAATCGAGTTATGAAAGAGGAGATTTTACCTATTATTAATGCTAACCTAGCAAATTGTGTGATCATAGGGTATCGGTTCTAGCGATTGTAGGATTGATTACTCTCTCTCAAGTTATAACCATTCCTTAAATTATAAAACCTAATCAAATTATAGACAATATCTCAATTCACAAATTACCCACAATTCTAATTAGTTCTAAAGCTCTCTAATAAACAATCGGGTCTTGCACGGGATCACTCTCCATGAAATTGTCAACTAGATTGATTAAGTGGTCAATTAGATCTCAATCTAGTTCACCCTTTTGATTTGTTGCTAAAATATGCACATACATTAATCAATCATAACACCCAACTCAAGTAAACACAAATCAACTAGATTAACATTAAAGATAAGTAAAATCCTGAAGGTAAAGTTAGAACATCATTATCAACTCAAAATCCATAACCATACAACCCATCTCAATCTTAAACATTTAAATGAATAAAAAAGTAAATGGTGAGGAAATAAAACTCAGGTTGGATGACTCGGGAGAGTGGTGGCATCAGTGGTGGCATCGAGAGATCACCTATTCTGAGAAGCTTCGACATCGGAACACTATTCTTCTTTTCTCTATCTTCATTCTCTCTCTCTTTTAAGTTTCCAAAAGTAGGCAAAATCTCCTCCCCTTTATAGGGTTATATCATCATCCTTTTATAGTCTTTACCAATTAAGGTAACCCTAATGTCTTTCTAGGGTTCGAAATGTACGAAATGTCCCTCGAAAATTTGAATTCTAAAGTGACTTTGCATTTGTCTGCTTGCAAGTGATGATCGTGGCCCCTTAGTGCACGATCGTGGTCGGTTTCCCTGCTCTCTGTCACGATCATGGCAGATTCCCCACAATTATGGCCCTATGTTGGTGCTTCTGTCACGATTATAGCAGGTCCCTCATAATCGTGGCCATGTGTTTGGTATAATTCTCCTTTGAAACTCTTCCAAATGCCCTGAAACACTAACACACTCATCACAACACCTAATATATTTATAATTAAAGCTTAAAAACATGTTTTAACCCAAAGAATACTTAAAACATAAATGGTTATGAACTAACACAAATCTTAAGCTAAACACATGTTAAACAATCAACTTAACTACTAAACACATATCAAATTACCTATAAAAATACAATGCAATCTACACCTATCAACAAGTCTCTCAATTCTCTCTTAGGAGATATGACCTAATCTCTTATGCCACAACAACATAGAATTCTCGCTGATTAATTTCGCTTTAAACTTCGTGTACCCACATGCAAGACTTCATTAAATAAAGCATTAGTGTCAAGCATATATAAATTATCGTGACTTGATAAAGAACTGGCACTAAACAAATTTAAATTTTGAAAGAGACTAAATATCCATTTCCAAATTAACAACAATAACCAGATTTGTCCAAAGTAGAAATAGAAATCAAATTCTATCTAAAAGACTATACAATAAAAAGTCTCAACTAAATCCATCCAGTTCTTAACAATAATCTAAAAGTCCCTATTGCTTCAACTTCTACTAGCTTGTCATCACCTATATAGATGTATCTTTCACCATCACTTGGTTTTTGGCAACTCAAGTAACCCTACATAGGCATACTGATGTGAGTTATTGCACCAAAATCTAACCACTATATGTGTCTAGGTACCGAAGTCAAATTAACCTCAGAACAAACCAAAATAAAAATCATACCTTTCTTTACACGCTATGCGTGATAATTAGCACACTGCTTCTTTACTTGACCTTTAGCTCTATGGAAGAAACAGCCTTTTGGATCTTCTTCCTTTTGTTGTTTCTTTTGTGTTGCCAGAACTGCAGTTTCCTTATTTTTCTTTCTTTTGTTCCTTTTGTCCTTAAATGTTGTGGCTAGGCAAGTACTTTCTGCCTTATCATGTTTCAACCTTTCCTCTTCTTAGACATAGTGTGAGATAAGCTCATTTAAAGGCCATGTCTCTTTTTGATAGTTATAGCTCACCTTCAATTGACTGTACTATTCTAGAAGAGAAACCAAAACCAAATGACTAACAAGTCTTCGGATAATTCCAACTTAAGTGCTTTTAATTTTGAAGCAATGTGAGACATTTCCATAATGTACTTTCTTATGTTTCCTTTTCCTATATACCTCATTGAGATAAGCTTTGCCAAAAGTGTACTTGTTTCAGCCTTTTCATTTTTTGGCAAATCTTTTCTCAAGATCCTCAACGACACCATTAGCTGCAGTAATCTGATAGAACATAGTGCCCTGAAAAGCTTCTAGAATGGCACGTTTTATGATCATCAAGCTCATACAATTAGACCTTTCCCACTTTTCCATCTCCCTCTTCTGATCAAAGGTACTCTCACCAATAAGTGGATCATGTTGGTCGACTCGTAAAGCAAGATCTAAGTCCATAACATCGAAAACAATCAAAATGTTCTCCTTCCATGACTTAAAATTGGTGACATTAAGCATAGTAATTGAATTAACACTAGTAGAAATATTTGCAACAGAATTAGGAATTGAACAGAGAACAAAACAAACAAAATCTAATTACTCACATATGCAACACTATAATATGCCAAATTAATTATATACAGATAATGGTAGAGCCCCATCATAAGATACCTAGCACAACATTAATATTTAGCCTTTAGACAGAAATACTAACTTGTAAGTGGTACCTTGGTGCAGTGATCAAACACTGGCAATTAGGCATTTCAAACAATAAACCTTTCTTTAGACCAATTCATTGTTCATATGTTATACTGAATAATTGTCACACATTTACCATCACAAGTGTATATGCAATTCAGGCCAAATATCAACTTTCCTTTGGGCTAGCCAATATTTGCATGAATAACATACATGTTAAACTTTTTAACATTCAAAGTTAAATTAATTTTCCCAATAGAGGTTGCTTTAACAATATGTTGCTTCAATTAATTTAATTTCAAATGCTATATATTTCTTTAAATTACCAAAATTTGAAATTAAAATACCCAAAATTTACATAAGTTGTATGAAAGCGTTATAACTTCAATTTTTTGATGTTATGACACTGACAATCCTGTCAGCTCAAATCGAGAATTGGGTTAAAATTTTACAAATCAAACCAGAAACTATAAATTTTGGACCCCAAAACTCATTCCTCATAATGTTAATCCATAACGTGCATACTAACAAGTATAAATTTAAAACTTTCCAAGATACTAAAACTTTAGGGTCCAATGGTCAATGTATAAAACCAATCTTTAACAAAACATAAAGAACTTTATTGGTTATTGGATAAAGATGAAAGGCTTTTGAAAGCAACCTTCTGAAAACATCCAATCATAATTTGAATCTACACAAATCGTTGAATAGTTAACAAAAAACATATGCATAATGTTCCTCGCTTCTTTTTATCAATCAACGTTTTTAAAACAACCATCATAAAGATTAAGGCTTTTGAAAACCTTTCCAACACAGCTTACCGTCTTCTGCTTCGACAGTTTCTCCTCTCTTTTTTTAAATACTATAAAAATAATAATAAAGCCTAATGTTTTTTAACCAAATCCATATAGAAACAATTTCAAGATTACAGAAGACAAAGATCTACCATTCTTTATGACCTAATTATGAATAAGTCTCTAATACCATTTGTAGGGTTTTAATCCCTTTAAAGATATGATTCGTTCATATCAAATCATCAAGAATTAAATAAAAGTGGAAAAATACCTAAATCCATTGTAAAATCTGCACTGGAATCTTACGATTTGTCTTCCAAATTATAACGTATGAAATCTACACTGGAGTCTTATAATTTATCTTCCAAATTAGAACGTAGGAAATCTGCACTGGAGTCTTACAATTTGTCTTCTCAATTAGAATGTAGCCTTTTTCATAATTTTCCTTAACTCTTTGTTTTTTCTATGATGATGGCATGCTAGAAAGAATTATGTATACGTTTAAATCACTTTTATTTACCCTAATCTAATTTCTAGCGTGACCCATTATAAAACTAGAAATTATAAATTCGGTCTCTACACATATAAAGCCCATACTTAAAATAGATGAATAAAGCCCAAAATATCATAACCATATTAGATCACTTTAATTAATTGGGTTCAACTTGATATAATAGCCTTTATACACATATAAGCCCATATGTTTGATTAAAAATCCTTACAAGTTGGATCTAAATCGTTGAGAACGATTGGCTCCTCAACTCCTCTAATAACTTGAACAAGTAATGTGTCCAAAGTTTGGTGCTTAGCCTCAAATCTATGCAAGTTTCGGTCTCTCCAAATGGTTTGTATTGTCAGTCAAAGAGCTAATATGAAAATGGTACGTTCAGATGTAGGTATGGAAGAATGAAATGTCAGCCATTGGATGATATGGGGTAGTGAGCTCGTTAATATATTCCAGCAGATAGACTTAACTTGTTCCCATATTGTGTTAGCTGTTGGGCATAAAAAGAAGAGGTGGCCACGGGTTTCATCTTGCCCTAAACATAATGAGCAATACTTGTTGATTACAAGGTAGGAGAGGCGATCAGCGGTGCTAAGTTAACTCTTTATGGAGAACCGAAGGAGAAAAGACACCTTGGGGGATGAGTTTTATGTCAGATGATGGTATGCCATGTAACAGATATTTTAATATCTCATATAACTAGCAATATATTCGAAAGTGTTTAAATTAGTCTTAGTTGTTACAAGATCTCACGAAAATATTTTCGGAATCAGTTTCCTCATAAAGTTATATAAATTCAAACTGTATACATGTAATAAGTGTAAAAATACTTTTTTAGGATTTAAAATCTATTATATAAGTATAATTTTTATAGAAATATCGGATTAAAGAAATTCAAGAATTTACAAAAATTTAAGAGAAATATAAATATTTCATAAGAAGGCATTATGAATTAATATCAAAATCAAATAAAATAATCTGGCGAAAGAGGTTTGTGATTTCCTTATCGAACACTATTTAAATTTTAATAATAATTTTCAATAGAAATATCTTATTTCAGAAACTATGAAAAATAATATAATAAATTTCTATAGCTTTTAAGCTGACATGTAAAATTGATATCCACTAACTAGACCTACACAATTAAGTTGGCATAAGTTATTGTAAAACGATGTTCGGATAATCGAACAAATTGATAAGCTAGACAAATCCTTCAATGTTTTTTCGACTAACTAGACCTATACAATTGAGTTGTCATGATTTATAGTAAAATGATGTTCAATAATGGAACATATTGATATGCCGATCGAATCCTTGAATGTACCTCACTTCTAATAAGTAATGATATGAATACCGTACCGGGTTCGTTACCAGATTAAGCTCTGGAATAGAACTGAATCGGTACCGGCTGGTACTGGGTACCGTTTCGAAAAATTTTTTAAATTTATAAAATAGTCCCTAAAATTTTTAAAAATTGCAAAATAGTCCATATTGATATATTATACAG
>JANZLD010000003.1:3077909-3096727 GCA_026413575.1 Erythroxylum carthagenense | reverse complement strand
AATGACATAATATTATCAGCTATAATCTGGCGTAAACGTTTCCTGTGATCCTGCACTCCCTACGATCCTGCTGTTGACTAAGAGATATTATTTCCACAATCACGCTGATGCTACAAATCAGGACATTGAATGAGATGAATATCTGATTGTCTAACAATGGGTGTGATTTTGTTGGAGTTTTGGGATTGGTTGATTGAGTGTGTATGGGTATATCATGTTGCTATTGTATGGAGAATACTGGTAGATAGCCGAAGGCATGTTGCCATATGCGTGATTTTCTTGTTTAAAATTCCTATTGTGTGACTCAGCTTCTGCACTTGAAATGTTAGTGACTTGGTGAAGGTTTTAGCTGGGCATTTATTTGATGAGGTATGCGTGATCTTGCTTTTGCTATATACACATGTGAGTTACTTGATTATGTTTTCATTTGGGTGGTTATGGCAAGTGTATGCATGAAAGGTGAGTTGCGGATTTAGTGATGATGCCCGTGTGAATATTCGGCTGCGCATGATTTCTTGGCTACGTCTTAATCTTTAGAAGAGCTGAAAAATTAGGAAGTCGTTCTTTGTTTCTTTCTTAAGTGTTTTCTTGAGTGTTGAATTTTGTTTAATGTCTTAAATTATTTATTCATTGTTCTTTCGTATAAGATTGTTGAGAAAAATCTTCTGTTGATGTTAGTACGAGGCAGTCATACTATTGGGTATGAAATTCTTATATGGGTTGTGAGAACGAGGGATAGTGTCAAGGGTTGAGTGATGTCAGATTAGTAAAGCTTTGTATAAAACTATTATCGTTAAAAAAAGAATTAAGCTAAATGAATGCCCTACAGATATAGGCAAGGTGTTTCACACTGCATTAACAAATATTAGTGTTGATTTATATTTGTGGGTTTAATTTTTCTTTTTTTTGATTGTGCTATAAACGAATGTGACAAAGTCTGAAAGTTTGTGAAACCTTTACCACCCTTACAATTTTTCAACTATGATCTGTGCAATTGTCAAACCAAACTCAAATATTGTCAACATTGCCTAATATATGCTTAATCAATGGAAAAAGTACACAAATCTTAAGTTCAATATTTGCAAGAAGAGCCAAGAGTGCTCCCTTGAGATAGATATTTGCCAAAAGCTTTCCTGGCTTA
The DNA here is from genome assembly GCA_026413575.1 of Erythroxylum carthagenense. Taxonomy (NCBI): domain Eukaryota; kingdom Viridiplantae; phylum Streptophyta; class Magnoliopsida; order Malpighiales; family Erythroxylaceae; genus Erythroxylum; species Erythroxylum carthagenense. The sequence continues at coordinate 3,095,586 of JANZLD010000003.1, read as the reverse complement.
AATAAGTTTCATGTAGATATTTCACTCAAATAACATTTTTGTCATCGAGTAGCCTCTAAATATTTTTACAGAGAAGCACTTTTTGCATAAGAGAAATTATGGTAATTCCTAAGCCCCCTTGTCTTTTAGGAATATTCACTTCACTCCATTTGACTTTAGCTTTCTTAGTGTTATCAAAATTCCCAGTCCATAAGAAAGCTTTCATAATGCCATCAATCTCCTTGGTGACTTTCTTGGTTAGAATAATGTGAAAAATCCAATGAACATAGAAATTTCCATGTATAGAAATTCTCAGAGTAACCTTTGCGGCAAGTAACAGGAATCTATTTTACGAGGCATTAATACAACCTTTAATCCATTCTATGAGATAAATACATTCAGAGTACTTTGGCTTAGCATATGAGATAGGGACTCCCAGGTACTTAAGAGGAAGAGCATGAAGCTGAAGTTCGGTAATACTAGAGAGTTCCATTGAGTTCCTCACGTCTTTAGAGCAGTATAAACTACTTTTTTGGACATTCATGACCAGGCAGACCATTTATAAAACTACATTAGATGTTCCTTAAGTAATTGCACGAAGTGAATATCTAGCCTCAAAAGAGGGATCAAGTCATCATCAAACATCAAGTGGTGAGTTTGGAAGCCATCCATTTACTTTAATAGTGAAAACTGCCATTAGGTCCTATAACCTTGTTGAAGAGTCGAGAAAGGCCTTCTATGACAAAAGTGAATAAATAGGATAAAAGAGAGTCCCCTTATCGGATACCTTGAGCATAAGATAATGGATTGGTAGGAATTTCATTCACTATAATACTGATAGAAGTAGTTTGTAGACACATCATTATCGAGGCAATGAACTTAGACGGGAATTCAAGAGCCTCCAAACAATTGAATGAATTTTCAATTAATCCTATCAAAAGCTTTTTAGAAGTCTATCTTCCGATAACAACTTTTAATATTCCTTTTAGAATGGTAATCTTTCAAGAGCTCTTGCATAAGTAGTATATTGTCTCTAATAATTCTGCCTTGTATAAATGCACTTTAAGTAGAATTGATCACTGAAGATAAAGCAGTCTTCAGTCAATTAGCTAGAAGTTTAGCAATGACTTTATATACCAAGTTGCAACAAGAGATAGGCTCTATAGTCCACCAAAAAAATCAGGATTTAGCTTTTCAGAACTAGACATATATATGTATGATGTATATCCTTCAACATTTGACAATAGGATAAGCACTCTAAGACAGCTTTAGTAAATAAATTACCTGTGATCGCATTTGAAAAAATCGTACAGTAAACCAATCAGGACCTGGTCTTTACCAATATAAGGTATCCGTTTCGAGCTTGGAAAGGACTTACTAATGTTAAATTGTAGGGTTTAATGATAGGCTTTATAAATTGGAGTTCCTGAATTATCATTATAAGAAAATAGATTTCTTAGAAACAAAAAATTATAATTTTCAATGATCTGGTAGCATATGATTTAACAATTAATATAAAAATGAGATGTGTGATTGGAAGGGGAGACATTGTAAAAATTGTGAGATCCAAAAATTGTCTTTGTAACTGTAATTATGCATAATGCATTGCCCTTACAAAGAAATAGATTTAATGCTAAGCACTAACTATATAGCTTTCGGTTCAATTCATTAAAAAGAAATATATTCCATGCTAACAGGTATTATAGCTTTTGATTGAGTGGCAAATGGCTTATACTAATAATTTAGGCATCTTCAATTATCTTATTATTTGATTGATTAAAGACATAAGTAGTCATTTTATCTTTAAGAGACCAGTTAAGTGATAAAAACAAGTTTCTTACAAGTTTTTTAACTCAAACTGTTAAAGGTTTCAAGTCAAAATAAGCAAAAACATTTTTATTTTAAAAACAAACAATAACAATAAGACCCTCTTTGATATTTAAGGTCTATAGAAGTTTAGTAATACACAACTTTATTTCTAACTAATTAAAAGACTGTTTCAAATCATTTTAATTTTAAAGAAAATAGTTCATTAAAATTGGAAATAACTTAATATTTACAAGTATCATTTAGATCAATTTTATTATTTAATTTTAAGTCATTAATTTATTTAAATGACATCATTTATAAATTGTTATATACACACTATTTATTAAATATATAGTTAAAAAAGTAATTACAAATTATTCTGATATAAAAATAATATTAATTACATGTGACGAAATCGTTCCTCCAAAAGTTGTATAATTTGCTGGAAGTTTTGATCATTTGGAATCATTTGTTCTTTAATTGGATAAAACATGAACTTCAGGATCTTTTTGACTAGTAAGACTACCTAGGATAACCTAGGATTGGTGTTTTTTTACACCATTATTTGTCGTATTATTTTGTATGGTTGCATATTATTCATGGTAGATGTTTGAATCGGAGCTTGTAACGCCAAAGGCTTGCTTTAGTACAAGTCATCTCTTTCGAGAAAAGTGACAAATTTCAGCTTGTTTTCAGCATTTTACAGAAGAGCCATCTCATTGTTTCATTTTCTTACATTGGAATACTCAATTTCCAAAATTAAAAAAAAAATCATATATGTGTTTTTCATCATTTGGAATCATTTGTTTTTTACTTGGATGCAGCATGAATTTCAGTATCTTTTGACTATTACATGTCTATGACTTCCTTGGATTACCTAGAATTGGTGTTTTCTACACCATTATTTGTCGTATTACTTTGTACGCTATGCATATTATTCGCCGTAGGAATAACAAATTAAATAATCTTTATTTTTAATTTAGTTGTAATTTTTTATTTAATAATTAATTTTTTAAATTTATATAAATTAGGTTAAAAATTATTCTTGATAAAGTGATACGTTCACTAAATACCTATAGATGTCTATTGGCTAAAAATAAAATTTTGACATTAATTGTACGAGTTTTGAATTATTAATTACTAAATTCAAATTTTTAAAAAGTTTAACACTAAGTTTAAAGATCTCAAAAGATTAAACACTTTTAAATTTTTTATATCATTTTTAATAATAAAAATTAAAATATTATTATAAAAAATGTCAAATTATTCAGAGTTTGTTGATTCTTAATTTGTTAGTCAACTAACTATGATAAATTATCTTATAAAATAACTGTCCTATTTTTATAAAATGTTGAAGGAAGAAACAAGACTAGACAATACTCTATGTAAGAGACATTAAAAAGACAAAAGCATATCATTTCAATATGATTATTTTTGTTCCACCTGTTTTCTTTTACGGTTTGATAATTCCTTTCCATATCAATTAAACATAGGGTAAATTAATAGACGAATAGTGACGAGAAAATAAGAAGATAAAAAAAAAGGACGGGAATGTCTTAAAGAACAACGGTAATACTAATTAAATTCTTTTAAATAATTCTTGAAACTTAAGAATTTTATAGATTAATTATTCTGTGGATCATTCTAATAAATAGAACCAAACAATAACAACAGCAATAATACTCAATAAAAATTTCGTTTATACGTAATATCTGTGAAGGTCCAGTAAATAAAAAAATAAAGAGCTAAAACACCATAAAGAACGTAACTTGGATTTTTTTTTTTCCCTCTGATCTTGATAGTATAGAAATGATATATTCTGTTGTTGGGATGAAATTTTTAAGTACTGTGTACAAAATAACTTGGTTTACAAAGTTAAGAGCCTGCGTGAATATGCAACTCTTTAACTATAAAAGGCGAAAATATATTACTTCAATCACCAATTAGACCAAAACAACCTACATTCTCTTTCAGATAGCAAGAAATGAAGGGTTTTACCACCACAACAGCCCTTTTCTTTGTTCTAGCGTTAGCTATAATTCCTTTGGGTACGCCATGGTGTGTACATATTCACAATCAAATGAACACTCGAGAGAAGCCCATGCATGCAAAATGTGGTGCAGCTGGTCAATCAGGAGAGAAGGACATTCCTGTGCACGGCAAAGGAATGAAGATTTGTCTTGCAAAATGGAAGTTGAAGATGATATCTTGTACCTTGACCGCGTCCAATCCGGCTCGAACTATCGAGTTCAAACCATTTCCTGGCGACAGCGAATTCAAAAGCAAGTGCGCACATGAACAATGTTTCTGGGTGGCTGCAGGTAAAGGAATTTTCCTTTGGAATGGTCCTGCCAAATCATACGAGCAGCCGATCGAATGGAAGCGTTGATCAAGTGAGAACCAGTAATTTTAATTGCGATAACAAAGACTGTATGCTTATAGCTAATGCATACATTCTATCGAATAATTGTGTTCTTATAAATTTCAGTTAATACTTAAAATAAAAAGAAGATAAGAAGTCGGTTAATTTGGTTTCTGTGAAGCCTCTTTACATTTTCTTGAGAGTTTTTTAAACCATATTTTCTCGGCCTCCAAGTGTTAAGGTTAGATGTCAAATATCTATATAAGAAATTTACCAATTGATCATGTTTATTTACTGCAGGATCGGAACGATTAAGATCAATTAAACTACGACTATAGGATAGTATAATCTCTGGATTTTTTTTTTTTTTGAAATCAGTGACAAGAAAGGCAAAACGAAACTAACCCAAGCTAATAGGCTTACCCCGTACACCCGAATCCTATTAGCCTTTTCCCATCAATATCAGAACAAGCAGAAATATCTGAAACTAAAATAGAATCTAAACATAAAGGACTAACACTCCAATGATGAAGATTTGCATGTAATAAGGCTACCCTTGCAAGTGAGTGAACCGCCTTATTGGCAATCCTACTCGTCCAATAGAAGGACAAGTGAAGGAAATAGCACTTGAATGAGAGACAGTCAAGGGCCAAAATTCTAATATTAGAACTATTAGAAGACGGAGCTAAAATAGTTTGAACAACCGTCAAACAATCAGACTCCACAATGATATGATCAATTTGTTTTTCTTTTAACCAAGATAGAGCTTCCCTTATCGACATAAGCTCAGCGAGTATTGGGTCAAACAGAAAAGGGTAATGTCCGGAGATAGCAGCAACAAAACAACCTCTATCATCCCTGAGAATGGCAGCAAAACCTGTGGTATTCTTATCTTGAAAAACAGTCGCGTCAACATTGCATTTTAGGAAACCCCCCGATAGTCTAGTCCATCCAGAGTTGATAGCTCTAATCTCCTTAGTCGGATCAGTAACCCTCTTGAAAATCTCCCGCAAAGCTTGCCACTCTTTAATAAATCTATCTGCACAATTAACTATCATTAGAGAGGACATGTTCTTACCTTGCCATACTCTTAAATTTCGATGATACCAAATCCTCCACAACATGGAAAGCTGGCGTTCGATGGTGGAAATCGACAAAATTTGTAACAGTTGCGTTAAAGCGCAACCACTCCCTGACGTGGGAACCTGTCAACGCCCAGACGTCTTGAGCTTTCGGGCAACCCACAAAGACATGATAAAGGTCTTCTAATTGGCCACAAACATCACATTCAGGATTGAGCAAAATACCCTTACGACATAAACGATCTTTGCAAGGGAGAAAATAGCGAAGACAACACCATACAAAATCCTTAATTTTTGGAGGTATAGGCAGATTCCAAATCTTGTTCCAAGGACCCTCAACGAAGAGATTAACGATATGAGTGTATATAGGAAGAGCCAATTTATACTCTGTTTTGACTAAGTAAGCACCATTCGAACTGTAGTGTCAGATAAGTTGATTTGACGATTTAGAGTAAGCTATGGGGATTTTGGAAACACGCCCCATATCGTAAGGCGTTAACAATCCTTTTAGCAATTGTACATCCCACCTTGATCCCTCCTCATTAAACAAATCGCACACCTTAAGATCACCGAATTCCTGAATGAACGGGGAGGTGACAAAATTTTTTTTTGCTTCATTGATCCATGGATCAACAAAAACATTAATAGAGGAGCCATCCCCCAGTCTCCATCTTACACCTCTAAGCAGAACATCCTTAGCCACAAATATATTTTTCCAGATAAAACTTGAATTGGGACAATCCTTGGCCTCCAGAAAACTACAGGAAGGAAAGTATTTTGCTTTGAAGAGTTTGCTCGACAGCGAGTCAAGAAAAGCCTTAAAATGCCAGGCTTATTTAGCAAGCATGACTAAGTTAAAACAATGAAGGTCCCGAAAATCCATACCCCCATATTTTTTCGGAGCACAGAGGCGATCCTAACTCGCCCAATTAATTTTCTTTTGGTTGTCTATACCCTATTCCCACCAATAGGCATTCATCATTTTCTGAAGTTCATCGCAGTTACTTTGGGGAATAAGAAATACACTCATACAATAAGCCAGCAATGCTTGTGCAACTGTCTTGATGACAATCTCTTTCCCTGGTCTTGATGACAAGCTCTTTCCTCATTTCGAATACAAAACCTCCTAAAAGACGTGAAGTGGAAGTCATCTTAAGGATAAATACACCTATCGACCACAGGAGACACTTAGGTCTTCCTTCTTTAATTGAGAGGAACAAGAAGCAGGTGTTTGCTTTCATAAAAGATAAACTTAGCAAGCGTATTATCTCTGGAATTTTAATTTTACTTACAATAATTTATTTACCTACAACTTGAAATTCATTTAAAATTTGAACGATGATCATAACATGTTATATTACGATAACTCTTAATAAAATATTTTTAAAGTACAAAAGATAAATTTTGGCACTTAAAATTTATACTAAAACGTAAATTTGATCTCAATATTTTATAGTGTTCTTTTTATGTTATAAAAATTATTCTAATTTACCTTAGACTACTAATTTCAGTCTGGTTTGTGTTAACTTTTCTTAAGGGGTTTTGTTCAAGTAGACCATTTTAATTGTCATGCATGTCAATAAATAGGATTGACATTAAAAAGACATAGTAAAGACTTAGATCAATAAAATTTTAATTAAAGTTAATAGTTCTATGTAATTGAAAATTAATTAGTTATAATATTAAAATAGTGTTTGAATACTATGAAATATTAAAAATAAATTATAATTTTAATAAAATTTTAAAAATTAAAATAAGTAATATCTATTGGACTTAATAACTAGGGATGACAACGAGTCAACTTCGTCAATTTTTTAAAAATATTTTTAAAATTTTAAAATATAAAATAATATATTTTTAAATTAAGCTCAAGCGTGAATTATTTATCGAGAGATCTAACTATTCTAAACAAAATGAGCTAATCTGGATCAGCCTAATTATTTTTCATTGAAAACACTTAAACCTTAGCTAAATTGTCACCCCTGCCAATAACCACCAACCAACCAAAATGAGCCGATCTGGATCAGCATAAGCTCAATTGAAAACATCCAAATCTGAGCTAAAGTCACCCCTGCCAATAGCCACCAACCAATCACGACTATTTTGAGCACACTTTGATATTCCACACTAAGCTCTATTACAAACTTAGGAGGCACAAACTAAAATTTTGTACAAGTCAGCAGAAGAGCTAGACACAGGATTAAGTGGGAGCCAAAATTACAACAGAAGGATTGGTGGGAGGACAAGTTTATAAATAATTAATAAAGTTAATTATTTAACTAAAATTATTATTAGTATTATTTTAATTTTTGCATCCTTGTCCCCTTCAAAAAATAGAATTGACTAATCAATCGATAAATTCAACTCTACCATTCTTGAACAATCCCACTGCAACATATGTGGCTTCGCCTCTGGATAGAGTAGCAACTTAGCCTACAAAATTGTGCTCTCTTTTGGCTCTTTAAATAATTGTTTTAAGCTGGTATATGGACAAAACTGTCTTAGAAGTTTTGTAAGACAACCATCCACTTAGCTTACGTATGTAATTAGAAGTTCAAAACGATTGTTAACGATGGATGTAAACAAAAAAGACAGACAATCAGATCAAGTTCTGTAACAAAGTCTGTCGATACCCAAAAACCCAACAATTAAACTACAACACTATTTTTTCTGGGTAATATTAAAGTAACATTAATAATTAAAAATTTTAACCCGTCTAATTTATTCCACTAAGAGAACTTTAAATCGACTTATTTTTTATTTAGTTTCCAATTTTCAGGTTTAATTTACTTTAATAATCTTTATTTGTTAATAATTGAATAGTTTATTAGTTAGTTAGTCATTTTATAAATTAATTAATTTTTATAAATAAATCAATTGACTTCTATCTAACAACTTTTTAAATTAAATTTTAAAATTTTCAATAGATAAGAACAACATTCTTTATTTATTAAATTTTTAATTTTATTCAACTTTTAATTAATTTTATGAAAATCTAATATTAGTTGAAATTTTTAAATCTTAAATTTTTATATTATCGGTTTAATTTTCAATCTAACTTTTAAAATATAGAGTAAAATGCTAAATGTTTGATTCGTATAAGTTTCAATAAGAATTAGATAATAAATTGCTGAGGACTTCATTTTTTTTCCCAAAAAAAGAAAACTTTTTCTGTGTTCTTTGTCACTAATTAAGTCAATGAAATACAATTAAACAAGATAGATAATTCCTCTTTTCGTATATGCAAAGTATACCATGACAGAAGAGTTCTAGGGGGAACAAAATATGGTTTTATATATTAGTTTTAAAAGTAATCGTAAAACAAAAAGTACAGCCATCGCCGCTTTAAGGAAACATATATTATTGGTGGAAACTTGAAGAGCTATCTATATAAACATGTATTGGTTACAAAGTGAATCAGAAACTACATCACTAAGAGAAAAGCCATCTTGGTCATTGTTCCAGTGTTAGCTATATTACATTTGGCAACGCGAAACTGTGTTCATATTCAAAGCCAGATGAATACACAAGAACAACACGTACGTAAGTGCATAACTCGTTTCAACAATGCGTTGTTATTGACCCAATATACTCCATTTCAGTCCCAAATTAATAATTAAAGAGAAGAACATCACAAAAGTTTCTATTTACTTGAAAACAAAATTTGGGAGAGGAGGACAATGCTGTAAGGGAATGCCTTGTTGGGTATAACTTGGAAGCTCCACAACTTGAATAATGACTTGTTAGCGATATGACATGAGTCAATTATTTTTCTACCACTTTAGAGCAAGCTAGTAGGACAAAACAAGCAACTAGGCTAGCAGAACAAGACAAGTAACGGAACCACTGCAGACTGAATATATATAGAACAGATAAAAGAACAAAACCATAAATCCAAAACATCAAGTTACGTAGGAGGAGAAAATGGAAAATATTTGAGGACTGAGAATCGCTGCGTATGAGATATTACTGACATCAACACCTCCTAGTCAATCCATTCACCCTTACAAAATGGCAAAGAGTTGAAGCGATTTGGTCTCACAAACTTCACAACAGTTCAGGGTTTTTTCTTTTTCTTTTCTTTTGTGGGGTCTAATTAATCACTTTGTAACTACGGAAGCTATAAACACTAAAGCAGCCTACTCGATTATCTTGACGTTGGCAACGATAACTCCTCTCTGCAGTGATGATATAAACTGGTGTTTCGGAGCAAAGTCAGGGACTTTATTCTGGTGCACTTTGGACCTAAAAGACAAACACCTTGTCTTCAACGTGTATTATAATGACGAAGATTATCTTTGTAGTTGCACTGGCAATGAATGCTTTTGGGTTGCTTTGGAAAATGGAGTTTGGTTGTGGAATGGTACTAAAAAGGATTTCGATCTCAAGCACCCTTGGAATACATGAAATTTATACCATCAACATCGTCATCATCTGCGAGTACGTACGAGACTCCATTTTGAATAAATAACCGAACATATTTGTTGTCTGGTTTTGGTTGGTGAAGTTTCTCATCCTAATCTGTTGGAAATTCTGTCTCAGATATAAGATTGAGATGAATTATATATAAATATAGTAATTGTAATTCTTTATCTCTTTTAGAAATTAATAAATATATTTATCTTGCATTAAAAAGGAAAATAAAGATGAAAAGGGTCAGGAGAAGTTACATAATGTCACCAACCAAGTGATTTAATTTTTAGAATAGCTATTTACAATAATTCATATTTTTGCTATTATAGAACCCTAATTGTGCACAAGCCACATAGATCATCTCATTGTGACATTAAGAATCAGACAACAAAGAAATTTATGTTGCACGGATTGAATGAGTTACCGAGACTTTACACTCTTACCACTTCAAACATTACTAAGTAAACGTTCTCGAGAGAGACTGTTCATCCTACTCTAATATGCGTGTCTCTCAACCATTATATCCTGTAGTTAGAGTAAAAACAATCGTGTTTGATTATCTAATTCAATCCAAACCTGTTAGATATTTTTAAGTTACTATTTTGTTTTGTCCTATTCTTCAGTGGCATTTGTTTTCAGTTGGAGTTAAACTAGGAGTTAGTTAGTCATGAGGCATGGTCCTTTTATCTCGATCTTTTTGTTGATGTAATAGCCTATAAAAGGCACTATTTTTGCTAAATAATACAGTAGTATTTTTATCAGCTCACTCAAAAGTGGTATCAGAGCCATACACTTGTGAGGGACAAACAACTAGCAACAGTAACGTGAAAGCTTATGGCTTTTCAAAAGCTTATGACTTCTGAAAACTTTGTACAGCCAGTCATTCCCCGCTTTGATGGTCATTATGATCACTGGTGCATGTTAATGGAAAATTTTTTGCACTCAAAGGAATATTGGCAAGTGGTTTCTGATGGCATACCAGAACCAGCAGTAGGCACAGTAGTGTCAGATGTAGAGATTGAGACAATGAAGTTAAAGGACCTGAAGGAAAAAAATTATCTTTTCCAAGCCATGGATCGCACAATCTTGGAAACAATTCTTCAGAAAGACACTTCAAAGCAGATTTAGGACTCCATGAAGAAGAAGTATCAAGGAAATGTGAGGGCAAAGCAGGCACCGCTTCAAAATCTCCGTGGTAAATTCGAGACTTTGCACATGAAGTCTGGTGAGTCTGTTACTGACTATTTTTCAAGAACGATGGCAATCGCAAACAAGATACGGATTTATGGGGACAAGCTAGAGAATGTTGCTATTGTTGAAAAGATCCTTCGATCTATGCTACCAAAATATAACTTCATTATTTGCTCCATTGAAGAATCGAAGGATTTTGACCCTCTTTCCATTGATGAGCTGCAAAATTCCTTGCTGGTTCATGAGCAAAAATTAATCCAGCAAGACAATGAGGAGCAAGCTTTGCAAGTAACTACCCACAATGATAGAAGCAAGTCGAAGGGTAGAGATTACACTGACAAAGTCGGTGGAGGGAGTCCATGGAGAAATGATCGAGGCCACCGTTCAAATGACAAAAAACACGAGAATGTAGGCAAATTTAAAGCTAATATTGAATGCTTTCGGTGCCACAGGTATGGTCATTACCAATCTAAATGCCGCACAAATTTAAATAAGAAACGTGGAGAAAAGTCTAATTTTGCAGAAGCAACTGAAAAGGAGGAGGAGATATCCTTGTTAATGGTATGCCATGCGAAAGAAGAAACAAATAAGAATCTGTGGTATCTTGACACTGGTTGCAGCAATCATATGAGCGGAGATAAGATGTCTTTCTCCACTCTTGATGAATCCTATCAAGATACAGTGAAGTTTGGTGACTGCTCTAAAGTCTCTGTTATGGGAAAAGGGCAGGTAACTATTCAAACTAAAGGAAACTCTACTCAAATAATCTCCAATGTCCTTTTTGTTCCAGATTTGAAGACCAATTTGCTGAATATTGGTCAGCTGTAAGAGAAGGGTTATGAAATTATCATTAAAAATGGAGTATGCAGAATTCAAGATGACAAATTGGGTTTGATTGCTAATGTCAACATGACTGAAAATAGAATGTTTCCGTTGCATCTCCAAAAAGTCAGTCCTTGTTGCTTCACTGCAAAAGTGTCCAACCCAGCATGGTTGTGGCATTATCAATATGGGCATTTGAATTTTGGAGGACTAAAAACTCTACAACAGAAGGAGATGGTGGCTGGACTTCCCAGATTTAATTCTCCTGCAGAAGTCTATGAAGATTATGTTGTTGGGAAGCAACCTCGTAACAGCTTTCAATCTGGAGGATCTCGAAGAGGCAAACAACGACTAGAACTGGTCCATTCTGATCTGTGTGGTCCCATAAATCCAAAATCCAACGGAGGTAAACGTTATTTCATGACGTTCATTGATGACTTTAGTCGGAAAACATGGATTTACTTCTTGCAGGACAAATCTGAAGCTTTTGCAGCCTTTAAAAGCTTCAAGACCGTCGTTGAAAATGAAGCTGAAAGTTCAATAAAAATTCTACGCAATGACCGAGGTGGAGAGTATAATTCACAAGAGTTTGTAGATTTTTGTGAATTGCATGGGATTAAAAGACAACTTACAGCAGCCTACTCTCCTCAACAAAATGGTATCAGCGAAAGGAAAAATCGTACCATCTTGAATATGATGCGGACTCTCTTAAAGAGAAGCAATGTTTCGAAGAATTTCTGGCCTAAAGCAGTACAATGGAGCATTCATGTTTTGAATAGAAGCCCAATGCATGTTGTTCAAAACATCACACCAGAAGAGGCTTGGAGTGGACACAAACCGAATGTTGATCATTTCAGAATTTTTGGCTGCATCAGTTTCGCTCACATTCCAAATCAGAGGAGAACTAAGCTTGAAGACAAAGCTGGAAAATGTATTTTTCTTGGTGTCAGTGAGCAGTCAAAAGTTTACAAGCTTTATGATCTTAACACAAAGAAAGTCATTATCAATCGTGACGTGGTGTTTGATGAAGAAAACTTCTGGACATGGGAAGATAAATCAGCTGGAACAATCCTGGCAGAATTTGACGAGGAGGAGGAACATTCCCAGCCTGCAACCACCTCTACTGAAGATTGTCCAAGAAGCCCACAAATTGAATGCCTAGTTCAACAAATTGAGGAAGAACGACCTCGATCGCAGCGGAACAGAGGGAGACCAGCTTAGATGGAAGACTATAAAGTAACAGGAGTTGATCAACGTGAAGATCCTCTTACTCACTTTGCCTTATTTTCATATTGTGACCCCATTTCATTTCAAGAAGCTGCCAAGCAGTCCTAGTGGCAAAGAGTTATGGATGAGGAAATCACTGCCATTGAACGAAACAATACGTGGGAACTGGTTGATCTACCTAGAGGACAAAAGACGATTGGGGTGAAATGGATTTACAAGACAAAATTGAAAGAAAATGGTGATATTGAAAAATACAAGGTACGCTTAGTGGTTAAGGGATACAAGCAGCAGTTTGGAGTGGATTACAAGGAAGTTTTTGCACCAGTGGCCAGACTTGATACAATCCGTTTGGTGGTGGCACTGGCAGCACAAAGCTCCTGGAAAATTTTCCAGATGGATGTAAAATCAGCATTTCTTCATGGGGACCTACAAGAACAGGTATTTGTCGATCAACCTCCTAGATATGTGAAACATGGATGTGAGCAAATGGTGTATAGGTTAAGAAAGGCATTATACGGGCTAAAACAAGCCCCAAGAGCTTGGTATAGCCGTATAGATGCCTATTTCATGAAGGCTGGTTTTAAGAAATGTCCTTATGAGCATACTCTTTATGTAAACTCCAACAGTGGTAACATTGTTATTGTATGCTTATATGTGGACGATCTAATTTTTACTGGGAATGATGAAGGAATGCTTGAAAAATTTAAGGAGTCCAAGATGAAGGAATTTGATATGTCTGATCTTGGGTTAATGCATTATTTCTTAGGCATAGAAGTTAAACAACTTGCTGCTGGGATTTTCATTTCACAAAAGAAATATGCCCGTGAAATTTTAGACAGATTTGGCATGGAAAATTGCAATGCTACCAACACTCCTTCAGAGATGGGGTTGAAGCTTGAGAAAGATCCAGTAGGAAAGAAGGTCGATAGCACCCATTACAAACAAATTGTGGGGAGTCTGATGTACTTAACAGCCACCAGACCGGATATTATGTATGCTGTTAGCCTTATCAGCAGATACATGGAGCAACCAAAAGAGGGGCATTTGTTGGCTGCCAAAAGAATTCTTAAGTACTTGAAAGGCACCATTGACTTTGGAATCTTCTACAAGAAAGGGGAGTGGACAGATTTAAATGGTTTTTCAAATAGTGATTTTGTCAGTGATCCAGATGATAGAAAAAGTACAACTGGATTTGTGTTTCTGTTGGGGTCAGGAGCTGTATTATGGTCGTCCAAGAAGTAGAAAATTGTCACCTTGTCAACCACCGAAGCTGAGTTTGTAGCAGCAACCTCTTGTGCTTGCCAAGTAATATGGATGAAAAATATTCTTGGTGAGCTTCATTTTCAACAAAAAGGTCCCAATCTACTTTATTGTGACAATAAATCTACAATCAAACTCTCAAAAAATCCAGTCTTATATGGAAGGAGTAAACACATCGATGGCAAATTTCATTTCTTAAGAGATCTCACAAAAGAAGAAATAATTGATGTTGTTTATTGCAAAAGTGAAGACCAAGTAGCAAACATCTTCATGAAGCCCCTCAAAGTTGCTGCATTCACAAAGCTGAGAAGTGCTCTTAGAGTGTGTAGTACGAAGAATTCTGTTTGATGTTAAACTGAAAGTAATTTCAGTTTGAGGGAGGGTGTTAGATATTTTTAAGTTACTGTGTTAGATATTTTTAAGTTACTGTTTTGTTTTGTCCTATTCTTTAGTGGCATTTGTTTTTAGTTGGAGTTAAACTAGGAGTTAGTTAGTCATGAGGCATGGTCCTTTTATCTCGATCTTTTCGTTGATGTAATGGCCTATAAATAGCCGACATGTTTCCTCCTTCCCTGTTTCTGGGCCCCGACAGATTAGTCTGGGGTGCCTACGACCATGGACAGTTCACCGTGGCTTCTGCCTACTCCCTGCTTCTGGGACGCGAGGCTACCGATCCGCCTGGGGTTTGGAGGGCCATATGGCTGTGGTCGGGACCCCAACTGGTGCGATCGTTTTTATGGTTACTAGCAAAGGATCTCTTGCTAAGTAATCAATAAAGGGTGCGTCGTCATCTCACCACTGACGGTACCTGTCCCCACTACTCCCACGAAGAATCCTCCCTTCATGTTGTTCGGGACTGTCCGCTAGCCCGACAAATGTGGGCCTCCATCCAGTCGGATATTGTCACTTCGGCTTCGTTTACTCTTCCCGCACGAGATTGGTTACATTCCAATCTCCTCCAGCATCGGCGAGTGCAGGGCAAGAATTGGGCGTTTCTTTTTGGATTAACCAGCTGGTTCCTTTGGACATAGAGGAACAAGGCTATTTTTGACTCTGATTTTGTGCGACCCATCTCACCCTCTTTTATTATCTTGTCTTTTGCAGATCAGGTTCAGAAGGCATTCAAGAGGCCCAGTCTAGGCATTTCCGGCTTCCGGCCTCGCCAGGAGCACCAGATTGGGTGGTGTCGCCCGCCAACTGGGTGGGTCAAGTTGAACATTGAAAGGGCTTGTAATCGCACCCAATTCAAGGCTTCAGCCGGTGGACTCCTCTGAGACAGTGAAGGCCACTGTTTTAAAACCCGGTCCGGACCGGCCGGTCCGACTGGTCAGACCGGTGACCGGTCGGCTCTCCTGTCCGGTTGACCCTACAAACCAGTTTCTAATTAAACCAGTGCAAACTGGTAAAAACCGGTCAATTGACCGGTTAAACAGGAATTGGTCGAACCGGTTAACCACCGGTTCAATAATTTTTTATTTTTTATTTTGCTTTTTATTCTTTCTAAAAGAAATGAACGAATCGGGGGCTGGAATATTTAGGTTTTGAAAGTACAAGGGACTCATCGATATCTCCTTCTCAACTCTTGTCCTTCTCCCAACATTCAGATTCATCAAGTTTCACCTTCAGATTCATCAAGTTTCAGGTTCTCTTTTGATTTCTTTGTTGGTCTAAATGAACTTCATCTAGGTTATGCGATTGTTTTTATGGATAGATAATCTGTTTCTTACATTTGGCTGCCTCTGAATCTCTCTTGCAATTCCCTCTTGCGATTAGTTTGAAATTTCTCGTCAGGTTCTTAGTACTGTTTCCCTCTTTTCTTGGTTCTTCAGATGTTGCTTTGTTGTCTTGTCTAAATGCCCAGTTTATGCTTTCTTTTTTGGTCTTCCCTTTCTGGAATTCTAAGCCAATGGATGTATGACTTTTGAATGCGTGTGGTTTTTGATTAAAGGATATGGCGTCCTTAATTTAACAGTGCAAAATTTCAGCAGATAGCTAAATGGTGCAGGAGATATAGTGATAAAGATCAAAACTTTTTGGGTGATTTATATCGACGAATCAAAATTTAATCATCTAGATAGCATAGAATCACACACAGAGAACAAGAAAGAGAGAGAGAGAGAGAGATTATCTCATAACACCCCTTTGACTTTGAGAGTATACAGAGGAAGAGAAAGTGAGCTTGTGGCATATGAGAGGAGTGATGGGGACATTGAGTGAAAGCCCCTTTTTTGTTATAAAAAGATGAAATTACTTTTAAACTCATTTTAATGTTTTAATTAGACCAAATTGACTCAATAATTAAAAAAAACTTTATTTGGGATTTGTGAATAATCAGTATTATATACAATTACATTTATATATTATATTGTTTTTACTTTTAAAAAATTAATTTGTTTTCTTCGAAATTCTTGAAAATTAGATCTTATAAATTAAAATATTATTATGAAAAAAGCAAATAAGTTAACAATTTTTTTGTTCCACTCTCCTAAATCCATCAAGGAAATTAGTTAAATATTTAAATCTCACTTCTCTTTTTTCCTTCTTTGTCTAACCTTTTTTCCATATACATTTGTCATCATTCTAAATTTATTTTTAACTTCTCTTTTATCATAATTCATTAATTTTAGATTCAAACTAATTTTCATATGTCATCAATTTCTCTTTGCCTTTAGATTTATGAAAGTTATATAATTATTTTAGATGAGTGAAGTAATTGTACTTTGAAAATGAAGTACTTGTCTTAATGGAGTGAGACAATTGCTCTAGTGAAGTGAAGAAGTTTTGGAAGATAACGTGCTTCTATATTCCAAATGAGTTATCTTACTCCTTTGATTTAATTTTCTCAACTAAAGGACACACTTTCATCACTCTTAAAGCTCTAAGGGTGATTCTTAAAGAGTGAATGGTGGTATATAAAAATATGTTTAGTAGAGAGAGAATTGTTAGAAAAGGCATATAATAAACACATAGTAATTGGGTAATAAGTTTGAAAGTTTTGAAAAATATTGTGCTTTTATGTTTCAAATGAGTTGTGTTACTATCCTGAATGTTAGTTGTTAAAGTGGTTCTCACCTCTGAGGTAGAATATTTTTATTGACCTAGGCCAATGGCGTCACTTTGAATGAAGTTCCAGCCTTCAGATATATGGTTTTTTTAATGAATTTGGTCGTCGGGTATCTTTCTTTGTGATTAATTATTTGGATACAGCAGTATGTTCCTGATCAGTCATATTGCACTAAATATTTCAACAGTAAAGCAAAATTTTTACCGAAATTAATACTCAATTAGAAATGAAGTGAGGACATCATATTAAATTTCTTGTTTTTACTAGTATGAGCTGTTTCCTCTAATTTCTTATTCAAAGATTGCATATCCTAAACCATCTTTGTTTTTTATTTTGTAGTGATGGATAACAATGCTTCTTCTGAACCATCGGACACGTCACCATCTATTGGTCAAAGTTGTAGCCAAAATCCTCGTCAGAGAAGTGATATAGCATGGAAGCACTGTTATGAGGTACAAACAAGTGGAA
>JANZLD010000003.1:3060513-3077809 GCA_026413575.1 Erythroxylum carthagenense | reverse complement strand
ACAGCACATGGCAAGACTACCTTCGATCGATCCAAATACTCGAACAATTTTGATATGTGGATACCCAAATGTAGGCACCTTCTTTTTGGATTGACCAGCTGGTTCCTCTGGACAAGGAGGAACAAGGCTAATTTTGACTCTGATTTTGTGCGACCCATTTCACCCTCTTTTATTATCTTGTCTTTTGCATATCAGGTTCAGAAGGCCTACAAGAGGCCCAATCTGGGCATTACCGACTTCCGGCCTTACCGGGAGCACCAGATCGGATGGTGTTGGCCGCCAACTGGGTGGGTCAAGCTGAACACCGATGGGGCTTGTAATCGCACCCATTTTACGGCTTCGACCGATGGACTACTCCGTGACAGTGACAGCAATTGGCTAGGTGGCTTTTCTCAACTTATAGGGTGGTGCACAGCGCAGTCAGCGGAGCTCTGGGCTGTCTACACAGGACTTTCCATGGCTTGGCGGTTGGGCTTTCGTCGGATTGAGCTGGAAGTGGACTCGTTGGAGGTGCACCAGCTCGTTTCTTCAGTGACGACCCACTCTCAGTCGGACAATCCTATCGTCATGGGTATCTTGGAACTTCTCAACCGGAACTGGTCTGTTGTTCATCAGCATGTGTACCGAGAGAGCAACAGAAGCGTCAACTGACTCGCTACCTAGGCTGGTCCGACAGACATTGGTATCACCTATTTTAATGTTACACCTACAGGGTGCCTTACTCTCCTTTTAGAGGATCTGTCGGGGCGCTGTTTCCCTCGCCTCATTTAGTGTCCTGTGTACTTTTTCCCTTTATACCAAAGAAAGACACTGTTTTTGTTGAATAATACAGCAGTTTTTTTATCAGCTCACTCAACAAAACCAATTTAACTTAGTTTGAAATTAATAGATTAAATTAGTTTAAATAGACTAAATATTCAAATTTAATTGAATTTTTAATTTAAAATTTTTAGTACTAATTATAAAAATTAAGTTGAATTGACTCAAAATTAGTTAATCTAATCCAAATAGAATTAGATTGTTATTTAAAAAATGACTTCATAAATAAACATTTCATAGTAACTTTCATAGATCCTATATCCTTCTTTATTTATCTAAACAATATGCAATCACTTTTCAAGTTATTCTTATGCGGATAATATATCAGAATTCTTATGCCTGGATATCCACTAAAAGTAAAGATTTGAGATTTTTGTCATCATTAAATTACTTTTACCAATCAGGAATTTGTCTCTATCATTAATCAAAATAGAGAGATTTATTTTTTTTGTTAAATCACAAAATCTTTAATTACTAGAGACAAACAAAAAATATAAATCGTTTAGAAATTATTAATGATATAATTTAGAATTAATTTATTTTTTGTTCTTCAATTACAAACATCTCTGCTTTCTCCATCTTAGATCTTCAAAGCATGTGTTGTCTTATCCCTTTTGTTCCAAGAAAATTGATTATTTAGCCCATTTTAAGAATATAAACCTTTCTTTCTCTGAAAGAAAAGGAAAAAGAAGACAAAAAAAATGCTTTGGTACAAAGTTCTTGTAAGAGTCTAAGATCAAAAAAGGCCACATGTCATTTAGAAATCCCCGTGCATAATTCAAGAAATGTGTCTTAATCACCACATAACATCACCTCGTTAATCCACTCAACTCAACCTTGACTATTATATGCCTATAAAATGACAGACTTCAATGCATTTTATCTCATCCATTGAATCTCTTCTTTAATCTTACAATGGTTATAGTTACGTAGGCTTATTAAATTTTGTAACCTTCACTTACAAGATTAAACATCTAAAAGAAGGTTTATAATTAAAGTTGGAATAGTTTTTTTTATTTGATTAATTATTGCATTAACAATAGCAAAAAAATCCCAGAGTCCATCATAAATAAAATTACAAACTAAAGACATAGAAAAGATAGCAGAAAGCATTATAAATTCCATCTTCATTCTTGGGGATAAATCATGTTGATATTTTTAAACAAACTATTGGATCAAGCAAAATATATCCCTTACTAGTGTGAAAACCTAAACTCAAATTTAACAGAAGAGGTATTGAAGAGAAACTATATTGAAACTCGAGACATTAGGCTGAAAACATTAAATTTTGAAGTATAGAATAACAATCCAATCCATATACTTGAGATACATAGGTTATACATTAACCATTTTTATAAAACACAATTGATATGACAGTTAAAAATATTGCATGATGGAGTTTGGCTTGATTTATAATGTTTCTTTAAAATGAAACATGTAGTAAATTTCTTTAGCTTACCTATTACAAACTATGCAAAAGATATACAGAATAGAAATAGACCCATTATTGTCTATCTCATTGTTGACAGAAGTTACACACGTATAAAAGAGGTCTAACTATTGAAATACAAGAGAAGTTAAGACATTCAGTTGTCAAATATACCAACTAGCACTCATACTAGGGGTTAACAGGTGCTCTTCTTTCCTTGCCACTAAAGTAGCTCGATATTGTTCAGAATTATGTTCGCTAAATGATATTTGTTGTTTGCATCTTATGTGTACACTCTACAATTCCTTTCTTTCCATTGCATGTAAATGGAGTTAATAAGAGCAAGTTTGAAGAGTATGGCATTTGTTTTACCTAATTGTGTCCGAATAATAAACCATTGCAGTGTTCCTTCCCAATCATACACATAAGTCGGAGCTCCTACAATAAGTTGGACTCTGCTCCAAACAGCTTTGGAATACTCAGAAGTGAAAAAGATATGGTTTCTATCCTCGTCGACTGTATGGCACAACATACACTCTTTATTGGCTGGATTAAACTAACAACATTTTGTTCTTAGCCAATTTTTAATGGCCAGCCAGGCCATAAAGGATGCTTTAGGGTTCAAGGTATGCTTCCAAATAAGATTAAACCAAGGGACGTGATTGGTATCATGACTAAATATGTGATGACAAGTAGCATTTGTAAAAACTCCACTCTAGTTAAGTGTCTAGTAAATAAAATCTGGTAATGTAGTATCCCCTAGTTGAGTAAGATGTAGTTGCAGTACAACAAATCCTCTGAAATTGTCCTTGCACCTAAAGACTCTAGCAGCTAGCGGCAAACAGTTTTGAAGGTGAGCTATAATCGGGTTGTGGTTTAGAGAGCTACGCTCAGACCAGTTGTCAATTCAAAACTAGGTTCCCCAAACAACTTTGGAATACTCATAAGTAAAAAAGATATGGTTTCTATCCTCGTCGACTGTATGGCACAACATACACTCTTATTGGCTGGATTAAACCAATAACATTTTGTTCTTAGCCAATGTTTAATGGCCAGCCAGGCTACAAAGGATGCTTTGGGGTTCAAGGTATGCTTCCAAATAAGATTAAACCAAGGGATGTGATTGGTATCATGGGCAAATATGTGATGACTAGTAGCATTTGTAAAAACTCCACTCTGGTTAAGTGTCTAGCAAATAGAATCTGGCAGTGTAGTATCCCCTAGTTGAGGAAGATGTAGTTCCAGTACAGCAAATCCTTTGAAATTGTCCCTACATCCTCGTTCTGAAATGTGGTCAGAGACTCTAGCAGTTAGTAGCAAACGGTTTCAAAGATGAGCTATAATCGGATTGTGGGTTAGAGAGCTACGCTCACACTAGTTGTCAATCCAAAACTAGGTGTCCAATAGGGGTATAGAAATGGTCTCATCTTTAACAAATCATTAAAGAACCCCAAGTAATGGAGAGAGTTGTCTAGTTGCCAAAGATTTCGTTCTTGGATGTGAACTTATTGAATCCACTTTATCTATAATGCTTCTTTATCTGTTATCAATTTCCACAACTTTTTGCTAATTAGTATTTTTTGCATCGAAGCCGTCGAGTGAATGTTGAGACTCCTACATCCTTTGGTAGGGTGATGTCACTCCGTTTTACTTTAGCATTTTTTCCAGTGTCACACTTCTCAGACTATAAAAAAAAAATAACAGTCTATCAATCTCCTTAACTATTTTCTGAGGTAGGATCATGTGTGCTAGCCAGTGCGTAGGAAAACTATTGAGAGCCGAAAGATTTAGAGTAAATCTCCTCGCGTAGAATAGGAATCGGTTTTGCCATGAAAGGACTTTAGATTTGATTCTCTCTAGTATAGGAATGCAATCATTATACTTAAGCTTAGTGGATGATATTGTCACCTCTAGGTATCGTAAATAGGAAGGATGGAGATTGAGCCCTGTTACTAGACTAAATTCATTCAGGTTATGTACATCGGTGGATAACATTAAGCTACTGTTCTCTATATTGATTTGTAGGTCAAACCACTTAAAGAAGGTTGTCAACAAGTTCATTAGGATGTTTACAAATTAAGATCTATAGAACAAAACAATATAAGATCATCAACAAAAATAAGGTGTGTGAGTTGCAGCTCTTGACACTTTTGATGGTACTGAAAGTGCCCGTTGGTAGATGTAAGGGCTCGGAGAAGTCTGAACAATCCTTCCACGACCAAAGTAAATAGATAAGGGGATAACAGGTCCCTTTGTCTAAGTCCCTTAGCATTCTTGAAGGGCTTGGAAGGCACCCTATTAACCAGAACACTCAACCTAGGAGTTTGAACACATTCGATAATCCAATTCACAAACAATGAGGGCATGCTTAAAATTTCCAGGAACGTTTTAATCAAACTCCAATTTATTGTTTCATAAGCTTTGTAGAAATTTATCTTCAATATACAGCTTCTAATTTGCCTCCCAAATGAGTAGTCTTTGGGTAATTCCTATAAAAGGAGAATATTATCCCCAATGTTCCTTCCCAGTAGAAATGCTCCTTGGTTAATGTCAACTGTTTCTACTAGTACCTATTTCAGTCTATCTACCAACAATTTTGCAACGACTTTATATACTAGGTTCCAACACGAAATAGGACAAAAATCTCCCAAATTCAACGAGTGTTTCTTCTTCAATACCAGGCAGATGAAGGTATTGTTTAGTTCCAGCAACAGTGTAGAATTCTAGAAAAATTCCAAGACAACTTCAAGTATTAATGGACTAATGATATTCCATGTCTGCTGAAAGAATCACCCTGTAAACTCATCCGGGCCTGAGGCTTTGTATTGATGCATTTTGAATATTGTTGCCTTTATATGTTTAACTGTTACTGCAGGGAGTAAGACTTCCTTGCATTCCTGTTGTATTGGTCCCTCTAGAATCCTTTACATATTAACGAAAGGTTGCTCTATCATTTTAGGTCCTATCATTTGGGAAAAAAAGACATGCATCATCTCAAGCAAAGTGCTCTGATCAAAATGCATATCCTTGTTACTATCATGCAGTCCCACTATTATATCGATATTACGTCTTGCTAATATGGATGCATGGAAGAATTTAGTGTTGATGTCGTTGTCCCTAAGCCAATTCAATCTCCCTTTCTGTCGTTGAATGGACTGTTATAACATTAATTCTTGTTAGTACTCTCTAAGTAGGTGTGTTTCCTTCGCTCTCTACTATTGTTCATCCGGATAAGTATAACACATCGTCTATGCATGCTATAAATGAAGTTTCATAGTAGATAAATTTTGCTTATTGCTGCTAGTGAAGTTGTTTATTGTTATTTTGATCTTTCTCAAATTTTTTATCAACTGGAAGGCTTTGTATCCCCGAATCTCCGACTACCAACAAGTTATGATAAGATCTATAAACCCCTCCATTTGTGTAACACCATTGAAAAACTAAAATAGAGCCCCTGGTCCCATCACCACATTGGATCAGCAGATAACAATTATTTAAAGTCATCTCCATAATGAACCGTGGATTGCAAAAAATATTTTAAGCCGCTCCGAATTTACCATACAACGATCCAACTTTTTCCAAATGAGCATGGTTCCCTGTTGATTATTTGACCAAGTAAGTAAGCACTCGGTAGAGCATAAATCCGTCAATGCCACATCACGAAGAAGTGTTATAAGTTCTTGGTGTTGAGTATACAATTGAAGTCACACACATTGTCATAAACTGTTGAAGGATCGCCATAAATTAGTGCATTGGAAACCAAAGTTGGCAACGTAAACTAAAGTTAAGGCAAAAGTCGTGCTCTGACCTCCTATCTTATAGACTAAATGGAGACGTTGAGGACTCTCCTCCTCATCATGTACCTCCATTAGAACATGATTGTAACAACATATAATACGTCCATTATAGTAGGATCGATGGCTAGATAGACTCCTCCATCGTGCCCTTATAAGGTTTGGTATATTCAATATAGACATATCTCTAATATGAGTTTCAAGCAAGCCAATAAGTATTAGTTTTTTTTCTCAAAAATAAATTCTCTAAATACTACTCTCTTAGAGGGATTATTAAGCTCTCTCGTATTCAAGACTCGAATAGACATTCCAAGGAAATCACCTCTTTATTTTTTTTCTTTCCTTTTTTCTGTGTAATACTTCGCCGAGCTGCTACTACTTGAGTTTGGATCATGTTTGTCTCATCTAGATCAAAAGATAAATCTTTACCCATTTGAGTTTCAGGCTCAGATGTCACAGCCTCAATCGACTCAGATATGTCAGGTCCCTTGTTTGCTAATTCTGGCTCCACTGGCTCAGCATTAGGTTTTGTCTTCCTGACTTTAAAAGCAACTATTCCATTCGCCCACTATTCTGGCTAGTAGCTTTTGGCTTGGTAATAGTAGGTATCTCCCACACTGGATGGGATTTCTTCATGACATGATTGATTTCAACACCATTCAATACCTCTAAACAGTTTTCCTCCGCCTCTCCTTGGTGCTCATCGATCACGTCTGTTCTCTGCTCCTCATTGCTAGGAGCTAGTGGTTCCTTTTGCATACCTGCATGAAATGTTTTCCTAGTGGGTTCCACTTTTTGGTAGCATTGGGTTTCCAAGAGTAACACTTTTTGGTAACATTGGGTTTCTAAGGGTAAAACACCGAAATGATTTTTTGAATTATATCCCCACTCTCACTTATACTCCACACCAATAAGCAATCTAGTAATTAAGTGGGTAAATTTTGATATCTCAATACAAACTTTAGCATAGCCCACTATTTTCATATTTGTTGTTGGAGTATCCAAGCTTAGCGGTTTATCTAAAGAACTAGCCACATAACTCAAGCCCTAAAAAATCTAAAGCTCCATCAGCAAATTGTGCAGATGTATCCCATAAGGAAAGTTTCAATCACACTTCTGCCCATCTCCAAACCTGGTCTCCATCATTGTAAAAAGATTGGTTGGTCACCTATGTGCCACGGACCCTATTCTATTATTTCCTACAAATCACATTCTTTTCCAAATTTGAACAGGATAGTGTCGTCTTCCCTGAGTAAGACTCGCTCCAAGCCCTCATGATTCCATCTAGTCTTGGCCTAGACATTCACTACTAGGAATGTCAGTCATTTGTTCTAAAAGAATCCAATAAGAGCAAACGACCACTTGTTCACACCTGCATCAAGGATCTCCTTCGGGGGGCAAATAACTCCCTCTTTCATTACATCTGGATAATGCTTAAGGACGACTGAAGGAGGAGGAGTATACAATTTTTTCTTCCATACCTAGTAGTCAATAGTCCCTTCTCTGTCACGCCTGCATTAACCACAGAATTTGATAGCTTGGAAGAACCAATCTTCGTGGGTTTCTAAATAACAAGTGATCGAGACAACATCGAGAAGTCATCCTCGAGGCCAGAAGGTTCTCCGATGTCCATCCTGCCTTCCCACAACTGTGAGAGGCCTGGCAGGTGCAGAAGCCATACTTTTAGTGAGAAGGGAGAGAGATTAAGATTCTAAGCTAAGAACACCAATCTACTTTTGATTATTTACAAATATTAATTACTTTTACAATTTATTATCGCTTTTGTAGGTTGTTATAAAGTTGAACTAGTATCCTTGCATAACCCCTAAAAGATTGAGTACATGAGATAGTTTATTTTTAATATAAATGTTTCAATAAAATTTTTGATAAAATGCGAGATCTGAAAACATTTAGAAGTATGATAACTTATGTCTAGAGAGCCAACCTTTACAAAAATAAAAAGATAAGCTTCCCATATATGACCAACTTATTTATATGGGAGGCTGCAATTAATTTTTCACTAACCATGCTAGATTTTGGTCGTGCTTCATTTAGTAATACAACTAATAAAATCTAATTCTGAAATTTTCCATATAAAAATTGGGTTCTAACTTCTTTATAATCAGATTCCAAATTGTTGAAACTTAGTTCTTTTTTGTATCTCTTTGCTTTTCCTTTTTCTTACAACATGCAAGTAAACGACTTACAATTTCCCCAACGATCTTCTCTTTAACATTAATTACATGTTGTTGTTCCTTTTCTTCTTCTTTTTTTTATGTGTTTGAATTGCTTTAGACAAGATTAGAGTTGACTACCCAACTTTTAGTGCGAGTTTTGTTTGTTTGAGCCCACATAGGTTCAAGAATTGTACTATAAAATGAAAGTTGGTACTTGACTTGATATTTTGTGGTAGAGAACTGGCTAGATACCCATTAAAAAGGCAGTTCTGCATTTCTATATAGAAATCATCAAGTTCTCACAAGCTTGATATAAGAAAGGAACAAATGTGGTAAAAATCCTTTAATTGTGCTTGAATCCTTTCTCTTAATTCTACCATTCTATATTTACAAATAAGATGATATACGAGAATTTTAAATTTTTATATGTTTCAATTCAAAATTTTATTTTTTACTTTAGAAAAATAAACCATCCATAAAAATATTTAAGATATTTCTATTTAATTTCAAGTTAAATTTTTTTGGTTATTATAATTATATGTATACTATAACCATTTTATCTAAACTTGGTCTTCTTCTTAGTTTTACTTTTGTTAGAGTCATTTTTTTTTTGACATTTTTGGTGCGGTATTTTTGCATACATTGATGTCTCTATACCTATTGCTTCTCTCCATTGGAGTAGACATAAATTTTGTAGGCTATCAAGTCTTTTTATGAACTCTCTCTACAAGTCATTGCTTTCCAAGATTTTCTAGTCCAATACATTGTCACATACATAAGCCAGTCTATATATGTCTCTCTAAGAATTGTTTTGTATATATTGGAAAAGGACTATTCTTCAAGCAGTCAATAGAAATCGATTCTATGGAGTTGTATAACTTTATTAGGTGAAAATTTTATGGAAATCTCACCTTCTTGTTAATGATTTTGGCATCAATGTCATAAATCAGGTTGTAACATTTGTCAGTATTCCAGGTCATCTGGCCTATCCCCATCGAGTACTAATGCTTCAAATTTCATGCATGGGAATCTCTCCTCTTTCTGTTTTTGCTAAAGTCCATTTATTGCTATATGTCATCTAGTGAAAAGTAATTTTTCATTGTTTAAAGTGGGCATGGATGTTATTGTTTTAAAGTATATATTAAGTCTCAAATCCATTTCACACTCACAAGAAAATCATGGATTCTCTGGAACCTAAACAAACCACCACTGAATTGGCAAACACACACAATCTCAATGTGGAAAACAGTGGGGTGGATCTAACTCTGAATCTAGGTTTATCAATTGGTGAAGATGAGAATATGCCCCGCTTTGAAATGATGGTTAAATCTGTCAGTATGTCCCCTAACGTGGACATGCTCAATTTCCATGTTGATCAGGTATAAATCTCTGCTTGTACTCTTCCGGACTTTTAAGCTTTTGATGCAGGTTAGTTGGATATACCTGTTTGCCAAAAATGTTGTGATTTTTTAAGATTTTTTTATTTTTATATTTATTGTAAAAATTACTGTTCTAAGTTCTTAATCAAGACCAAAAATTTGCTTCTAAAGTTTCTTTTTTTCTTTTTAAGAAGAAGAAGAAGAAAAAAAGGAGCACTCTTAATTTTGCAATGCCATCCATTTCCCTTTTACTAACAAAAGAGATTATGAGATAGTTTGAGAACAAGTGACTTAGGGATCATCTTTCCTCAGTAAAAAAAAATATTGTTTGCTCCTAATTTATGTAATCTAAATCAAGTAATCATGCAAAAAGATTTATGCTTCTTCTTTAGTGATTATGTAGTTGATCTATTGAGATATGATTGATCTATCATTTACAAAAGATGGTTTAGCTTCTTCTGATCCATCATTTTTATATCAATTGTTCAAATGATATATTTGATTAATTTTATCGTGATACACAAAATCAATCATTTTTTTATGTCGATGCGTATATAGTCTCCAAATTAGTCCTATAAACATCTTCCATCATCATTTTGAAGCGAAAGGTTAGTTGATTGATTGATTAAAATTTATGATCATAAATGAATTTTAATTTGATCCTACATCTTTTTCATATTACTAATTTATAATCATTGTTATTATCTTCCTTCATTTTGAATGAAGATTGATTCTGTACCATTTGATTAGCTAATTACCTCATTTGATTGCATAGATCCATTGTAACCACTTCAGATTTATAATCTAACATTTATGATAAGATGTCAATCTTAAGTTGCATTTCTAACCTTTTGCATGCACTTCGAAACTTAAAAGGTTCCACAACATGAGTGTTGGATAAATAGCTTCCTGATCATGCTTGACTAACAGCTCCGACTATTATTCTTAGTGTATCTAATTCGATTATAGCTCAATGATAATATAAACAACGTAACTCTTAAGGTGAGAGGAAAGACATTCAGAACTAATCATCGGAAAAAGAAACTAATGATACTATTTACACAGATTCATAATTCTCGTAGAACAGCAAACGAAAGAGGCAATGATGATGGCATTAAGATGTCGTTTGGAGGAGATAATGTTTTTTATTACGAGTTCCTTGACGAGAACAAAACTGCACCAAACGGTGTGCGAGGAAATGTTAGCTTGAACCAGTATGCAATGTTTGGGAGCTTCTATGGAGCACAAAACTTGGGTGATCCTAACAAAACTGATCATCAGCTGGTGTCTGATAACCATTTTTACGTGGGTTATGTTTCTGGAGAGTTGAAACCAAGCTCCATGACCATGAATGTGATTGTTGACCTCAACCTTAGCTTGGCACCACCAGTGACAGCCATGAACAAACATTATGTTCATCAGCCTCCTGCTGCAACCAAACTGAGATCTAAGGTTGCGAGGGAACAATTTGAGTTTAACAAAAGGTGTGCAAACCATCTTTGCAACACCAATGTCACACCATTGTGGCGTAGAGGTCCTCTTGGTCGCAGGGTAAGTTTTCTTTTTCTGAGATCGTTAGAGGTCAACTTGATGCTTTGCATCTTTTTTTTAAGTTTAGTTAAATAATTTTTATTTTACTAAAGTAATTATATATTATATAATTATTATTTTCATACAATTATATAATATTTTTATTTAATAAACCTCCCTTTGTTTTTTATTTCATTTATACTGGTTTGTTATTAATTATTAAAAAAATTTATATTCTTCAACTCCTTGTCTCAATAAGATTTGTGTTAAGAAGTTTACATAATTTTATAAAGAATTTATATTAAATTAACAAATAGAATTTTCTATTTACATAAAGTTTAATTTTAGGGTAAATGATGTAAATCTTTCTTATAATTTAAAAAATTTTAGAAAAATTCAAAATGTTTAAAACTATATAAAAAATTTAATTTTAAATTTTCATAAAATAATGCTTTGGTTAAAAACAAAACACAAATAGTATGAATATCTGGACTAATTAAATATCACTAATATAGTAATTCAATTCAGTTATTAAATTCTTCTTGAATCAATTAAATTCAAACTAAGTTAATAATTTAATACAGTTATAATAAATTATTAGCTTGTATCAAATTTAATTAATTTAGCTCAAGTTTAAGAGTTAGATTTAATCATCATATAAATAAATTTAATTGGTATAAGGGTAATGATCATGCTATTTATATTTGGATATTATGTTTTAACTGAAGTGAAAAAAAGAAGTTTTTCCAAAACATTTAAAAATAAATGAAGCTTTTCGAAAAATTTAAAAATTAAACTATTTTTCAAACATTTCTTAAACTGCAGGACATATATATATGTATGTTACCTTTAATTTTATCATATTAAATGGCGTTCTTAATCTCTATTAATTTCATACCAAAATGAAAAGAGATTGATCATATGATGAATAAGAATATTTTTTATATCAATTTAAAATAGGCCAATTTCGAAATAATTTTATGAATTGTGAATTTAAATTGTTTTATAAAAATTTTAATTTATTATACAAATTTTGATCAAATACTAAGCAACTTAACATATTTATATGAAATATAAATATTACATTCAAATAAAACGACAAATTCCAAACTAAATTTCTAACTTTCTCATCTATTCGCAATATGAGAGTTTGATAAATTGCTTATCAACTTCTTTTCTCTTGTAATCTCCCTCTTGAAAATTATAAAATTTTAATTTTAATTTTAATTTTTAAAATATATAATTAATAAAAATAAAATTACCAATAATCATCTAATAATAAATAAATAAACATATAAAGAATATTTGAATTTTAATTCATTCTTAAAATATATATTAAAGTTTAATTTTATATCGTGTATTAATTGCTATAATAAAGTTTTAATATTGTAAAGGAAATTGTTTTAATAACTTTCTTAGAAGTATATTTTTATTTATTAATTATCTTCTACTGAACATACAACTATGAATAAATAAATGTAAGTGAGACTATTCCAAATTTTTTATTGTTATTTATCATGTTAATGGGATAATTACAAAAACGTTTGATTTATATATAAATATTTAATGGAGAATAGTTTTTCAATAACTAAATTTAAATAAATAAATATGTCTATTTGGTTAAATACAATTTTATAAAATAATATATTTATTAATTCTTAAATCAACATTTAAATCAAATAAAAAATTTTAAAAAATTTTATTAAGAAAATTACGATTACGTACAAATTTCAAAAAAATAATCATTTACAAAAAATAATCATTCTTATATTTATAAATTTATTTAAATTTTTAAATAGGCATTTTATTTTTAAAATTAATATTACTTTAATATATACTTTTTTTAAAATTAGAGTAGTGGCAAATTATGATGCTTGCCACTCTTTTATATCACATTGTATATATATATATAATATGATTTTGATTATTGTGTTTAGACACTGTGCAATGCTTGTGGAATTAAGTATAGAAAGGATGAGGACAGGAAGAGAATCCAGGAAGTAAGGGAGAATAATGCTGCAACTGGCCAACTATAACCAAACCAAGTTCTGCAATTTCCTTGTTAAGATGTTGTAGTTCTTGCTATTGCAAGACTTTGTTAAATTTATTTCAGAACATTTGTTTTTTAACATATTCTCAAACAAAGATAGAACTCAGATTGGTTTTTTTAATATGTTTGCTTATTGTTATGAGATATTCTCTATTGCAGTTTATCGTTTCTTGAACATAAAACTAGTTTATCACGATTTGTTGCCCACTTGGCTGATGATAGCAATAAACCAAAATCAAATCAAACTCAAACTCAAACTGAAATTTCATAGTCGTGTTTCTCTTTATCTAAAATTTGTAGGGAATGAGATCGTATCAATAGTTCTAATAATACTATGAAGCTTAGGACAAGTACCTGAAACTATCATCAACCAAGTCTTGTCATCAAGGAACTGTTTATGCCTTCATTTACCTGCCAAATCTGCGAAGTACTGGACACAAGATGACCAAGAGCTGACAACAAAGTTCCTTGACCTCCATACGACATAATTGTGTTTTCTTTTTCTTCTTTTTTTAGGTCTATCACCAATATACGACAGCCAAATGCTAAGGAAATCAAGCAAGCCACAACATCTAATCCTACAAGCTTATCAGAAATCCAAAATAGCAATAAGGGCAAGGTTCAACGAGTTGAATCATTACACTCGGCTACTAATGTTTAAGATCCACAAAAAAATTAGGAACCAACTACAGCTGGAACAAAAGGTTTGCAGTAAAAGTCCTGAACAGGT
Organism: Erythroxylum carthagenense; assembly: GCA_026413575.1. Lineage (NCBI taxonomy): Eukaryota > Viridiplantae > Streptophyta > Magnoliopsida > Malpighiales > Erythroxylaceae > Erythroxylum > Erythroxylum carthagenense. The sequence continues at coordinate 3,063,901 of JANZLD010000003.1, read as the reverse complement.
CTACTAAAAGCAAGTAGTTCACTAGAGGGGTAGAAATCTCAATATAGAACATGAATACAGTTGCCATCCATCTCACATTTAATTGTTCTGCAAGTAATCAAAGCTCAGCGGTTGCTGACAAAATGGAGCCTGCATAAAAGCCAGCAAAGGTATATTTGTTACGATAATTTAAACAGTTTCAAGACGCATAAAGCCAAAAAATTGGGCAAAGATAGACTTCTGGAAAGTACATTCATAATTTCAGGCAAAATGTATACCTGGAAAACAGTATGTCTAAACTGCTCATAAGAGTGAGCATACATCATTGCAGCAGCTGGCCATTGCAGATAAGTAGAATCTCTTGCCGTCTGGTTTGATCTTGTGGCACAGAATGGACTCATAACTGGACTTGCAGCAGGCCCATAGCTGAGAGGTGTTTGAGCCCCTGCAATCTGCCCCAGTGGAGGAAAACCAGCATCATACTGAACAAATGGACCTTGAACCTTCTGCATATTGAATGGTGTTACGCTAAAGTTTTGATTAGGACGACTCCTTACATACCTGCAACAGTTCAAAAAGAAGTTGAATTTGACGAGTAAATATCAACTTTAAAATCACCAAAATCCAATAATTTGCAATGTCAACAGTAAAATACTCTTAATAAAGTCCTCAAACACCACAGATTACCAATTTGAAAAAAAATTACATACCTTTCATAGCTCCGGTCATAATCTGGATCAGTTCGATCCTTCTCTCTGTCTCTGAAAATGGCAATTCGAGAAGTACCATCTCTCATACTGATATTTTTCTCTGCATCTATAAGAATGTTTCTGTAATCTTCATTCTCAACTTTTCCCAAATTAATATTTTTCCTGTCATTAGGAACTTGATGGACTGCATCATCAGAGTTGGGACTGCCAGGGCTGCTGAAGATGCGTGCTCGTGCCCTATCATACTCTTCCTTCCTCTCTTCCACACTCCTTACAGAACTTTGTTTGATCCCAGACTCATTGGACTCATTTGCAGATCCTTTGTTAGGCCGAGGTCTAATAACAATCTTAACCTGCTCGGGTTTTTCGCCTTCCAATTGTTTTGTGGGAATTTCAGATAAGCGGACTGCAGGATATCTTCTTTCCATTGTTTTCTTAACCAAGATTTTATTAACCATACCATCTATACCATTATCCTGTACCATAGTAACAAGTCCATAGTGTTGTGCAACACGGTGAGCTGCAAGTCGCAGATAAGATGTAGGAAAATGCTGAAATTCAAATTGTTGTTGATCAGGATTTTGCAAGAACCTCTGGATGTCAAGCTCCATCCGCAAAACTGGTCCCAAAAGTATGCATAAAAAACAAAACGTCAGCGATAGAGAAAAGAAAACCAAGACTCAACACAAATTCCATATATTTAAGAGAAAAAAAGAAAAGGAATTCCGCATTAAACAATCATCAGATCACTAATTTAACTGTGAAGCCACGACTAAAAACAAAAGAGTTTCCAGAATAGCTAACATCATCAAGAACCACATATACACAAGAACAAGCCACATAAGGTCTATGAACTTTCAAAAATCAGCAGATAACAATAAGCTGAATTAGTCAAACCAGAACCGACAACTAACTAGGTGGTTGCAAGCAAAACGTATCCGTTCCACAAAATTCATCAATATGAAATAATGCAAGGCACCTATATTGGTCAACTGCAAATTTGATTACGAAACGTACTGCTACGGTTCCCTAGAAGCATTATGCCCAAAAAGTAAATCGGGAAGATCAAGAGCTTGACCTCAGATCTATATAGCATTACACACGATACATACTGAAGCATATTTAAGACAATTAGACAAAGAAGGGATTTGTGTTAGCATAAAAAAGAAAAGAACTTGCAAGCAATTCTGGGCTAGTTCATACATGTTTTCTTTAGCCTAAATCCAAATTAACACGTAAAGTTCAAAACCTATTGCTCTTTTCACCAATTCCCATATCAACGATTAGCTCCAAATCACAAACCCAGATCTGAAATAAATCACCAACCCTAACCCAAAAATCAATGCCATCCAAACTCTAAAATTCACAAAATTTACCAAACCCGAATCACCAGAAACCCAAAAACCAAAAGGCCAAACCCATTAAAAAGAACACAGAATTCACAATTAACCCATCAAAAAAAAAGAAAAAAAAACAATACTTACTAGTGAGACGGTGACGAGGGTTCTGTAGAGCCTCAACCAAAAAGGGATCGACCATTGACTCATCAACGACAACTGCTGCTTGGTGGGTTGACTCCATTGTTGACCTTAACCCTTATTCTCTCTTCCCTATACAGAATTTCTCCTTCACAAATCTCTCCTTTTGCCTCTGCAACTGTCTCCTCCTTCAAGATTCCTCCTTGTAACTTCTTCTTCCCCGAAGAGACAGTGAAAGGGAAGACAGAAGATAGTGAAAGGAAGGGTCAAGAAGCAAAAGGTGTCATCTTGCTTAACAGACACAGAGATAGAAAACCCTTGTTAAGCTTTTTTCTGGGTCTTATCTATCTTTTCTGCCTTTTTTTTTTCTGAGAGAAAAAGCAGGCAGAGCCTAAGTCCCACCAAAAGAGGAGAAGCCCTTGAAACACAAGGGTTGTGATTTTATATTGAAGCCCCAAAATCAAAACCTTATTTGGATTTTTATTTTTTGTTCAGGTTTTTTATTTTAAACAAAAATCAATTATTCAACGTTATTTCACAACTGGCGGACAAAATGTCCAACCTAACTTGACATGAAATATTTATTTAATAATCCGGCGGGAGCGTTCACACCAAAACGTCCGTACGACCATAGATGTAAAGAGGGACATTTTTAAGTTCAACGAAATAAATTCTAAATTGATCAACAAAATAAACTCTAACGACTCGCTTGGAAATTTTGTAATTGAATTCGTTACAAATTAGATTTAATTATATTAATGAAATTTAATTTAATTTAATTTATATTGCTTAGAACAAATTCAGTAATATTATAATTGAATTCAATTATACGAACACAATCAAAATAAATTTAATTATTTCATATAACATTTTTACCTTTAATTAAATAATAATCTTATTAAATAATAAATATTCACACTTACATAGAGCAAGCTATAAACATCAATTTTATTATAAGTGATATCATAAAAAAAGTTCGTTATTAAAATAAAAAGATAAAATTGATTGCAAAAAAAGTGTAGACAGGATGAGAAAATGAAAGGAGAAGCTAAATTAAACGATGGATCTAAAAAAGAACGATAATTATAGACAAAAAAAAACGAAAAAGGAAAAGACACTTATGAATAAGTAAAAAGAAAAACCTAGATATGGTGGGAGATGCTAATTTATGGAGAAGATGTTGTTCCATGTCTTAGTAAGAGGGGCTGTTTGAGGTAGGAA
>JANZLD010000003.1:3009711-3024626 GCA_026413575.1 Erythroxylum carthagenense | reverse complement strand
TTCATAGAAAAAATATATATATATATATGTATATATATTTATATGTGTGTATGAACCATAATTACGTTGAATTGATAAATTACCTTAAATTGTCCCCTAACTCAGAAACTAAGAAAAAATTACGAATCAAAGTCAAATTAATCTCCACAACCACCTTGTGAGACTTTAACCCTCAAAAGTCAAATGCTTATCAAAGCCTCGAAACGAAGTCTTTTTTTTCTTTTTATTGGATGAGAAAGAAGCTAATTTCATAAACAAAGACCATCCAAAACAAGCAACTCCCCGACACGTTGTCTCTGTTTTTGGGATGAATCTGCCACGTGTCAATAACCCAATTGCCCACTCTCGGACCTTGGGTGACTCTCCCGCCACTTTAACTCAGGGGCAAGTCGCCGAGTTTTCATGTTTTTTGGTTTAGCATCTCAAACTCTCCAAAGTCCCGACTCCTAACTCAAACGTTTGACCCAACAAACCTGGTCTTAAAACCGCCTAAAGTTAAGCATCTCAATATCTTTTTTCAACTCTATCTATAAACTATATTGACAACTAAGAATAAATAAGTAAATATTTATTTATAGTCAAAATTAAAATATACACCGACTGTGTATATGGGTCAAGATAGGTACAACTATATTCAATTTTCATATTTTTCCAAATTTTATGAATGAATGAATAAAAGGAATAATGATTAATTGTATAATTTAAAAAAATCTAATAAAGAGTATGTGTGTGCGTACATTTGCAAAAGAAGCAATGATTATGGAAAAGAAAAAAATCTTGATGAAGGCCAACTTTTTCTTACAAAATTTCAATGCGGCTGGTCAAAAAATAAACAGTAGCAGAGATTTTTTTTAATCCAAAAATTATGAAAATCTATTCACCAAACAGTAATATATTCAACAAACAAATCCAAGATTTGAGTAAACTGAAATGACTTTAAATAAAAATTAAGAAAAAAAAGGAAATTTTATTAGTTGTTTCAAGGAAAGTGGTAAGCCAAAAATCCTGTCTTGGACCCTCCACGCAGCACCTGGTTTCTCTGTGCAGAGAATCCATAACACAAACAGAGAGAAAGAGAGAGTGTGTGAGTTGAGTGAGACAGAGAGATAGAGTTGAAACTTGAAAACAAATTTTCTTGAGAAAGTTTGTTGTGAAAGAAAGAAAATTTCTTTCTCTGGTAAAAAATTTCTGCCTGAATCCACCAAAAAAAAAAAAAAAACCGAACCTAACTGAGATAAACCCACGTTTGTGTCTGATAGATTATCAGATTCTCTATCCCTCTCTCTTTCTCTCTCCCTCCCTCTCAATTTCCATCTCGTGGAAGGATTCCAAAAACAATAAGGAAAAATATGAAGATAGGATTAACAAAAAGCCATATTATAGTCAACTAAGGATTGTAAAGATGGTATTTTTTATCGATTCCCATCACTTTGTGACCCCAAATTCTCTTTCCGATCGAGTTGTTTCTTGACGTTCGTATTTGGATTTTGGTTTTTGATTCTGTGTTTCAAAATCGGTGCTTTTTCATCTTTCATCTCTGGTTGTAACAACCGACGAGCATTGGTTTCCGGTTTCTGGGTAGTTCTAAAATAGCATAGAAAGATAGTATAGCAATCATAATAACCTTGAGGATAGATATCTGGATCCGGGTAATCGGTTCACAATGAAACAAGGATCACTTGATTACTGGAGGAACTATTTCAGGGGGGCGAATTCTGATATCTTTGGTATCATCGACCATGCTATTATGGTCGCTGCCTCGGATTGTCCCAAAGAGTTCCGACTGAGGAGAGATCGAATTGCGGAGCGATTGTTTTCTTGCACATTGACTCGGTGCTCCGGATGCAACCGGGTGGAACTGGCGGTACCTGGTCATGACGGTGACGGTGAAAGTGATGGTTGCAAGACACGGGATGGTTCTAATAATGGCGGTGGTGGTGATGTCCGTCATGACGACGACGACGGCATAGAAATTGATATTGAAGGTGGATGTGAGTTTGAACATGGAGTTGGTAGTAAAGAGAGCAACGCTAATAGTTGCAACAATGGAGAGTTGAATATGAATGGTGATCAGATGGTTAGTAACTATAGTTATGGAGAGGCTGAGGCTTTGACTGATGAGATTGAGGAAGAGACACAAATTGTTGGTGAAGTGTTAAGGATCAAGGACATTCTTCAGGCTAGCCAAGAAGAGGTATGCATGACCTTATAGTGCAGTTGTTGATTACAACTTAAAAGTCTTTGTAGGTTTTCTGATTGATTGGACTGTTAAATTAGATAATTCTGTGGATTTCTTTTGATTTTGGCCTTCAAGTTTGAGCAGATGTGTGGTTTTTTTGGGGGTAATTGCTCAAAGATTTATGCAAGGTTTTTAATTTTTTATGGCGTCTAATTGGTTTTGCTTTGGTTGTTTCTTCTGGCAGTCTGATTCTCTGCTGTTTGAGTCATTGAGGAGGCTTGAATTGATGGCTTTGACTGTGGATATCCTAAAGGTTTGATTATCTGGAAACCAAGTATCATAAACTGTTTCCGTCATGGTACATAGGTTCCGTAGCTGAGTTTTTCGACTAATTGCGCTTGTCTTTCACCAGGCAACTGAGATTGGAAAGACTGTCAATGTTCTCAGGAGACATGGATCGGTTCGGATTCGCCAGCTTGCTCGAACTCTAATAGAGTATGAGCTTATTTATCTCTTCTCATAATGGTTTACTTCTTTGTCCATTATCAAATGACATGGTGTTGATGTATTAGCTTCATGGGTCTATTTTATTGTATAATGAACATCTAGCCACGCTCTGAATTAGCTAATGTCTGAAATGCCTTTGTTTAAAGATCTTCTTGGCTACACGTATAATAAGATCTAGTTTATATTTAGTCGTTATAATTGATCGAGGCGAATAATTGACCGGAGAACATCTATTTATTAAACATCCTTTTTCTGCTAAATGCAGTTGCTGGAAGGCTTTGGTGGATGAGTGGTGTAATGCTACTAAGGCTGTTAAAGGTGGGAAATTGTTTGGCAATATTTAATGTTTACCATCATTCCATATTTGCAATCCAAAGGTATTTCTGGAGTCTGATTTTCTTTAATGGTCTTAGGCGACGAAGGTACTCCCGAGTCTGTTAACCCATCTGTTGTCGAAGAAGAACAAGAAGAGGAGAAGGAAGGAGAAGGAGAAGAAGAAGAAGGGCTTCCATTTCCACCTCTGGATGAAATGGCTTTCTTTGCCACTCAACCCACTTCAATGGAGCTCTCACAGGTACTTGCCTTTCTCGTTTGTTTTTTATGTTTGATTTGGGCAGTTTAGTTGCTTGGGAGAACCTGCTGACGACTAACTGATTTTGGTTTTCCCCTTTTGTGTAATTATTCTGTGCAGTTCTTTGATGGCTTGGATGATTACGGAAGTGAGTTGATTTCCCATCTCTTGTGCTTTTACTTAGATAGCTTTTAATCTTCGGTCTATGTCTGAATTCCCCACTTCTTAGATACATGATTCTGAACTAGGAATGTTGTTTCAGATCCTCGAAGTGGTGGGGAATTCAACAATGACCATGATAAAGGAAGAAAGCCATCAATTGAGAACCAAAATATTACTAAGAAGCAGACCACAAACGAGGAAAATGTGGTAGCAGAGGGCAACAAGAGTGAGCTAGTGAAAAGACAAGCAGCTCCCATGAAGCCAGGTAAGCCATTGAACAATGATTCTGGACCTGGAAGACCTCGAAAGACAAGCGTGGAGAACAATGCAAGTAATCAATTAAAGTCTCAGACAAAATCCGAAAAGATTACAAACCAGAGAAAGCCAAGTGTTCAACAAGATGTAAGAATAAAATTTAAAGCAGGTCCTTGTATGAAAATTTAATGCAGTTTAATCATAGAGATTCTAATTTTATCTTCTCTGTTTTTTGTTTTCAATTAGAAAATTAAGTGTTCGGAGGAAGCTGCTGTCCACATGAAACTTGAAGCCACCAAGAGAAAACTTCAGGAGAGTTATCAACAAGTTGAGAATGGTTGGTGTTCTCCTTGAAATGCTATACATGATCTTATCTTACGTTATTTATGTCAATACAGATTTAGTTTAGATCAACTCAATCATTAACTATGCTTTCATAGAGGATGTTTATTTCGTCAGAGGATGTAGAATGATTCCAACTTGAGACTGACTTAAATGTCATCTCTATTAATTGGCTATTGATAAGAATATTCTGCTTTCTGCTTTAACAGCAAAGAGGCAGAGAACAATCCAAGTCATGGATTTGCATGACCTCCCCAAGCAAGGACACCATAAAAATCCACACGGAAGACATGGAAATAATAACAGGCATTGGAAACATGGCCGGAGGTAGCTCTTATTGTATAGCCGACTGGAGTTCTGGTAACATCTCCAGCTGCCTGTCATCAGTACATCATCACAATGACACTGTGGTAACATGAAATCCAAGCATTGATCATAATACAAAGTGGGATTATTCTGCACTGAAAGGGAAACAAACATTTGAAACAGTTTTTACATGTTTAATACGTTCAGGTCCAGAGGCAATTGTTTCATTAGAATTCATGCTGGTTAGGATTCTTGACTTGATATTTTGGATTAACAATGTGTAGAGAACCTTGACCTGTGCAGCAAACTTGTTCTGTTTCCCACCTTTCAGAAAAGATGAGACCTTTGCACAGAATAATTTCTTGTCATTGATCTCGATCTGTATACCTCTTCTTCTGAATGTACAAGAATGTCAAAAAGTTACTATTAGCTTCTCAACTTTGCTTTTCATACTTCTTCTCAACTTTGCTTTTCATACTTTTGTCTAATGTCTACAGTACTGAAATAAGATAAAAGAACATAACTAACAGTTCCAGCCATTACTACGAACTCGTCGAAAAGATTATGAATTTTGTAATTTTTACAAGCACCAGCTTGCAATGTAATGATGGTCCCTAGCTTTTCGAGAAAATATACCTAAAATACAAGAATTTCAGACACAAGTAGGGTTTGAACTTTGAAGGTCTCCTTTGTCGGCAGATGATGACGACTTTTGACCCCAACCCACTTCCTCTTCTCTCCTTCTTGTTCCTAAAACACGCTTACTTCTTAGCTTTACCAAGAAACACACACGCACACAGATTCCAAGTTATGGGGTAGAGAGAGTACAGAACAACAAAACTTACGTAGTTAGAACGAGTTCTTGACACATGTATTGTCTTGTTGTTGCACATGTTAGGTTGTGTGTTATGTTCTGGTGGCCAGTCAATGAAATATCAGATTCTATACTCTTCTTCAATTAAAAAGAAGCCGTTGCTTGCTTTCTGAAAGAACCTTATCAGAATTTTGTGTGCTTTTTTGTTTTTGTGACGGTTCAACAAATCATCAAAAGGCATATATTTTATGTAAGGTCATTGCTTAGCTCATGCACGAGGCAGAAGGAGATATAGACATGGAGAATGAGTTCAATCGATGAAGACACTATTCCTAAATATGTACATTCTAAATGGATTTTTGTAAATAAAATCCATTTATTGCAAATTGTGAATCTTTTGGTGAATATTAAATAAATTATTGAGCATGCAAAATAATATATATTTCAAAAAATAAAAATAACTTACAACAATTTGCGATATACTTAAAATAAAAAATAAAATATACTATAAGATATTAACTTACAACAACAACAATATCAATAAAAATACCGCTAATTCATGGGGTGTGGAGAGGTCCAGTAATACGTAACTTTACTCCTAACTAGCGGAGAGTTTCTTTCCTAAAGCTATTAACTTAAATAACTTTAATTATAATCAAAATTTTATAAAATTTAATAATAACTAAGATATTTAGATATTTAAAATTATATTTATAAAATTTAGGAGTAATTAGAATATTTTTAATCTCACATGAAACATAAATAGTTCAATTAAAATGTAAAATTAAATGTCTCAATTTTTTTAAAAATAATATTTAGAATTTCAAGTACAATGTGATAAAATTAACGGCGGCATTTGGTGGAGACAGGTAAAATCAAGCGCAACAGTGGAAGCGGCCACGTGCTCTCGACGCACTATTATAAGCGCGTGGGAAAATCAACCTGAGCTTTGAGTGGACATTCCCGCTTGGATGCTTTGGATTGTTGAAGCCATCTAACACAACGCGTGTTCTCTGTATGACTTTTCCCAGCCGTCACTATAGCGCGTGGGTCCCACGAATTTGAGGCCGCACATGATACACCTCATACTCTACCCTCTACTTTTTCATCCGTTTTGACCATTAAAAAATTCTACCGATTTTACCTATTTAATTATAAAAATTTTAAACTTATTAATTATTTTATTCAATTTTTAACGTTATCATTTGATTTATTTTAATAAATTTTTTGTTAAACACCAGTCAATTTATTTATTAATTGGACAATTTTTATAAATTAATAAGTTCTAATAAATAAAAAATAAAATTTTATTTAATAATATTTTTTATTAAACTTNNNAACTTAAAAAATTATAACTAAGCACAATCTCTTTAATTATATTTTAAAATTTTAAATTTATTTAATTTTTAATCAATTTGATGATTGTATAATATCAATTAAATTTTTTGTCTTGTCTTATAAATTTAACTTTCGATCTAATTTTTAAAATATTAATTTTAATTCTCTATTTACATACTATCTTTTTCTAATAAATTATAGAAATATATGATTGGATAATCGACTCAAATTGATAAACTTATTGTTGTTTTCCATGACCATTCATTCAGTCTATTTAGGTTATGAAAATGGCTTCTTGACTTGAGTATTGTTTCTCTCCAACTACATCGACCAATAGAACATTCAGAGAACAAACAAAAAAGAAATCATCATTGGAACGTGATGTTGTTTAGATACTCAGATTGATTGTAAGGGGCTTAGAGGATCTTATGATTTCCCAACTATCAAAGGGCAACCCAAAAGCTCGTCTCGAGAATTGAATTATTGGCCATTATATTACAAATTTCAGGTCCAAATTCCTTTTTTTTTTAACTTTTTTGATCGGGAAGTATTTTTTATGTAATTTTCTTGACAAGAGTGACAAATTAATAGAAATCTAACCCCAAGTTAAGTTTTATTTGTCAAGTTCAAGTTTAAGTTCAATCATTCAATTTCATTTGAAGTTAAGTTTGATATTTTTCAAAATTGACCCATCATATTTGAAAAAATCGAAGAAGTGATTGTTTCGCAAACTTTCTAATTTGATTGTAGTTATTTGTAACTGTATCTGTCAGTTACTAGATATAAAGTAACCGTATCAGCAACTTTTAATTTTTCAGCACAAACGAAAACAGAATAATAAATACGAAATTAAACATATCAACACCGAAATTTGGTAATGCGACTTAGCACTCTTTATCTATATTTGCAGGATCCTCACCCAACTTAATTCTTTCACAAATTATAATAGTTTTATACAAGACTTTATTGAGGTGACAACACTTAACCATTCACACTATCCCCTGTCCTCACTACCTATGAAAGAATTTCACGTGTGTGCATAGTACATCCGCTATGAACTTATAGCAAGTAAAAATATAAAACCCTAACTCCACTTCTCAATTTTGATACAAAATTTCATGCTTGTAAGGTTATTATAATTCTACCATTCTCAATAAAAACTAATATCTCTACTAATTAAGGCTAAAGCTGCATATTAGTACATATTTTCAAATTTTACATATTAGCAAAATTTTTATTAAGTTGTTGTCGTGATTTTATTGTCAAAATAAACCAACAAAAGGGAAGACATGTGGGAGACCTTAATTTGTCATCAGACTTAGGACCAAATCTTTTAAATAACTCATCCACCAAGAAGGCAATGGAAAGCATCAAATTAAAGCAACAAAAATCTCTTAAAGCAGCAAAAATCTAACACATTTTGTCCACAACCACTGGAGTGTTGTGGCACATGCACAGCATATAAGAATATGAAATTTTTGTAATTATATCCTTTTTTCTATGCATCTTTTGATCATTCCCTTTTGCTACTTGAATCAAAATTGGTCAAAAGTAAGGGCTAGTCATGCCATCGTCCTTATCTAAGGAACACAAAAATAAAGTTCCTTTTCCAATTTGCTATTATGGTAGTGAATGTGTCAAAAAGATGGACTATTTTGTAACTTTTCTATCACTTTGCTTTGCCCATAAGGATAGAAACTCTTTCATTGCATGACACATCCTCTCAAGATCATTAATGCATGCAAGGGAAGCGCTTAATGGTTTAAGCACATGTTTCCAATTTCATCAATGTGAACAAACTTTGTCTTTAGTCCTTTTGATTACCTTTTTTGCTTCCATATCCTCTTACCCTCAAATTATACAAGTTGATTTGTCCAAATAATAACAAAGGTGATGAAAAGCACAAAGTAATGAAAAGCAGACCTTCTTAACAATTTCTTTTAATTAATAAAATTTTTCGTCACTATGTTTATATGATTCGCGTATTTTAAAAAAATTATTTGACCAATTAATGACTCAAATTTAGGTGACATACTCGATTTAAATAAAGAATTTGACTTAAATAGCATATGTTGATTCTAACGTATTTTTAATTAACCATCATTTTTAAAAATTCACTATTTTTTAATATATAGAAATTACAATAATCTATAAATCGTCAAGTTTAGAAAATTTATTTGACGGACCAATAACTTAAATTCAAGCGATACACTCAGTTTAAATCAAGAATTTGATTTAAATAACATTTGTTAATTTTAACATATCTTCATTGCTAATTAATCATCCTTTTAAAATTAAATTTATTATAACACTTTTACTAGGGTTTGGACTTTAACTTTTTAAATCAAAAGGTATTAACCTCACCAATTATACCTTCGTAGCAAGATTTGCTTCAATGATACTTCAACTTGCAATAGAACATTTATGGAGTACATTCACTTTGTAGAGTCGAGATCAAAGTCGGTCTGAGACCTACATCTGTTGGGAAAGGAAAAAATGTGCCTTCCCAATCCTTCTTTTCGGTGTAGTGACAACACTTAAATGGATGACAGAACCAGATTCTCGCAATAGACACCACATTATAGTAACTATTCTTCATATTTTTAAGCTTTTCTTGATTCACTGGTGGTGACATAATATCTAGAGTATAAATTTTTATAGATTGAGAAATATTCAATAGGTTAGAAACATATTTCTTTACCCCAAAAATTTAATAATTTAAAAACTAAATCGGTTGGGCTGCAAAAATTTTTACTCAGTTAACTTTTCGGTTCGGTTTTCAATTTTTTGGTTTAATAATATTTGTTATTAAAAATGACAAGTTTACTAATTAATTAGTTATTTTTCATAAATTAATTAGTTGTTATAACCTAAAATAAATCGATTAATTTTTATTTAATAATCTCTTTTTTAATTAAACTTTAAATTTTTTAGGACAAAAATAGTCTACTTCAATCATTTTTCAAATTATTTAATTTTTTTTAATTATTAACTAATTTTATGACGGTCTAATACTAGTTAAACCTTTTAAACCTCAAACATCTGATATTACTAAATTAATTTTCGATCTGATTTCAAAAACATTAGAATAAATATATGAACAAACAATTAAATCTAATATTAATGTATAATTAGTACCTTTTAAATTAATTAATACTAAAATCAGACTTCATACAAATCTTAAGTTTATTAAAACAAAATCTTTAAAAATTTTTATTTTAACTTCAAATAAACTCTCAATTATTAATTGAATTATCTTTTTTTTGTTAGCTCACGAGGTATCATAGAAGGATCCCAACTGTGAGAAGACGCTTTTAAGTCATTCACTCCCAAACTAATCCTCGTTCGTACCGAGTTAGCCGGTAAAGAATAAAATATTGGTCAAATAGATTTTTCTATTTTCAGGACTCGAACTCGAAACCTTTAATTAAAGGATGAGAGTTTGAATACTATTGAGGTTAGAACAAACTCTAGTAGCTTCACCTATTTCACAAGTAACCCCTCCATTGAAGAAATGATATGATTAACATTGAGAAATGAAGGTGATTGATGAGATTAGAAGCATCGTTTAAGGAATTAATTGACAATGAGATGTTGGTCATAGTAGTTGCAGGTGTGAAAGAAGTTTTAGAACAGAGAAGTAGACAAAAAGCACAATCAAAGTCTCTCAAAAATCTCAACCTCCAACGCTTGGGGGATCCATTAGAACAAGAGAAGCAACAAGGTCAAGTTTTGTTGGCATTTTTAATGCAATCCGGTCTCTCTCCTGCAACCACCGAATTGACGACTATAGTAAGTAGCAGTGTTTTAAATTTAGGAGTAGAAGTTAAATTAGTAATTTCATCAAAGTTTAAATTTTAATTGATATTAATTAGTCATAAAATATTTTAAAATTGAATAAATTTTGAAAATTTAAAAAATTGTCTTAACTTATCAAAAATTTTAAATTTTAATTAAAAAAGAGATTGTTAATTGATTTATTTTAATTTTATAAAAACTGGCTGATTAATCAATAAATTAATCAATTTTTTATAACAAAAATTATTAAATTAAATTAAATTAAAATTTTAAAACTAAATCGAATTGTTGGCCGATTCAAAATTTTTAATATGAATCGATAAATTTTTAAAATACCGGTAAATATTCATAAGAGGTAAATGATTTCTTAATCATCCAAAAAAGGGATAAAGTTTAAAAAGGAAAAGAATTTTATTTTGTGAAAACATAAATGAAAATGAAAATGCAAATCATAATCATAATCAAAATTTTAATTTTTAATGACTTTATCATTATTAAATTCTCGTAGATTAATTATTTATATATCAAAATTTAGAAATGCATTATCATTCATATAAAGATATCTTTTGTGAAAATATTAGTAATAAATATGTACTTCTGTTCAAATCCTAATCGGTACGCCTTCCTACCTCCAATAACAGAAATTCGCTCCTAATGGCGTAGTCTTTGAAACAATCCAGTGGAAGGACTTGCAAAGGACCTGGCCGAAGACACTTCGACATGGGCTTATAGCAAGTAAAAACACAAGCCTGTTAGGCTTGGCATTTGGAGCTGAGACCCAAATCAATCAGATTTAAATATGTAAATCTAAGTTAAATCAGATTAACTTGATTTCTCAACTTTAAGAAACTCGAACTAGATTCAGACTAAATAGGTTCAAAGGGACTGAATTTATTCCCAAAAAGACTAGAATAATAAGAACTGGAGGAAGGGAAATGCTACAGAGGAGCAAAAACAGAACAACAAGATGGATGATTGGTTCACATAATAATAATAGAAGAGATTTATAAACCATACATAACAAACAAAATGGGCATCCAATCACAACTACTTCCCAGGTATGTGTGCATATCCGACAACGTTTTTGCCCTCACCACTACTACTCATCCTTATTAACCAGGAGAACAAAAGAAAAATAGACATTCTTCTTAACTCTCCTAGTATAACAGAACTAAGACGCTCGTACTCTTCTTTCCCAAGCACATGATACGTCAGAGAGAAGCAACAGTTAGGTACAACACTTCACAGATGCTCTGCTACGTCGTCTTCCTCATCCTCATAATCAACCTCCTCGTCGGCAGTAGCATCCTGATACTGTTGGTATTCGGAGACAAGATCGTTCATGTTGCTTTCTGCTTCGGTGAACTCCATTTCATCCATTCCCTCGCCAGTGTACCAGTGCAAGAAAGCCTTTCTCCTGAACATAGCTGTGAATTGCTCGCTCACTCTCCTGAACATTTCCTGGATGGAGGTTGAGTTTCCGATGAAGGTGGATGCCATGGAGAGCCCCCTTGGAGGAATGTCACAGACGCTGGATTTCACATTGTTCGGGATCCATTCAACGAAGTAGGACGAGTTCTTGTTTTGGACATTAATCATTTGCTCATCCACTTCCTTGGTGCTCATCTTGCCACGGAACATGGCAGATGCTGTGAGGTAGCGACCGTGCCTCGGGTCAGCAGCACACATCATGTTCTTGGCATCCCACATTTGTTGAGTCAATTCAGGGACCGTCAAAGATCGGTACTGTTGAGAGCCTCGTGAGGTCAAAGGAGCAAAACCAACCATGAAGAAGTGCAGACGAGGGAAGGGGATGAGATTCACAGCAAGTTTTCTGAGGTCAGAGTTGAGTTGTCCTGGGAACCTGAGGCAGCAAGTGACTCCACTCATGGTTGCAGAGATCAAGTGATTCAAATCACCAACTGCAGTTAAATCAAACATTAGAATAATTGGGTTACTAATTTGAGTTGGGAAAAATCAATGAATTAGTTGAGCATATGGCTAATTTGTATGCAAAATGGTTTTAGTGAACCAACTGCAACTAGAAACAAGAACTAGTGGATTCAAAATCTATGTAGATCAAAACCACTTACAGCTAGGGGTAGTCAATTTTAGAGTCCGGAAGCAGATATCATATAAAGCCTCATTGTCCAAGACCATGCACTCATCTGCATTCTCAACAAGCTGATGAACAGAAAGAGTAGCATTGTATGGTTCAACAACCGTGTCTGAGACCTTCGGGGATGGGAATACAGAGAATGTAAGCAACATTCTGTCCGGATATTCCTCACGAATTTTTGATATCAACAAAGTACCCATTCCAGAACCAGTACCTCCACCAAGTGAGTGGCAGACTTGGAAACCTGCGCAAATAAAAGCATGAGTAAATCAATGTTTAGTCCACAACCTTTGACTCAATTTCAAAGTTATATGAGATTGTAAAACTAAAAACCCATCAACATCATGCAGACACTTCAGGACATAACACGTCAGTAGAACCAAGTGTATGTGTCAGGAATCTGCTCACATACCTTGAAGGCAGTCGCAATTCTCAGCCTCCTTCCTAACAACATCAAGAACAGCATCAATAAGCTCAGCACCCTCAGTGTAATGTCCCTTGGCCCAGTTGTTACCAGCACCAGATTGTCCAAACACAAAGTTATCAGGCCTGAATATCTGCCCGTAAGGTCCGGTTCGAACACTGTCCATGGTGCCTGGTTCCAAGTCCATGAGCACCGCACGAGGAACAAATCTCCCACAAGAAGCCTCATTGTAGTAGACATTGACACGCTCCAATTGCAGATCTGAGTTCCCAACATACCTCCCAGTTGGGTCTATACCATGCTCATCACAAACAACCTCCCAAAATTTTGAACCAATTTGGTTCCCACACTGTCCACCTTGAACATGAAGGATCTCTCTCATCTTTCCTGTATTACCAACAAACAATCACAAATAAGAACTAAATAAGTTTCACTTAAAACATTCAACAAATTTAATTAATAACATTAAACAACAAATCATCACAAAACATTAATCAACCTTAATCTCAGTAAAACAAAGTAGTTAATCAAGAAATTCAAACGAAAAAAACCATCAATAAATTACATATCATTGAGGAATTTTTTTTAATCGGAAGATGGATCTTTCAAACAGCAACGCATTCTGGCAATTAGGTTCCCAAACAAAAGGCTTCACACATTTCACTGAACCGTCAGACAGAGTACACATTAACAGTTCCGACTAGAAACTGCACAGATCTGAACTAAGTTCGCTACTAAGTAGAACTGCACAGATCTGAACTGAGTTCGCCATTAAGAAATAGAACTGAAGTTCAACAAGCGACTCAGAAACTAAAGCAGATCTACATAACCGAGCAAAACCAAAGTTTTATGCTTCGAATCGCATTATCGGTTAAAAGCTACTATGTATCTAGTTACATTACACTCAAAATGGAGTCAAAAGATCAATATTACCAGAAAAGAAAAATAGAAACAGATTCACTTAACATTTCCACTCAAAATAAATTCTGCACGCAAACACTACAAATAAGCCAAGATCTATGAGCAAATATACAACATATTTCAACATTGCCACAATAGATCTTAAAAAGATACACAGACAATCTGAACTTTAAACTGTAGATCTAGAGATGGAGAGGAAGATTGTACCTTAGATTAAAGGAATTTCAAATTTCAAATTTCAAAAATCTTTTGAGAGAGATCTGCGAAAAAGTGAAGAGCCTAGAGAGGGGTTATATAGCTGGGAGTGAGTGTGGGGTGAGATCGGACGGTTCGTGTTTGTTCCCTCCTATTTTGTTTGGATCCGCTCCGTGCCGTTGGATGGGTACAACGGACGGTTCAGATTGTGATTTGTTTAGTTTCTATGATTGCGGTTTATGTTTTTAAATTTTGAGTTTAAGTCTTAGAGAGACCAATTTGCCCCTCTGTTTGGAATTGCTGCGCTGGCCTTTGACATTTTGGTTGAATAGATTTTGACACATGTTCTGCGACTCATATCAAGATTTTAAATTAGTAATTATTATTTATATTTATTAGTTCTTTTATTTAAAATCAGAGTTTTTATGTTGTTTATTTTATTTACTTATATGTTTATTTATTTATTTTTATTTATACAGATATTTATTTATATATTTTTCTATTGTTTTATTTTAACGGTTCTTTAAAACCTTTTTTTATAGATATCTATTTTTTTATATCTTTTGTAATGAAATTTAAGGATATGTAATTATTATTAAATTATTGTTAATTACTAATTAATAATTTTATTTAAAATATATTATATATAATTATGATTATAATTCACAATTGCAATATAATTTTTTATTATTAATATAAAACTTTTATACAATTTTATAATTTATTAAAATTAAAATTCACTAACTATAATTCAATAATCATCAATTCTTTATGACTCGAGTTTTCAATAAAAGTAAAATTCACTAACTTAGCAAATAAATTTGGTGGGCAAACGGGGAAAAGGCCTAAATATATGTGTCAAATAGTAAATTCGCATTAAGAGTGGGTGTTTGCTTAAAGTACGAGTAAACGGCGTCGGAGATATTTCTGGCATAGTGGTGCTGTCGGGCCAGCCGATCTAGTCAATTCAACTTCATAGTATCC
>JANZLD010000003.1:2966470-2989272 GCA_026413575.1 Erythroxylum carthagenense | reverse complement strand
AAATGCCTTCTTTCCAAGAGTTGTTAGTCTTTCACTTTTTAATATGGGAACATCAATTTTCCAGTCCGAAGCCTTGTAAATAATGAGATTTTAACATTTGATGTTAAGATGGTTTTTTGACATGCTAAACTTTTATTCCTAGTGGATTTAAATTTGATTTTTAGCTCTTTCTGACAATCTTTATGAGCCTAATACATACCCCTATCTTTTAGTTCTCTGTATTGTTTTCTACACTTGAATAAACTTTGATGATGGTGCTATCAATAAAGTGAATTTATGCTGATGAGTGTTAATACTGAGTCAATACATGATAAAGTCCACATGTTCATATTACTAATCAAAGTGGACTCTGGTTCCAAAATGATTAAAAGAGACCAAGTAAAAGGCTTGGCTGAGAATTGGTTTACGAGGGTAGCAGATAAGAATGGATGTGGTCTTTTAATATGTCATTAATCACTCCGTGTTTCAAGATATTGAATTATTTGTTACCAAATAGAAGAATGGTGAACTGCTCTTGGGATGTGATGACTAGAGCTAAATCACCCTGTGTTTCATGATAAAGAACTAGATGTGCTCTAAAGTTTTTCATCTACTGCTATTTTATGCAAAATTCATTTACTTTTCCCTTCAAGAGTTCCATCTCTCCTACAACGACGGGATATCCTCATTGTTCTTCTTAACAAGAAACATTCACTCTCAGATGTGCAGATACAATACCTTGCCACGTTCACACATGGTTTTGTTGCTGCTGATTTAGCTGCCCTCTGCAATGAAGCAGCCTTGATCTGCCTTAGGCGTTATTCCTACAATATCAGGAATGGCTCTGGGACAAACACTAAAGAGCCATCTTTGATGGAGGAGGAAATGTTGACAATCACTTTTGAAAAGTTTGACTAAGGCCGACTACTTTATAAATTAGCCTATATTATCTGCAAAACCTCACTCTTAGCTTTTGAAGTCACTGGCTTTATATACCTTTTTCCTCCACTTTTTTTTTTTGTTAGTTAGTGTTAACCATTGTTGAAACCAGCTAGGTATTATGTAGGGGAGTATACAACAGAGTTACCGTTTGATATGTTTTATTACTCATCTGAACCAATTTTGTTAATTCTAGATGATGGTTGAAGTTCCCAAAGTTAAATGGGAGGATGTAGGTGGCCAAAGAGAGGTAAAAGCTCAATTGATGGAAGCAGTGAAGTGGCCTCAAAAGCACAGGAATGCGTTTGAGGACATTCGTACTTGGCCCCCAAAAGGGATCCTGATGTTTGGCCCTCCTGGTTGTGGCAATATTCTTGGCCCTCTTGGTTGTGGCAAAACTCTTATGGCACATGCAGTTGCTTCAGAAGCAGGACTCAATTTCCTTTCTTTCAAGGGTCCAGGATTTTATAGCAAATGGGTTGGTAAATTAGAGAAGGACGTAAAATCACTCTTTGCAAAGGCCAGGGCGAATGACCCGTCAATAATTTTTTTGATGAAATAGATGGTTTTGCTGATGTTCATGGTAAGGAAAGTGACAGGGTTTCAGTTTCGGATAGGTTGATGAGACGACTTGTAGAATTAGATGGTTAGTAATCTTTCACTTTTCTACTAAATCCTATTGATGCTCAATATTCTACATTATGCTACGGCTCATTGAGTTTACTTGAATATCTTCATTTTGTCTGGCTGCGTGGTGTTGAGGGATTACTACATTTTATTGAATTTATAAATTTTGTATTTAGGATATGTGATTATGTTATTTCTTTGAAGCAGGATATAATCAATCATCATATGCTTTCCTATATTGTACAATGTTATGCTATTCTCTTCACTGTCTTGATTGTGGACAATCATTTTGTTAGTTCAGGTCTGCCCCAAGGAGCTGATGTCACTTTAATTGCAGCTGCCAACTGGCCGGACAAGATTGATTCAGCCCTTTTAAGACAAGGTACTTCAATTTTTCTCCAGGCAGGAACTATCTGCTACCTTAAACATGTCATTGATGGAAAAATTTGAGCAGGACGCTTTGATCGAGTTCTATATGTGGGACCTCCGAATGTGACTGACATGGAAGAAATATTTCACATCCACTTGCACAAGACTTCTTGCAGTTCTGATGTGAGCATAAAAATGCTAGCTTCTCTAACTCATGGCTATTGCAGCCCTTCAGGTTTCCTATATTTTCCTGGCAATGGACGGTAGTAATCAATAACCAAGGTATCAAATGATCAGAAGTAATAATGGAACAACGAAAGACCGCAATCGGACGTGTTCAACCAAGAGAGATCGACGACTCTTGTGAAGAACTATCAGATAAATTTTAAAGACTGGTTCGCTCTTGTGATAAAGATGATATTTTCACAATATCAGGGTTCTGCCAAAAGTACAAGTCGATTTTCCATATGATAAACATTACTAAGCCTCATTAAATGGTCCACTAATGTTACTCTTCCTCTTATTATTAGCCCGAAAGGACCTCAAATGATACTCAGGACAGAAAATTTTCCTTTTTTTTAAATATAACTATTCACATCTTATGCGTGTGCTTGTCTCTAAACTGTCTCTTTCTTTTGTTTCCTTTTATTGGATTTTCCTTTCATTGTTTCTTTCATTTGTCAGGACCTCACAAAATCTGCTGTAAAATTATTTTACCATCTACTTCTATAGTGGGTAATCACAATTTGGCATTAGGACAAACAGCATCTCTACTTTGGACAGTTGAGTGGCAGGAAATTGTCTACTTAATCGGAGTGGAATGGAAACTATTTTGAGAGTGGTCCCCTTTTAACAAAACAGAACGCACGAGCCAATTTTTGTGTAAAAGTTTGAATCCTATAGCCTGAGATCTCTCTTGAATAAATAGAGTTGCTACAACAATCATATGCCTCAATTACCGTAAATCATATCCAGTAATTACAATAGAGTCTATTCTAAAAAGGGCATGTATTTAAATAACATATGACAGAAATAAAATGTCAGTTATACTTGAATATGTCTAGACAGCTATCATTGACACCCTTGCTAGCCACCTCATCTTAAGAGACGTCATATGTCTGTATCAAATAGGTTTTAAAATAGGTTTTAAAATAAGAGTTAGGTTGAACACTATGCAAATTCTTATTTGTAAAATCTTGTTTGTATTATAATGAAATCCTTTTGTGTACTAGAAACAGGCAAATCGGTTTTAAAATAGGTTTTAAAATAAGAGTTAAGTAGAATACTATGCAAATTCTTGTTTGTATTATAATGAAATCCTTTTGTCCACTAGAAGACGATGTACTCTTGTTTTCGTTTTTTTAATTATATTGAATTCCTTTTTACCTTGTATTTTTTACATTAACAAAGCAATAATTTTTAATTATCACGTTAAAAAATATATGTATGCTTACCTTGTTTAGAAGAAAAAATTTGTAAAGCCGAAATAAATTAATATAACTTATTTTATATTAAAAATCTCACTTTTCGTATTAATATCTAATTATGATGTTTTTTGGTATGTATAATTTAAGATTTATTATGTCTTATTAAAAAATAAATACTTATACAGTTATACTAGACAAATTATCATTTTTAATTTTGTAAACATAATTTTTATTTATATATAAATTATAATTTATCTGCAAAGAATTACTATCTACCTCACCATTCACCATCTCTAGTTCTCTTGCAATCTACATGGTAGGCTTTTTATGTGCTATATCAAACGTACTGTAGAAATTGCAGGTATGAAACATGCAACTTTTACAATTATCACTGAATACTTTATTGATCAAATTTCAGGCATTGATGATATCTCATTTCACAACCTAAAGATTACTGATTGACAAGATAATCTATAAAGTTTATTATATCTCAAATGCTTGTAATCCTAATACACTTTCAAACTCTTTTTGCTATTGTTTCCTTGTCTTTTTTACTATTTGCTAATCCTTAATGCTAGGATGACTGTAATCTTAATGCATATACAAACTATTTTTGATGTTGTTTTGCTCTCTTTTTTTAGCTAATAATTAGTGTTGAATTATGTTTCTCTTATATTCTGTCTTGTATTGTTGATCTCTTGATTTCGTTCAATTTGCTCAATTAGTAATTTATTTTTAATCCACTTACCTATTACTTGTTTTCTACCTTGGTCAGATTTTTCTTTTTAAATTTTCATTGATTTACTTTAATTCATATCAAATTTTGCAGCTCCTATATTCTTTACGAAAATGTTATAACAAATTTTACTCACCTGTTTAGATTGTTATTTTTCTCTTTTCATGTTATTAATCCAATTTAAATATTCAACAGTCATATCTTTTCTTCTTTTCTCTTACAAAATTATGTCCCGCATCACACAATTCTAATTTTTCCCTTCAAATACTAACTTTAACAATACTCACTTACACATCTTATTCATTCGTAACAAAACCTATACATACATACTCTTTAATTTTTAAAAATAATTGAAAATTATACATTTTCAAATAATGTGCAGTGAATACTTGCTAATAGTAATTGGGGAGTAGCAGTACTATACTTTTTAACTAGGTTAACCCAAACGGGGTTACCTTATAATTTCTAAGCTCAATGGTAACTGTGTGCACTAATGGCTATGATAAACGGTAGACAAGTCAGGACTGTCGGATTGGCAGAGAGATCGAAAGGTCAGAAATCAAAAGAGATTCAACCGTTGCCAAAGTGAAGAGACGACTCGTGAGACTTCAAACAGGGAAGATCTTCACTGGTTCTCAAATCTTTTTGTGTCCCTTCACCTCTCGCTTCAGCCCTACAGAGAAAAGTGGGAGTTTCAGAGATTTGTTGTTGTTATCCAAGTGAAGTTGTAGTTATCTTTAAAGAGATTGGACATTGGGGGAATCGTTTCAGTGATTAGAAGAGAAGACGATGGCTTCAAGATCCATTGTTCCATAACAAGCTAGAGGTAAAGTTTCTACAAGAATTCTGTTATATGCTCATACTTCTTCTCTATTCATTTCTTTGATATACGTTCATTTCTCTGTTTTCTCTCTTCTTTCTTTTCATTAATAATTCTTCTTTGTTCACTTCTCTATTCTTTTCTCTGTTATACGTTCACTTCTCTATTCTCTCTCTTCTTTCTGTTCATTAAGAATTCTTCTCTGTTATACGTTCACTTCTCTGTTCTCTCTCTTCTTTCTGTCCATTAAGAATTCTTCTTTGTTCACTTCTCTGTTCTCTTCTCTGTTATACGTTCACTTCTTTGTTCTCTCTCTTCTTTCTGTCCATTAAGAATTCTTCTCTGCTCACTTCTCTATTCTCTTCTCTGTTATACATTCATTTCTCTGTTCTCTCTCTTCATCAAGAATTCTTCTCTGCTCACTTCTCTGTTCTCTTCTCTCTTATGCGTTTACTTCTCTATTCTCTCTCTTCTTTCTCTTCATCAAGAATTCTTCCCTGTTCACTTCTCTGTTATACGTTCACTTCTCTATTCTCTCTTCTTTCTGTTCATCAAGAATTCTTCTCTGTTCACTTCTCTGTTCTCTCTCTTCTTTCTGTTCACTTCTCTGTTATACGTTTACTTCTATGTTCTCTCTCTTCTTTCTATCCATTAAGAATTCTTCTCTATTCACTTCTCTGTTCTCTTCTGTGTTATACTTTAACTTCTCTATTTTCTCTCTTCTTTCTGTCCATTAAGAATTCTTCTCTGCTCACTTCTGTGTTCTCTTCTCTCTTATACGTTCACTTCTCTGTTCTCTCTCTTCTTTCTCTTCATCAAGAATTCTTCTCTGCTCACTTCTCTGTTATATGTTCACTTCTCTGTTCTCTCTCTTTTTTCTCTTCATCAAGAATTCTTCTCTGCTCACTTCTTTGTTCTCTTCTTTCTTATACGTTTACTTGTCTATTCTCTCTTTTCTTTCTCTTTATCAAGAATTCTTCTCTATTCACTTCTCTATTATACGTTCACTTCTCTGTTCTCTCTCTTCTTTCTGTCCATTAAGAATTCTTCTTTGTTCACTTCTCTGTTCTCTTCTCTGTTATACGTTCACTTCTTTGTTCTCTCTCTTCTTTCTGTCCATTAAGAATTCTTCTCTGTTCTCTTCTCTGTTATACGTTCACTTCTTTGTTCTCTCTCTTCTTTCTGTCCATTAAAAATTCTTCTTTGTTCACTTCTCTATTCTCTTCTCTGTTATACGTTCACTTCTTTGTTCTCTCTCTTCTTTCTATTCATTAAGAATTCTTCTCTGCTTACTTCTCTGTTCTCTTCTCTGTTATACATTCACTTCTCTCTTCTCTCTCTTCTTTCTGTCCATTAAGAATTCTTCTCTGCTCACTTCTCTGTTATACATTCATTTCTCTGTTCTCTCTCTTCTTTCTCTTCATCAAGAATTCTTCTCTACTTACTTCTCTATTCTCTTCTCTCTTATGCGTTTACTTCTCTATTCTCTCTCTTCTTTCTCTTCATCAAGAATTCTTCTCTGTTCACTTCTCTGTTCTCTCTCTTATTTCTGTTCATCAAGAATTCTTCTCTGCTCACTTCTCTGTTCTCTTCTCTGTTCTCTTCTCTGTTATACATTCACTTCTCTCTTCTCTCTCATCTTTCTGTCCATTAAGAATTCTTCTCTGTTCTCTTCTTTGTTATACGTTTATTTATCTGTTCTTTCTCTTCTTTCTCTTCATCAAGAATTCTTCTCTGCTCACTTCTCTGTTCTCTTCTCTCTTATGCGTTTACTTCTCTATTCTCTCTCTTCTTTCTCTTCATCAAGAATTCTTCTCTGTTAACTTCTCTGTTATACGTTCACTTCTCTGTTCTCTCTCTTCTTTTTGTTCATCAAGAATTCTTCTCTGTTCTCTTCTCTGTTATATGTTCACTTCTCTATTCTCTCTCTTCTTTCTCTTCATCAAGAATTCTTCTATATTCACTTCTCTGTTATACGTTCACTTCTCTGTTCTCTCTCTTCTTTCTCTTCATCAATGCCGTCGTCTAAGACAAAGAAGAACTCATAGACTGCTTCTTCGAGGCTGTCGAATAATGACCAATCTGCACCCCGAACCCTTTTGTCGCAATCTTCTTCAGAATTTGAATTTAGCAAGCAAGATGCCATCTTTTCCTTAGAATAGGCATCTAGAAGATACCCTTTTCTTGTTGGTACATCTGCTTTTATTGGGCAAGTTACTGGTGCTGAGTTGGAGTCTAAAGAATGCAAAATTTGACTTTTAGATTCTTCCATGGTCGCTTCCTTCATTGCTCTTAGTTCTCTAGTTAGTAATTAGTTGAGCTTATTGCCAAAAATATTACCTAGAAAGTTATAATTATCTAACTTTACATAAGGCTACTAGCTAAGCCTCTTTTCTCCTATTTCCTGTAGGTCTTCAAGAATGGAGTTGAGTTATCTTCAAACCTTTCCCACACACTGGGATATCCTGCTAATGTATGGTTTTTTCTATGTGGTTTACTCTTTCCATCTGAATGGAAACTTCTAGCAGAGGCTTCACAGTATTTTTCCTCTTTAGCCCAAGAGGGGAAGAGTAAACCACATAGAACAAATAGTTGTTCAGTTCATAATTGCACAGAGTTGTATCTGAAGCTTATTACTTGTAAGCCTGAGCTAAAGAGGAAAAACACTATGAAGCCCCTGCTAGAAGTTTCTATTGGAAAAACTTGCAAACAAGCTGAAAAAGGTGTAATGTCATCCCCTAGGACACATTGTCAACCAAAACATGTTTCCAATGAACACAGTCAATTAGATTTACCAACATGCGATGAAGGAACAACTTCCTTTTCATCCAACCCATCGGGTCCATATTGTGACTTGTTTGATATCAAAGAAATGTTACAAGATAAAAGTACCAAGCATCTTCTACAAACCTTGGCTGCTTCATGGTGGCATTCTCGTGTTGTAATTTGTGGAAATCATGTTGCCATTCCATTACTAAGGGATGTCTGTATTTTTCATATAACAAGTGCAAAATTAAGCTCCTCAAAGGACACTAGTAAAGAATTGAGGGGAGATAGTAGTCATATATTGGGTCACCCAACTTTTGAATTGGTTAACCCTGAGAAAGATGCTTTTCTTATAAAACATTCGACACGAGTCTATTTGAACCCACCAGTAACATTATTAGATGAAACAATTCAAAGAAGAAGTCCGTCATCCCTAGAAGTTGATAGTGAGCATTATGATCAATTTAACTTGGGTGGTTTGGATAAAGAATATGCAATTTTGAAGGACATTATTATATTTTCAAGAAATAACATATTGGCAAGGTATGTGAATTAGATAGAATATGCTTGAACTGATTAGTCAACTATTTTGTATCATTGTCATTATTGGATGGTGTTTTAATATTCATTAATGGCATCACTATTCTAGTGTTGGTTTACGGCCTATCAAGGGAGTGCTTCTTTATAGTCCACCTGGCACTGGAAAGACTTCTTTGGCTCGATTGTGTGCTTATGATGCTGGTGTCAACATTTTCCCTATCCATGGACATGAGATAATAAGTTAATATTATGGAGAAAGTGAAACAAAAATAACTAAGATTTTTGATTTAGCAAGTAGAGCAACGCTTTCAATGGTTAGTTACTAATTTGTTCTTGTTAAATGGATTGGTATCAGAATTCTGAGCTTAGATTAATTTTGAGTATGGGTGGCTAACGAATAGCTATTCCGCAGGTATTCATTGATGAGTTGGATGCCATTGCCCAATCTCAAAGAATGGTAGCCACGTTGTTGAGTTTAATGGATGGAATTAACCAAATTGATAGATTTCTAGTAATGGCTGCCACAAACAAGCCTGATAGTATTGACCCTGCACTGAGACGACATGGAAGATTTGAAAGGGAAATTGAAATTGGTGAGTAAAATGCCTTCTTTCCAAAAGTTGTTGGTCTTTCACTTTTTAATATGGGAACATCAAATTTCCAATCCGAAGCCTTGTAAATAATGAGATTTTGATACTTCATGTTAATAAGGTTTTCTAACATGCTAACTGATGGATTTCTAGTAATGGATGTCATTGCACAATCTCAAAGAATGGTAGCCACGTTGTTGAGTTTAATGGATGAGATTAACTAAATTGATGGATTTCTAGTAATGGTTGTCATAAACAAGCCTAATAGTATTGACCTTGCATTGAGACGACATAGAAGATTTGAAAGGGAAATTGAAATTGGTGAGTAAAATGCCTTCTTTCCAATAGTTGTTGGTCTTTCACTTTTTAATATGGAAACATCAAATTTCCAGTCCAAAGCCTTGTAAATAATGAGATTTTGACACTTTATGTTAAGAGGGTTTTCTAACGTGCTAAACTTTTGCTCCTAGTAGATTTAAATTTGATTTTTAGCTCTTTCTAACAATCTTTATGAGCCTGATACATACCCCTATCTTTTAGTTCTCTGTATTGTTTTCTACAGTTGAATAAACTTTGATGATAGTGCTCTCAATAAAGTGAAATTGTGCTGATGAGTGTTAATAATGAGTCGATACATGACAAGTCCACATATCCATAATAATTATTGTTGAACTATGTTTCTCTTATATTCTGTCTTGTATTGTTGATCTCTTGATTTTGTTTTATTTGCTTAATTAATAATTTATTTTTAAGTCACTTGCATATTAGTTGTTTTTTTCCTTAGTCATATTTTTCTTTTTAAATTTTCATTGATTTACTTTAATTCATATCAAATTTTGGGATCTTTACTAAAATGTTATAACGAATTTTACTCATTTGTTTAGATTGTTAGTTTTTCCTTTTTCCTTTTATTAATTTAATTTAATTTAAATATTCTCCGGTCATATCTTTTCTTATTCTCTTACAAAATTATATCCTACATTATACAAGTCTAATTTTCCCCTTCAAATACTAACTTTAGCAATATTCACTTACACATCTTAATCATTCATAACAAAATAAATACCATTTAATTCTAAAAAATAATTGATGCAATGGCGTCCTCACGGCAGATTATTATTAGTAATATGTCAGCTCCGGTATAGCCATCAGTTAGAGAAGCTAGCACTTTTATGCTCACATCAGAACTGCAAGGAGTCTTATGCAAGTGGATGTGAAAAATTTCTTCCCTGTCAGTCACGTTCGGAGGTCCCACATATAGAACTCGATCAAAGCCTCCTGCTCAAATTTTCCATCAATGACATGTTTAAGATAGCAGATAGTTCGTGTCTGGAGAAAAGTTGAAGTACTTGGTCTTACAAGGGCTGAATCAATCTTGTTCGGCCGGTTTGCAGCTGCAATTATAGTGCAATTGAAGCCCTTCAGGTTTCCTATATTCCTTTAGTCTATGCTTGTATCATTTGATACCTTGGATATTGATTAATACTGTCCACTGCGAGGAAAATATTGATGCTCCAGAAGTAAGAATGGAACAACTGAAGACCGCAATCAGTTGTGTTCAGCCAGGAGAGATCGACTCTTTATGAAGAACTAGCAGATAAATTTCAAAGACTGGTTCCTTTTTATGATAAAGATGATATGAGAATATCATGAATTTTAGCCCGAAAGAACCTCGAATCTTACTCAGGACAGAAAGTTTGCTGTTTTTTTTAGAACTATGCACATCTTATGTGTGTATTTGTCTCTAAACAGTCTCTTTCTTTTCTTTCCTTTTCTTGGATTTTCCTTTCATTGTTGCTTTCAGTTGTCGAGACCGCTATGAAATCTGCTGTAGATTTCTTTTACCATTTGATTGTGCCTGACTCAAAATCTACTTCAAGTGGGTATTAATCACGATTTGGCATCCGGACAATGCCATTCTAACAATGGTGTCTTAGTTCCATGACCCACTTACCTGCACACGACATCTCAGGATTCTGTGTCGTGGGTTACACTTGAACTCGGGATTGTGCAGATGAAGGTACTGCATTGTTGGACTTCGACATACAGCTTGTCTTGTTCAACTTTGTACAGTTGTTTCTTAGCTTGGTCTATTATATGCTGTAAAGGGTTCATGTATAACTCAGCTTTCCTCGCTTTCTTCTACAAATCTATCTTCTTACGCTTGCGCGTGAATCAATCCAAACCTTGTCCTTTCATTTTTCCCATGATCCTTGCTTTCTGTTCTTTTTCTTGTCTTTGTTGTTTCAGTGTCCAAGATCAATAGATATGGTCCATGGAATTTGCTTATTCTTTTTAGATGACATAAAACAGGAAACTAGAAAATAAAATGGGGATGTCTTTAATCTTGTGAAATTCCCGTTTGGATGCATGAAATGAAATGCCCTTCTAGATTGTAAACCTTATCTTGTCTTTGTTTCTATATTTTGGGGAAGTTCTTGATATTGAAAATTGTAAGAGCAGCTCTATTTTTTGTGTATAGCTCTTGCCAGAGTCGAGTATGTTGAGGACATTTACAAGTTCTATAAGCTTGTTGAGGTACTGCTTTGCCTGTGCAAGTTTTTCCACACCTGAGTACCAAACTTTTATGTGCAGTTAATTTGATCACCTACCTCTGTGATGCAGAATGAGAACAGGCCCTGCAATTATATGAGCTCTCAGCCTGAGATAAATGCGAAGATGAGAGCAATTCTAGTGGATTGGTTGATAGATGTACACCAAAAGTTTGAGTTGTCACAAGAAACTCTTTATCTCACAGTTAATATAATTGATCGTTTCCTATGAGTGAAGACTCTTCCAAGGAGGGAACTTCAGTTGTTGGGAATGAGTGCCACACTTGTCGCCTCCAAATATGAAGAAATCTGGGCTCCTGAGGTAGATAAACTTCATCTACCAAGTTTGGTTTCGTCCTGGAAGCAATTGATACTAGCTAGCTAATGGTTTGATAAATGCCATCTGGGTTTCTTCCTGGAAGCAATTGGTACTAGCTAGCTAATGGTTTGATGAAGTTCAGGTGAATGATCTAGTGTGTATTTCAGACAGAGCTTACTCCCACGAGCAGATTCTTGTTATGGAGAAGAGTATACTAAGAAAGCTGGAATGGACTCTAAACATAACTCGTCTCTGGACACAAACCCTTAAACTGCACATTGGTTTCTCTGAATCTCAGTTGAAGTAAGTCATCTTCCATGGATGTCTTATTTTCCACTCTTTATAGATGTTGTTATCTCATAATTTCCATGCAGGGATTGTGCTGGACTGCTGGTTTCTTACCTCTCAAAAGCTGCAGAAAACAAACTTGAGACTGTGTTGAGGAGATACTCGAGTCCTGTTGCTCTACTTCCACCGGCGAAATGCCTACTTTCTGGTAACAAATTCTTTGACTTAA
The DNA here is from genome assembly GCA_026413575.1 of Erythroxylum carthagenense. Lineage (NCBI taxonomy): Eukaryota > Viridiplantae > Streptophyta > Magnoliopsida > Malpighiales > Erythroxylaceae > Erythroxylum > Erythroxylum carthagenense. The sequence goes on along the minus strand of JANZLD010000003.1, from coordinate 2,977,091 downwards.
ATGGAAAAAGAAATGTTCATTTGTAAGAGTTTTGTCCCATTTCGCCAAAGAAATTTATTAACTTTCAGAGTCCAAAGAAATTTGAGAAATTTTTTAGAGAAGTAGGAGATTTATCGTAATAAAGATTTATAATAACAACATATAATTGTACGCAACTTTATCCCTAATTACTAGAGAAGATTGTCTTTAAGATCCACAAAATAGAAGACAATACGAGAAAGAGAAAATAATAATGATAAGAAAAAGATGAAGGAAAAAGTTAATGATAACATTGTTATTAATGCTAATATTAGTCATATTACAGTAGTAGTAGTGATATTAATAATAATAATTTTATATGTTCAACTAAGGACAACATCTTTGTAAAAATTATTCAGAGAAAGTTGTGTACATTGATAACCCTTCCCCGACTTTCACACAAAAAAGGAGACAAAATAAAAAAGAAAGAATAGATGCATAAATAAATAAATGCATAAAAATAGCAATAAATTCAAATAAGAATTCAAAAATCACAATCTAAAATAGAAAGATTAAAAAGATAAATAATATTAATAATAAAATAAAAAATAATATAAACAAAAATAAAAAATAAAAGTAAAAGTAAAATAATAAAATTAAAATATGATAATTAATTCACAATGTAAATAAGAGTTAAATTTTGATTTGAATTGAATTCAAACTTATAAATTAAGTTTGTAATTAAATTCATATAATTTTATTTTTTATCTTTAAATTTTATTAAATTTAATTAATCTATTTAACTTTTATATCATAAAAATTATTCATATTAATTTATCAAAAATTTATTAAAATTAAAGGGACATGTTATTTAAAAGAAGACTTGTTTGTTAAAATATTTTTATGAAAATTAAAAACTATTCAATAATATGTCATTCTTAAATTCAATAATCTTAGAAGATAGGAAATGCGACGTAGTTTCTCCTATATTAGACCCAATCCAGGTTTCCAACCTCTAAGCCTATGACTCTTAAAGGAATGGAGGTTTTTAATGTAGTTGCAATCAGTGATTTTGTTCAACGAGATTGGGCGAGAGTCCACTTTGTGTAGTTTCCAACCTCATGGGAGTTTTTGTACAACATCCAACATCGATTTTCGGATGTCAATCTTGTGGACAAAGTTCTTGAGGGAGAGGGTATTGATAGGAGTACAGGTTGTTGAAGTAACATGAGGAAGTGACGATGCGGAAGGAAGAAGATGAGTCATATGGTCAAAACGTGGTTATTAGAAGTTAGGAATGTTGACTATAAATAGATAAGTCGTAATATAGATTAGTTGTTGTCTTTTATACTATGTTAATGTAAAGGATTTTGTGTGATAAAACTGATATATTTTATTAGAGAAGAGTTTGTCTATATATATACACAAGGAACGTGTTAGAAGTACCTAACTCATCCCCAAAAGCTAGCTCAAGAGGAGGAGGTTTGCATACTATTATAAATTGTTTAATACTCTCATAGTTGTCCGATGTGGGATTCCTGACACACCCCCTCAGTCCAGAGCATGATTGGACATCTGATGGACATATTGGATAAAGGGACATAACCGGGCACCGCCCCAAACCATCGAGACAAACTAACTTGGCTTTGATACCATGTTAGAAGTGCCTAACTCATCCCCAAAAGCTAGCTCAAGAGGAGGAAGTTTACATACTATTATAAATTATTTAATACTCTAATAGTTGTCCGATGTGGGATTCTTGACAGAACCCTACCTAAATAAGGAATATACAAAAGAGGAGATTTGTCAGCTTCTTTAATTTAGGTCCAACTATCTAAATAGAAAAGCATATAAAATACAGTAATTACATTAGCAAATAAGGTAACTAAATCGGTAAGTTGGCAAATGATTAACTGAATCTTCTAAAAGTTATTGAGCATTTGGTTTTGCCATATGAGGTAGGTATCTGATTGAAGTTTAACTGAGCACATATTAATCAGGTGATGAAGATTTGTTGGTGACAGGGTAAGTTTTGAGGATGAGGGATTCATGATGACAGAGTTGCTAATTAATATCTAGGCTTTTGCATGCTCTGATACCATAAAGAAAGATACAAGAAGTAGGGTGTAAAATGTTCTGGTCCTGCACACCCTGTATAGGTTCCACTGCTGCCAAAGTTTGTTTCACCAGAGAGTTTGTATTCAACTCAGATTTTAAAAGATAAATTATATCTCTTACAAAGATAAGATATCTAAGCTATCTAAAGCTAGTCATATATATCTACAAGGATTACCGAGAGATGATTACGCAGAGAAGATTGCACAAAGAAGATTGTTGCTGAGAAGATTACTATATCAACTCCAAATCTCTTATTATTGCAGAAATATTTTGGGAACTATTTCTGCAATAATAAGAGATTTGGAGTAGATATACGCGTATCATTATCACATATAACAGAATCAGTTGATCTGAATCCCCCACTCAACGTCTCTCTCCACCGCAACCCACTTCAAGCAAAGTTCTTGTCTGCTTATTTATTTACGATTGTCTTAGCAAAAAAAAGACAAACTTTGGATTTGTTGGAAGGATGCGTCGTCTAAGACAAAGAAGCACTCAAAGACTGCTTTTTTGAGGATGTTGAATAATGACCAATCTGCATCTCCCCGAGCCATTTTGCTGCAATCTTCTTCAGAACTTGAATTCAGTGAGCAAGATGTCATCTTTTCCTTAGAACAGGCATCTAAAAGATACCATTTTCTTGTTGGTACATCTACTTTTATTGGGCAAGTTACTGGTGCTGAGTTGGAGTCTAGAGAATGCAAAATTTGGCTTTCATAGTCTTCCATGGTTGCTTCCTTCATTGCTCCTAGTTCTCTAATTTCGGTAGATTTCCTTCCTTTCTATTGTATGGCAACCACTGTTGATATTGTGCTCAGCATATAATTTGTAAAGAGTTAAACTTTCAAAATAACACTCTGTTTGGACCTTTTTATGGTATGATCACTAAATGGAAAATTGTTATTGAAGACCTTGTTAGATTATTATCTTAAACCGGGTAAGAAAACTTATCAGTGTTGTTTTTTTTTGTTGGTGTCCCTTCCTTCTTCAAGGATGAGGATTGCAAATAACTTTCCTCTTAAGTCTATATCTAATGAATGCATTAGAGAACTTGAGATAGGGTCTACAGATGAGACAAATAATGTGGCGGGGGACTACTTTGCTCTTGCTACAGTTTTTCCTTCTTCCAAGGTTTAGATAACTGTATCTCCTTTTCTATTATCTCGTTATGCTTACATAAAAATATAATGCGACAAGAAGAATTCTAATATTGGTCAATGAGTTAGAATCGTTTTAGAATTGATGTTCCTCATTTGCTTGGATTTAGATAAGCTGAGCAACGATATGATCGAATTTGACCCTTTTGTCTAATAAGATACTAAATTGTAACATGAAAATGTTTTGAAATAAAGCTGTTATGCTTTATTGACTGAAATAGCTATGTTTAGGACAACAGAAAATAGTAAAGATACAATTATAAATAAGAGGACAAATGAGTTATTGAATGAAAAGGGTATCCTTTTCTATAGTATTTAAATGAGATCACCAAAAAAAAGAAATCACTTCATATAAATGAATTCAATTTTGTATTTGAAGGTCTCCTTCGGTGTTCTGGGCCTTAGGATTTCCCTTCGTAAGTTTAGATGTGGGCAAAATCTGCGGATATGGATTTGACGAATATTTGAATTGTCCTTCCTTGTATGAAGATGAGCAGCAAAGCGTTTGGATGAGAAGTCACCAAAAATATTACCTAGAAATTTATAATTATCTGACTTTACATAAGGCTACCAGCTAAGCCTCTTTTCTCTTCTTTCCTGCAGGTCTTCAAGAATGGAGTCCAGTTGTCTTCAATCCTTTCCCACGCACTGGGATATCCTACTAATGAAAGCTTTGTGTTTGTTTATCCTATCCAGGATCAGCCTCTGGTTGATCATTCAGATGGGAAGAGTAAACCACAGGATCAACCTCTGTGTTCAGTTTATAATTGCTCTGAGTTGTACCTGGAACTTGTTACTTGTAAGCCTAGGGTAAAGAAGAAAAACTATGAAGCATGGTCAATTAGATTCACCAACATGTGATGAAGGAACAACTTCCATTTCATCCAATCCACCTGGTCCATATTGTGAGTTGTTTGATATCAAAGAAATGTTAGAGGATGAAAGTACCAAGCATCTTCTATAGACCTTGGCTACTTCATGGTTGCATTCTCGTGTGGTAATTTGTGGAAATCATGTTGCGATTCCATTACTAAGGGACGTTTGTATTTTCTGTGTAAAAAGTGCAAAATTAAGCTCCTCAAAGGACACTAGTAAAGAATTGAGGGGAGATAGTAATCATATATTAGGTCCTCCAGCTTCTGAATTGGTAAACCCTGAGAAAGATGCTTTTCTTATAAAACATTTGACACGAATTTATTTGAGCCCACCAGCAACATTATCAGATGAAACAATTCAGAGAAGAAGTTCTTCATGCCTAGAAGTTGATAGTGAGCATTATAATCAATCTAACTTAGGTGGTTTGGATAAAGAATATGCAATTCTGAAGGACATTATTATATTTTCAAGAAATAACATATTGAAAAGGTACGTTAATTAGATAAAATATGCTTGAACTGATTTGTCAACTATTTTGTGTCATTGTCAACATTAGATGGTGTTTTAATATTCATCAATGGCATCACTATTCTAGTGTCGGTTTACGGCCTATCAAGGGAGTGCTTCTTTATGGTACACCTAGCACTGGAAAGACTTCTTTAGCTCGATTGTGTGCCAATGACGCTGGTGTTAACCTTTTCCCTATCAATGGACATGAGATAATAAGTCAATATTATGAAGAAAGTGAAACAAAAATAATTGAGATTTTTTATTCAGCAACTATAGCAACACCTTCGGTGGTTAGCTATTAATTTGTTATTGTTAAATGGATTTGTGTCAGAATTTTGAGCTTAGATTAATTTCGAGTATGGGTTGCTAACGGATAGCTATTCCGCAGGTGTTCATTGATGAGTTGGATGCCATTGCGCAATCTCAAAGCATGGTAGCCACGTTGTTGAGTTTAATGGATGGGATTAACCAAACTGATGGATTTCTAGTAATGGCTGCTACAAACATGCCCGATAGCATTAACCCTACACTGAGATGACATGGAAGATTTAAAAGAGAAATTGAAATTGGTGAGTAAAATGCCATCTTTCCAAGAGTTGTTGGTCTTTCACTTTTTAATATGGGAACATCAAATTTCCTGTTAGAAGCTTTGTAAATAATGAGATTTTGACACTTCATGTTAAGAGGGTTTTCTAGCATGCTAAACTTTTATTCCTAGTAGATTTAAAGTTGATTTTTAGCTCTTTCTGACAATCAGCCTGATACATACCCCTATCTTTTAGTTCTTCATATTGTTTTCTACACTTGAATAAACTTTGATGATGGTGCTATCAATAAAGTGAATTTATGCTAATGAGTGTTAATACTGAGTCGATACATGATAAAGTCCACATATCCATATTACTCCAAAATGATTAAAAGAGACAAGTCAAAAGGCATGACTAAGAATTGGTTTATGAGGGTAGTAGATAAGAATGGATGTGGTCTTTTAATGTCATAAATCACTATGTGTTTCAAGATATTGAATCATTTGTTACTAAATAGAAGAATGGTGAACCGTTCATGGGATGTGATGACTAGAAATAGATGTGCTCTAAAGTTTTTCATCTTTTGTTATTTTACCCAAAATTTATTTCCTTTTCCCTTCAGGAGTTCCATCTCCCCTGCAATGATGGGATATCTTTAATGTTCTTCTTAGCAAGAAGGAACATTCACTCTAGATGTACAGATACAACACCTTGCCATGGTCACACATGGTTTTGTTGGTGCTGATTTAGCTTCCCTCTACAATGAAGCAGCCATGTTCTGCCTTAGGAGCTATGACTACAATATCAAGAATGACTTTATGACCAAAGAGTCCTTTTTGACAGAGGAGGAAATGTTGACAATCAATTTTGAAGATTTTGAGAAGTCCAGGATGAAAGTGAAGCCTAGTGACATGCGAGAGGTATTATCACGTTTTTTTTTCATAAAAGGGAAGGTATCAATTACATAGCAAAGCGAGAGAAGCTAATCCCAACGATATCCTGGAGGAAGATCAAAAGGCACTCGGGGGGCGCAGTTACAAAAGTGGTAATGCCAAGATTAAAAGAAACAGCAAAGTTCGCGAACCAGTCGGCACTCCGGTTGGCTTCCCTGTAAATGTGTCCAGGGGGGACCGTCCAGTTACGGATGAGGAGTGCGTGAATGCCAAGGATGAGGGGATTGGTCGAGGAAGCACGGGAGGCTGGGTCAGAAAAAGAGCTCAAGGCTGCCTGAGAGGTGATTTCCAGGATCACGCGGTGGTAGCCGAGGTCCCAAGTGAGGTGTAGGCCAGTGAAAACTCCCCACAGCTCAGCAGTGAAGGATGAGCACCATCCCAGGTTTTGGACAAAGCCTCCAAGCCAAGCACCAATGTGTCCACAGTAGACCGCGAGCTGAGGCTACGCGGGGGTCGGTTTTACTCATCTTGTCCGTGGTGAGCGTCACCCACCCCTGGGACGGAGGAGTCCAGCCAATGTACTGTTCCTGCCGAGGTCGCCACCCAGGGACGGTGTGCTCTTGCCAAACTGCAGCTAAAGTAATCTGCTGGACATATTGAATGCAGTGGATCGGAAAAGTGGGCTAAGAGAACTGTGTGTCAAAAAGAGCTTGATTCCGTCAAGACCATAAAAACCAACAAGCTGTCCCAAAGATGATGGACCAGTCAAAGTCACATATCTACTGATGGCACTAAAGATTAAGGGAGAGCCAATCAGGGGCGTGGGTGGTGAAGAAAGCCGGATGAAGGGCTTAGCTGGAAAAGGCGAGCCACATGCTCCAAGCTTAGGGGCAATCGCGCATGACATGCAGGGAAGTTTCTTCAGTCGAGCAATGGTCTCAATCCGCCACCGGAGTGAGGTGTTGATGGCTCCGGTGTTGGTTGGTGAGTAGCCGATCTTGTGCTAGGAGCCATAGGAAGGACCGAATACGTGGGGGCCCTGGCCATCTCCAAATTAGGAGCCATCGACCACTGTGATCGGGTGATGCGTGCTCCATCAGCATGGAATATGCCTCGGCGGTAGAGAAGTGACCCATCCTCGATCTGCCCCATGTCAGTTGTTCGGGTCCCGATTGGCGCTGGGGCGGAAGAATACCTGCAATCAGCATACAAATGGTGTGAGGGAGTAAGAATTGAAAGTCTTGCCATAACCAGTTACCTAAGTGATCGACATAACGCTGAACCCGGCTAGTATGCTCCAAGGGGGTGATGGGGCCAATGGCGTGTGGGAGGAGGGGCTCGAGGTCCTCAACCCAGAGATCCAACCAAAAGTGAGCCTGGGAGCCATCATGGATCAACCATTTCAGGCCGCGAATGACGGAGGGTCAAATAGCCTGAATGCTCCGCCATGTTAGAGACCCTACTGAAGTAATAAGGGAGGAGGGCGGGTCGTGCGCATCCAACTTGTATTTAGCAGACAGAACTTTAACCCATAAAGCGTGAGACTGTGAGAGAAGGGCCCACCCAAGCTTAATTAACAGCGTGTCATTCGATTCCCGAAGTCGCCGAATGCTTAGACCTGCCAGCTCTTTTTGTTGACCCACTTGGTCCCATTGGACCAGATGAGGTCGACGAGCGCCTAGGGAAGAACCCCACAGGAAATTGCGTATCATCTATTCCAGATCATCACAGAGTCGGCATAGGAAGCGAACAGTCTGCATAGTGTAGGTAGGGAGAGCGGAGAGGACAAATTTAATGAGAGTAATCCAACCAACGAAGGAGAGTAGATGGGTCGGCTAGCCCGAGAGGCGCTGTTGAACCTTATCCAGAAGATGTTGGTAAGTGGTTTGAAGAAATCGGGTATGGAGCAAAGGAACGCCTAGGTAACGCCCCAAGTTCGTTGTCAACTGAAAACCCAACACATGACTCAATGGGCATGCCGTGGAGAGAGGAATATTGCAGGAGACATAGCAGCGTGATTTGGCACTGCTAACCTTTTGTCCTGAAGCACGACAAAAAGAGGAAAGAATATCCCGAATGACCTAAACCTGGTCTGGAGAGGCTTCCGCAAAAAGCATGAGGTCGTCGGCAAAAAACATATGAGAGATGGGGGGGTCAGATCTACTCAGCGGGATGGCCCGCCATCGACCCTAATTGATAGAGGTAGTGATAAGGTGGCCCAGACGTTCCATGCAGAGGACAAAGAGATAGGAAGAGAGGAGGTCGCCTTGGCGAATGCCCCTGGATGGGAGAAAGGATTCACTGAGTTCGCCCTCCCAATTAACTTGCATGGAGATTGAGGAAACATACTTCATAATGAGGGAGATGTAGGAACCAGGAAGGCCAATGTCGATCAGCGTGTCATGAATAAAGTCCCAAGAGAGGCAATCATACGCTTTTTCGAGATCGACCTTGATGGCAATAAAGCCCTTCTTCCCCGTTTTTTCTGTGCATCGTATGAATTAGCTCTTGGGCGATTATGATGTTATCAGTGATGGAGCGGCCCGGGACGAAACTGCATTGATTTGGACTAACCAGGTGATCGAGAAAAGGTTTCAACCAGTTGATGAGGAGCTTGGTGAGGCCTTTGTAGATCACTGAACACAAAGTGATAGGACGAAACTGAGTGATAGACATAGGTGCGAGTTGTTTGGGAATCAAAACCATGATAGTGCGGTTCAAGTCATTATCCCCAACAGCGTGTCGGAAAATTTGTTGGAAGGAGTGGACTAGGGAGGGTCCTAAAGTGTCCCATTGGGATTGGTAAAATAAAGCGGTAAATCCGTCCACCCCTGGGGCCTTGTTGGGGGCCATGGAGAAGAAGGCCTGTCAGACCTCGTTAGGAAGGATAGGACGGGTAAGGTCCATCGAAGCGCAAGGTGGGAGGGGGGAAAAGCCTCATCGGAGGTTCGGAGGAATGACGGAGGGTAACTCGATAATGTAAAGGGATTCTAAGTAGCCCTTGGCAAGCGCTCGGATGGACACTGAACCGGAGCTCAGAATCCCTGAAGTATCAGTTAAAGAGTCAAAATGAAGCTTGCGACGTTTGGCGATAGTGATGGCATGAAAAAATTTGGTGTTCTTGTCGCCTTGGGTGAGCCATTGGCTACGAGATTGTTAGTGCTAATATAACTCCTCATGTAAGAGGACCTGGTCTAGCTCCGCTTGCAAACGAGCTTCCAACTCTTGCAGGGAATCAGAAGGTTGATTGACTAGGGCGTGCTGGATTCCCGAGAGCCAGGCGATGAGCCGCTTTTTGTGCCAGAAAATGTTGCCAAAAGTAGAATAATTCCAATGCTATAAGTGGTCACCCAGCTGCCGGATTGCCTCACTCAAAGGTTGGCGATGGGATTGCCAGTGGTCCGCGACAAGTCGTGTGAATCCTTCATGAGTCAACCAGGCAGATTGGAAATGGAAAGGACAGATCGATGTAACGGGCCAGGCCGAAGGAAGGAAAGTGATTAGTAAAGGCCAATGGCCAGATTTAAGGAAAGGGAGGTGAGTCACTTTTGTGGACGGAAAGGAAGTGAGCCAAGCAGAGGTACAAAAAGCTCGATCGAGGCGAGCGTGAAGATGGCCTCGACGCCAAGTAAATCGAGGACCAGTAAAGCCAGGGTCCTGAAGAAGACAACACTGAATACAGTCCCGGAATTGTTTGTTAATAGACTGAGGGCTCGTTTGTCAGCCCACTCTAGTTTGGCGTTGAAATCACCCCCAATCAACCAAGGTAAGGTAGTGGCACTAGCAATTTTCCGAAGCTGTTGCCAAAGGATAGGTTGGAGCGAATAGGTGGGACTAGCGTAGATAGCAGTGAAGTTAAAAGACTGCTGATTCCTCTCGATTTGTAAATGGATGAATTGTCAGTGCGCAAGGAGAACGTGAACGGTGATATCCGAATGCCATAAAATCCATATTCCACCGGAGAAGCCGTTAGCTTCCAACCGGTATGAATTAGGAAAAGGAAGAGATCGGATGACCTTATTCGCCCGATTGCCACTAATTCTCGTCTCCACTAACACAACCAGCAAAGGTTTATGAAGCCAGATTAAAGTGTAAAAAGGGGTTGGAAAGTCTTCCCGCCGGCCCCCTGGCAATTCCAAAGGAAGATCGTCATAAAAACAACGTTGAAGAAGGCCAAGACCTAGTCTTGAGGGGTGGCATCTAAGGGAGACGATGCAGTCGTAGCTGGAATTGGAGGATGATTAACCTCCATCGTAGGTTCTATAATGTCCATGGCTTCCGGAACTGGATGAAGGTCTTAAACCAGGTCAGGAGGTTTGGATGGAAGTGGGGAGGAAGTTGGATATCGGATGAAAGAGGGGTTGTGGCGGGGGTCATCTCTTCTTCCACAGGAATCACACCTGACGGAGACTGCATGGCATTGAACAGATGTTGATCGTGAATGATAATGTCTGCATGAGTGGGAAGAGATACAGCTTGATGTTGGGGAGCTTGTGGAGTTATGTTAGTCGGAGGAGAACTGGGGCCTGGGCTGGGGTGATCGTGGGTCAGTCGGGCTGGGGGGGGGGGGGGGCTGGGTGGG
>JANZLD010000003.1:2951155-2966370 GCA_026413575.1 Erythroxylum carthagenense | reverse complement strand
GTCAAGGGTCCAGAGCTTTATAGCAAATGGGTTGGTGAATCAGAGAAGGCCGTAAAATCCCTCTTTGCAAAGGCTAGGGTGAACGGCCCATCAATAATTTTTTTTGATGAAATAGATGGTCTTGCGGTTGTTCGTGGTAAGGAAAGTGATGGAGTTTCAGTTTAGGATAGGGTGACGAGTTAACTTCTTGTGGAATTAGATGGTTAGTAATCTTTCACTTTTTTACTAAATCCTATTGATGCTAATTATGCTACGGCTCATTGAGTTTACTTCAACATCTTCATTTTGTCTGGCTGCATGGTGTCAAGGGATTACTACATTTATTGAACTTAACGATTTTGTGTTTAGGATATCGTATTTCAGGTGATTATGTTATGTCTTTGAAGCAGGATATAATCATCATATACTTTCCTATATTGTAACCTGTTCTGCTGTTCTCTTCACTATTTTTGATTGTGGACAATCATTTTGTTAACTCAGATCTGCACCAAAGAGTTGATGTCACTGTGATTGCAGCTACAAACCGACCAGACATGATTGATGCAGCCCTTTTAAGACCAGGTACTTCCAACTTTTTACCAGGCACGAACTATCTGCTACCTTAAACATGTCATTGATGGAGAAAACTATCTGCTACCTTAAACATGTCATTGATGGAGAAATTTGAGCAGGACGCTTTGATCAACTTCTATATGTGGGACCTCCGAATGTGACTGACAGGGAAGAAATATTTCACATCCACTTGCGCAAGACTCCATGCAGTTCTGATGTGAGCATAAAAGTGCTTGCTTCTCTAACTGATGGCTATACCGGTTCTGATATATCATTAATCTGCCATGAGGCAGCCATTGTAGCCCTTGAGGTTTCCTATGTTCCTTTAGTCTATGCTTGTATCATTTGATACCTTGGTTATTGATTAATACTGTTCATTGCCAGGAAAATAGTGATGCTTCAGAAGTAAAAATGGAACAACTAAAGACCGCAATCGGACGTGTTCAGCCAACAGAGATCGACTACTCTTATGAAGAACTATCAGATAAATTTCAAAGACTGGTTCGCTCTTGTGATAAAGATGATATATCACAATATCAGGATTCTGCCAAAAGTACAAATCGATTTTCCATATGGTAAACATTTCTAAGCCTCATTAAAGAAACCAAAAAACTGGTCCACCTAATCTTACTCTTCCTCTTTTTATTAACCCGAAAGAACCTCGAATATTACTCAGGACAGAAATTTTTCTTCTTTTTTTTTAACTATTCACATCTTATGCATTTGCTCTAAACAGTCTCTTTCTTTTCTTTCCTTTTCTTGGATTTTCCTTTCATTGTTGCTTTCATTTGTCAGGAGCTCTGCCAAATCTGCTGTAAAATTCTTTTACCATTTGGTGGCACCAGACTCAAAATCTACTTCAAGTGGGTAATCACAATTTTGCATCAGGACAAACAGCATCTCTACTTTGGACATTTGAGTAGCAGGAAATTGTCTACTTAACCGGAGTGGAATGGAAACTACACTGCCTGATTTGAGAGTGGTCCCCTTTAACAAAACAAAACACACAAGACAATTTTTGTGTATAAGTTTGAATCCTATAGCCTGAGATTTCTCTTGAGTAAATAGAGTTGTTACAACATATCATATGCCTCAATTACAGCAAATCATATCCAGTAATTACAACAGAGTCTATTCTAAAAATGGCATGTATTTACATAATATATGATAGCAATAAAATGACAGTTATAGTTGACTGTATCTAGACAGCTATCATTGACACCCTTGTTGGCTAAGCTCTAGATTTAATTAAGCACTGTAAGGGAAGTGGTGGTATCACCTTCCACTTAAAACATACAAGTTAAACACAACCACATATTTTTTCTGCAGAAAGTGATCTTTCAAAGATAACCCCACTCAGTATGTTTTAGGTTTGTCTTATTACATGTGTAGCTACTCACATTGGTTGTCCAAGTTCCAATCCCATTCTAACAATGGCATCTTAATTCTATGACCCACTTACCTGCACACGACATCTCAGGATTCTGTGTCGTAGGTCACACTTGAACTCAGGATTTGATCTGATGAAGGTATTGCATTTTTGGACTTCGACATTCCTTTGTACAGTTGTTTCTTAGCTTGGTCTATTATATGCTGTAAAGGGTTCATGTATAACTCAACTTTCTTTGCTTTCTTCTACAAATCTATCGTCTTACTCTTACTCTAGCCAGTAATCAATCCAAAACCTTTTCATTTCATTTTTCCCATGATCCTTGCTTTCTGTTATTTTTCTTGTCTTTGTTATTTTGAGTATCCAAGATCACGAGATATATTCCATAGAATTTGCTTATTCTTTTTGGATGACATAAAACAGGAAACTAGAAAATAAAATGGGGATGTCTCTAATCTTGTGAAATTCCCGTTTGGATGCATGAAATGAAGTGCCCTTCTAGATTTTAAACCTGATCTTGTCCTTTGCATGTATATCATGCATGTTGCTTTTATATTTAGGGAAGTTCTTGGTATTGAAAATTGTAACAGTAACTCTATTTTTTATGTTTCCAACAGAAGGAGAGAAGAAATAAAGATGGAGACAAGTGAAGGAAATCCTGCTTTGTGTAGTATCACATTTAAATTACTCCTTTAAACCATGATTAAGTTTGGTTTCTAATAAATTTGACTTATTCTAAAAAAATATTAATCATGAAAATTTTTTTGTTAGGATTAAATTTTAAAAAAATTGCTCAATTTTATAATTATGGCTCGAACTTTAAAAAATGACAATAAATGCTTAAACTTTTAACTTTTTAAATTATAATATGAATTTAATTTTTTTGTTAAGATTACTAGTGTGACTTGCCACGGGTTCTAGAAACCTTAATACATGTTAACCAAAATTAACACAATAAATGAAGGTTAATTAAACGATGTCATTGTTAAAAATGAAATCCCTAAATTAGTTTACACAACTTCATCTCTTTATTATTTGTTTGTTTCCCCAATGCTCACAATCCTTTATTTTCTGATTATTTTTCTGACGCCCCAGGTTACTCTTGCATTGCAACTTACTGCACTAACATGTCCTTGTCCTCTCCCAAGCCCTTCACAACTATGTTAATTCATTAATAATTTAATATGATTTTTTATTTTCGTTACTGTTAATTAATAAATAGGCATATTATTATTAATTCTTTCATAATATAAATTTATTATTAATTTAGTTATAATTGTGTTATAATTAATAAATAATTATTATTAAATAACTGTTAAATATGCCCTTACAAATTTTTCATTCATTATTAATTATTAATTATTGTTACTATATTATTAAGTAAATATATGTTATTCATAACCATGCATTATTAATTGTTCATTGTTATTAATTATTATATACTAATATTAAATTTAGATCTTAGTCATAACCTTGTATTAATAATTAATTGTTAATTATTATTAAGTTTTATATATTAATATCTTAATATATATACCTATTTACGATTGTGACAAACTATTATATTATTAGCTACCATATTTTAATATTAAGTATATTTATTAGTTACAACTGTACATTATTAATTAATAATTATTATTATGCATTATATAATAATATTAAATTTATATAAATGATAGTCACATCACAGGCATGATTTTTATACAAGGTTGTGACTTATTAGCTAACAATCATGCATATTATTTTGTTTTTGTTTTTTAAGGCTTATTTGTTATTGTTAATTAATAAATAGAAATTTTGTTATTAATCCTTTCATAATATAATTTGATTTTGATTTAATTGTTAATTTAGTTACTATTAATTAATTATTATTATTAACTGATTGTTAATTATGCCTTAGAAATTTTTATCTTTAACTTTCGTGTTGCATAACTTTTTAATTATCATTAATTGTTGGGTGTTAGATTCACTGTTATTATTATTTCTGAATAAAAAACTGAACCAAATCTTATACAAAGCTGACAAAATCTACCAATAAATTTTGTTGAGATCTACAACATTTAGTGCAAATCTACCCACCTAATTAATTAATAAATATGCATCTGCGTTTTATTATTATTGCTAGTTGTTATTAATTATTAAGTACATCACTTTAGTTTCTTCTTCTCCTTCTCTGGAACCTTATTGTATGCTAACTCTTGCGGTTTCCTCTCTTTCTCTGCCATCAGCTTCTTCCTTCTTCCTTTTTTTCCTTTGTTTTGGTCTGAGTTATTAGTTCAAATATCTCAACCATTTTTGTTCTTCAGATCAATCAAAGGCAGCCCCTGTCAAGTTTTTGCTACTGAAAGAAATGATCTGAATCAGTCGATGATCATTTGAGTTGGACTGCATCATTATTGTTTCTTAAAATAGAATCTTTGTGATTTTGTTGCCATTCACCTGTGTTTTTTATTAACTTCAAGATTTATATATTTTTCTAATCTCTGAGATTTCAGTTCTAATTATAATTTCTACCTTTTTAATGTGTAGGTAGATATAAAAATAGCATTAATCAGTGTTCAAGACTTGGCTGAAGGAAATTTATCATGCACTCTTGCCAGTGAAAAAAAATTGTAAAAATCATTTGTTATTATTTACTGACTGAGTACAATTTTGCATGTTTCATTATCTTATTCGTATGAGATCTATTATATGGCCAGCGATATTGGTAGGCAAACACTATCTTGTCACTGTATCTACACACAGTAACATCATAGAGATAGTGTTAGTTTGCTTAATAAAGAGGTAATTATTTCCCGTTCTTATGTTTAGTTGAAATGTCATAACTCGTTTTTAATTATTCTCAAGTTCTTCTACTTATGATTCTTGGCAAATATGAATATTTTTGGTTTGATAGCCATGACTGACCTATTAAATTCGAGAAGATTTGAAATTTTTATTAATTTGTCTCATGCCTTATTTGTTTATACATCTTTTAGGGTATGTTTGGATGTGAATAGAGGGATGGAAGGGAATAGAATGGAATGACCCAAATGACTCAGACCATTGTTTGAGAGTCTATTTTGAAACATGATGGAATGGCAATTAATGGCTTTGGAAGCCATCCTTTGTCATCTAAAATCCAATATTTTGTGACCCCCCAAATTGGGGGGTCAAGGATGGAATGGCATGGCTTGTCTTCCAAACCTCTCTTATTTTATTTAAACTTCCAAACAATGAAGTGACCCATTTCATTCCATTCCATTCCACTCCATTCTATTCCGTTCCATTAATTACCATTCCATTCTATTACATCCTAAACTCCTAAACATATCCTTAGTATTATATATGTATGAACTGTGAAAATTATTTGTGTATTTGTAGGCATATATTTTTATTGGTCACAAATGCATATTTGTGTTAGAATATTTGTTTATATTTGTATCTTCTAATGTATTACGATATTTGACACTTTAAAATCTTGATAGAAAATATACATCTACTTAACTATTATGCCTAAAGTAAAAAACTAATCAAGGCCACTCCATTTGTAGCTCATACTGATTTTTAGGTTTATTTGTTTTAGTTTGTCTTTTTCCATTTGTTTCGGCAATTTTCTCCTAATTTCTTCTGAAAGTTAAATAACTTGGCTTACTTATTATTATTGCGCAGGAAAAGCGATTTTGAACCTTCTATTTTTGGTTACAACAAAACTCATACAAAGGGGGAAAAAAAAAAAGATCACTAATTAAGAGTAATTTTTTATGATTAATGTTGGTAGATTTCAATGATGTTAATACACAAGTAAATGCCCATGTAAATTTTAAATATGTCAAACTTTAGCAGGTATTCTTCTTACTTTTTAAGCTTTTTTTATGTATTGCCTATAATTCCTGCTCTTATCTTTAATTTTGAAGTTTTCAGCAATCCTAATTGTTTTTTATTTTGATATTAAATGCAACAATTGTCAATATAAAACACCCTTATTATGATAAGAATTCCATGGCAAAGTTTGCCTTGCCTTGAATCTTTTTGAGGACACTAATAGTACTCAAGGATTTATCGGATTTATTATATTGTTGTTTTATGTGTACATGATGTTTTGTCCTTGTACATTATGTTATAATTATCTATAGGATAACATTAATATAATTATCTATAGCCTTATTTATTCCTTTTTATTCTTGTAATTGATCTAATTTATAATTCTCCATATAATAATATGGACCAACTAGAACAACAAATTAAGGATAATAAAATTTGAGAATGATTTAGTGTATATACCTAATCTTTTACTTTTTACATTTGAGTATTGTCATTTTTTATAATTAAAACATGATCATAATTCTTTAATTTGCTCGCAGTATCTCGAATTCATATACAAGAAAGGGAAAGTTTTGAAGAAATATAAACAAACTGAGATAAACGAAAGAAAGACAATGTGCCAAGGTCTACTCTGTTTCCAATTTTGTGTTTAGCTTCATCTTATCCATTATTTCGACAAGAATCCATCGTAATTCTTATTGCAACACATTTGTTAGAAATTTTTTTTGAGCAAAGTTAAAATTAGCTAAGTTAAATTCCATATGTTGCTATTGGTAAATGTTATAACAAAGTTTGATTTAAAAACAAAAAACTAAAGATGAAATTTGTTGGTTTTTTTGAAAACAAAAAACCAACAAATAAGCCTGCGATTTTAAGATATAATCTTCCAACACATACGTTGCTGATTTAAAGATGGCAATGTTATAAATGAAATTTATTCAGTTTTTTTTTTTTATCACTTTCTAACCCTATTCTAAATAATCCACGCTCTTATAAGTTCTATCACCACTTTTATTTTTGGAGAACTTGGTAAAAACATCTTGAAGTTCACTGCAATTGAAGCTAAGCAATTTTATCACCGGGTTATTTTTTTTTCTTTCTTACTACATATATAATTAGATTTACATTTAATAATAAGAATTATGATATGTTTATCACATAACTAATGCTCTACATTTTTACCTTCCCATTACAAGAGCATCAAACTTCCTCCAGAGAAGGCACACGCAAAATTAAAAACCAAAACATTTTTTCTTCATATCAAACTCGTTCACATCCAATCACCGTATAGGAAGACAACGTACTGTAAAATTGATGATGGTGAATTACAAAAGGGTTCAACTTCAATCATAAAAGATGATGACATATCAACTGATGATCCAAATAACAATGCTGACATCACAAATAAATCTATTTCAGGTATTTATCACTATTTATTCAATCATTTTTTTTTCATTTTATTCTTTATCAAACTATGTAGTTTCTTTTTTTAATTATGTTATCATATGTTATTTATTTACTCAGAATTTTTATCCAAAAAAAAGTCCCTAATATACTTTGGTTTTCTTAATTTTTAAAAGATATTGTTGTTTCTTCTTCATAAGTAAGATAATGTCTTCGCAAGAAATTCAGCGACAGCAACAAAAAAAACCCAAATTCTCATAGACATCTTTCATAATTTGTCAAACAACATATGCATGCAACTTTCCTAACTTTCATGCCCTATAATTTCCTCTTTTCTTCAGAATTGTGCATCCGTGCATACTAGTTTTTTGTTCTTAATTGACAAGCATTGCTGACGTTTTGTGACTTGGTTCATAACTGTGACTTTGTTGTGTACCATGTGACAATTCTTTTTTATGATTTTTTGTTGTTAATTGACAATCGTCACTAGCATTTTGTAACTTTGGTTCATAACTGTCACTTAGTTGTGCCATGGGACAATTTTCTTTATATTAAACTCATCCACATTCATAAATTAATTACTTCTAAATTCATACAAAACTTGACATATCAAAAGAAACCATTTTCTTTATTTGTTTTCTTTTAACATGCCTTATTTTCTCTTGCATTTTAATTCCTATCACATGTTTATTAAGTAGATTGTCCAATATTTCATAAAGAAGTATTGTGAATTCTGAATTTTTTACTATAAAATTCGCCAAATGCTTATTTCTATCAACTTAACAGATATAATCATCAAGAAATTCCAACGAGGAGGGTCCTCCACCTATTTGTGAGACTCAAAACCTTAACAACGATACGTGTAATTTCTTTGAGCATTCATATGATAAGTAGTTTTAGAAATATACTATTCTATATTCACAAATGTTAACTTCATCAAATGCACACTTCGGTCTTAACACAAAAGAAAAGAAAAGGAGCAAAAAGCATATTTAGCTTAAGCGAATAGTTGGATTACATAACTGATTAAAAAGCTAAATATTTCGGAACTTATGTTAAGGACATTTATTTACTTTTGAGGCTCTATGCAAATGAGATAAGTGGGGGAACACATATGAATATAATTAATTAATTAATTAATTAACTAAACGATAAGTATTTAATTAATCAATTAAAATCTAATTAATTCCTTCACACTTGTGACATATATATTTAATAATTATCATTGATTAATTATTATTTGACCAATATAATGTAAAAGAACAAGTGGAGTGACCAAAACTCAAACTAAAAATGATTTAGGAGAAAACATACAACAATTTTTAACGTTAAGACTTAAGAAAAGATTGTAGACCATAAAAGAAACTCAAGTAGCAACATAATATCAATTCAATGGTAGAAATTATGAGTTCACCATGAAGGATCGCCTACTTAGTATTACTCCATTGTCATCATTTCAACAAAATACCAACGATCAAAGTCAAAGGTAGATTTGAGCGTGTTCAAAAGTAAAAGTTGAGATAAGTGAACATGCTCCTAACTTGCTAGGGATCATGATGTTGATTAAAGTGAAACATACTGACGCAACTGTCTCTCCTTTTGTGTTTGATCTTAATATAGCAATGCATTATAACCATAGGCAAAAGAGTCTGCTGTTGATAAATTTACTTCTGCATATCACATAAAAACGTAAAATAAATGATTTCATATTATAATAGCACCTAAAAATGTAAATACATGCCAATCCTTAGCCATCAATATGTATTATAGGTCTATTTGCCATTTTTACTATCTCAAATTCAAGCATGTGAAGCATTCTTCCTTTTGACTTGAAGTTTAAAACAGATTTTTGAGCCAAATAGCAAATATCCAACAGTTGCAAAGCTCGAAACTATGGGAGCCAAAGGCAAGGAATGGTCTTCCACTAATGAAAACATGGTCATAGATTAACCCAAATGGCTAAGGACACCATATCTACAATCTATTGCAACCCGCACAAAAATGATATGTCATTGATGTCATAAAGAAACAATACAAGATGCCTATCCATCATGAAGTTCTTAGCCATCTCTGTTGGATGATCCTGCATCCTCTTGAGCTCTTTAAATTGTCTTGCTTGGTTAAATCGATAACACAAAAGTTAGGAGAAAGCATTTAGGAACCTGTATACAACATCACCCGACAGACTTCTAACTTAATACTCCATCCCACATTTCTGAGAAACGAACAAGCTTCCTAAAATTCCAGACACTTCCATCGAAAGGCATGAACTCAATAAACCAGACATCGCTGCTTTGGACACAATAAACTGTACCTTGCCCAGTGTCTTAATAAGAAACCACATGCCTTAGTAATTTCTACAACTATCTTATACAAGTGAGCAAGAGAAAAGAATGAGGCAAGGCATGGTAGCTTTTATTATCCAGATATATAGTAAATTAAAGAGGAAAAAGAAAAGGAGAAACCAAAGAAGATCCTAGCATAACCTTGGAGGCTCAAGGAGAGCCCTAATTCGAAAAGTATAGCATGCATTAGCTTATATTGTAGCATCATCGGCAACTAACCTGGCACCAAAAGTTTTCCAGCAGCATCAATTATATTCAAATCATCAGCAACCTGCCAAGAGCATTCAAATAAGTCATTTGCAAATTAATGGTAACCAAATAAAAGAAAACAAAACAAATAATTACGCAAATAAGAGATGATTACGTTGAAAAAAACAGAAAAAGAACCAAAGAATATAGCCTCAGAAAATGACAACATGGTTTATCAGATCCCAAAAAGTTCAGAATATTCGTACCACACAGCCCAATAAATATGAAAAACACATGCGAGGCCTTAATAAATTTGAAAAACATATCAACCGATTGGTAAAGAAATGAAAATACACATTTACCTGGAGAAATTGTTTAGACAAATAATACCCAGGTCTCATCAGTCAAAACAGCACTAAACCAGGTCTCGACGTTGTTGATACGTTACTGAAAGTCCCGACCTTTGGAACTACTACGCATGCGTTTCAGCTCTTTGATAGACTTGCATTAAACAACCACATCTAACAATTGGTTTTCTAGCACCACGAGAAGAAGAACTACAAGAAGATAAGCAAAAGAGAGAAGAGTTAGGTCCAATCAAGCATCATTAACCAAGAAACCCACCAGCTCAAATTTGTTAAATTTGGCCATGGTTAAACGAACGTAGGAACTGAAATTGCCCATGATACCCAGAGATGGAGAACAAAACAGAAGATACCTAGAGATGGAGAACAAAATTCACAAACCCGTCTTCTTCAGCAAGCAACAACACGTTTTGGATAATAAACCAGAAGAAAAATTACCCGACAGCTATAAAAGGAACTTCCCAAAATTGAACAAAAAAACTAGAGTAACTACCCAAGAAAAGCAGGGAATTTGACTTTCCCAAACGAAAAACAAAAGATACCCAGAGATGGAGAACAAAATTACGAAGATTTGTCCATAAAGAGCATACCTCAGCCTTTAAGAACCTCGAAGAAGGTGACATTCCATGAATTAACGGAAAAGGAGGATGGAAAGAGTTGAGAAGGTCTGGCGTAAAATCGAAGAAGTAAAGGCGGAAAGCAAAATCAAAAGAAGGAGGGGGCATCGGCTTGGCTTGGGTGAGAGTAAAGCCGAGACCTCGGTTTATTAAAACGTCGACGAATTAATTACGAATAGGAACAGAGATTACGGAATTTGAGTACAAATAAAAGCTGGAAAAGACGGAGTACAAGATCCACCTCGAACCTCTCTCCACCACCTTCCTCCGCCCTCCTCCTCCTCCTCTGGCCACCATAACCAGGGACAGCCATGTTTCTCCGCTAGATATTTCATTTTCTATTTACAGAAACAGATACCCTTTTGGCTAAAGATCATATCTTTTATCTCATCTTTCAGTCCGTCACAAGCTCACAGTTGGAAAAAGGACCGTTATTTCTCGTTTGTCTTCAAGAAAGATCCAATATTGTTGCTCCGTTCCATTTAATACCGCATAAAGAAGCAATCTTTGTCGCCTTTTTGCACCAATTGAGTGATTAGAAGTTTTGGGAAAGGTATCGAGGGGGAGGAGAAAATGAGGGAGGATAATTCAAATTGGTTCTCGAGGAGGGAAGAAGAGCTCCCTTCACCTGAAGATCTTATGCCTTTAAACCAGTCCCTGATAACTCCTGATCTTGCTCTTGCTTTTGATATTAGAAACCCAACAAGCAACAATACTAATAACAACACCACCACCACAAACTCTCTTCAACAAAACCACACCCCTCCGCCACCACCCAACTCAATTCCATCACCCAATAACCCCTTGGCCTCTCCACATCCCAACTCAGCTGAGTTGGCTGCCGATTCAGCTGAGTTGGGTTCTGGGGCTGGTGGTGACGAGCCTGCAAGAACCTTGAAGCGTCCGAGGCTGGTTTGGACTCCAAAGCTTCATAAGAGATTTGTGGATGCTGTTGCTCACCTGGGGATTAAAAATGCTGTCCCCAAGACTATAATGCAGCTTATGAGTGTTGATGGGTTGACTAGAGAGAACGTAGCAAGTCATTTGCAGAAGTATCGTTTGTATTTGAAGAGAATGCAGGGGTTGTCTTCTGCTGGTGGTGGTGGAGGAAATGTTGGTAGTGGGGGCGGTGGTGGATTGGGAACACCCACCGATGCTGCCACCGACCACTTGTTTGCGAGCTCACCGGTTCCAGCACATTTCTTGCATCCTGGTAGGCCTAGTTCTGATCACTTTTTGCCATTTGTGCCACTGGCTGCGCTGCAACAGCACCATCACCACCACCAGATGGCACCTGCAGCACATCCCCAGTTGCAAGGCCAATATCATAGACCAATTGGGCATTTTGTTCCTCCAAATGGGCAATTTGAGCTTCCATTTCTTGCCAGACAGACACAACACCCTGTACATAGAATGGGAACTCCGGTTCACAGTACAGTTCCTGGCTACGTTGAGGATTTGGAGTCTGTCAACGGAAATGGTGGGAGGAAAGTTCTCACTTTGT
Organism: Erythroxylum carthagenense; assembly: GCA_026413575.1. Lineage (NCBI taxonomy): Eukaryota > Viridiplantae > Streptophyta > Magnoliopsida > Malpighiales > Erythroxylaceae > Erythroxylum > Erythroxylum carthagenense. The sequence goes on along the minus strand of JANZLD010000003.1, from coordinate 2,954,200 downwards.
GTTCCAACAGGGGATGATTGAACTGGGTAATAATTTGCTCCTTTATTGACGTTGTCTTTTTCGACTTGACTTGTTTAGTGGGTCTACTGTTAGATTGGTGTTTACTTTTAGTTTTTGTGGAGTTTAATTTAGGATCTTGGTTACCATGATGGCAATTTGTTGTTATAGTTGACTGCTTGTCCATAAACTTCATGGTAAAAAGGCGTCCCGGGCTTCATCTGCAGATCCAAAAACTTCTCAGGTTGTTCCAGGGTTGTAGTGGTATCTAGTGGTCATAATTGGGGTTTGGCAGTATAACTAATCATCACTTTCAGTTCAACAGGCTTGTGTACGAGGGTTTAAGTTGTTCATAGCAGCCAGTTCCTCCCGTCTGCTTTTAGTGTTGAAATCGTGATATCACTCCTGGGCAGCAGCAGTATTTCTAAACATTCTCATGTTTATAATTGTCATCGGTACCAAAATATTGGGTCAATCTGGATAGAATAGAGGGTTTACTGTGTCCCGGAAAGTAGTTTGGGAATCCGCTCAATGTTCTTGCATCTTCAAGTCTTTCCTGTCATGGAGGTTTTACTCAGTGTTCATGATGCTTGGTTGGGACAACAGTTGTCTAAAATTGCTGTCGGGAAGGATATATGATAATGACAAGTCCATGTATCTTCCATGTGAGGTCCTAATCTCTAATGTCTGTGAATTAGTAGAGTGTCATGTAGATGTGAGTTGTATTTGACTGTACATGGTATGTCTCCATAGAAGGCTGGTGTGAGGGGCTACTTTGAAAGGAAGTTCTGTTGTTAGAATGTTCAGTTTAATTTAATGCTCCATGAACATGAAGTAGTCGAATATTCTTACGTACCCTTGACATTACCTATGTTAGATTTATTATATCTAATGTTGCATATACTCGACTCGTATGCTCTATATGGATGATTATTATCGCTAAGTTCTTGGAAGATTGGATTTGCCAGATTTCTCATGTTCTCTTTAGTTTCGTGTGCCATTGGAAATCGTTATTTATATATTTCACAAGTGTTTCGCCGATACTGCTTTCAGTATCTGAAAGTTCTTAGCCTTCTGGTGCAAGTTCCCTTTTATGTTAATCCTGAAGTTTGCTAATATAGACATTGAAGCGAGTATGTTGTTATACACTGCACCATAAATGTGTGAGCTTTCGCTTCTCTTAACTTGTCCATCTATCCAGCAGTAAAACAGTACCAGAACTAGTTCATATCTGATGAACATGATATGCATAAATGTCTGCCATTTGAATATTCTGTATCCTCTGTACTCTTCCTACTCAGCTCCTATCCTTCCTTAAACCCTCACTGCACCACCAAAATATGAAATCTTTTCTTTTCTATTCTCAGTCCCATTTGTTCCCTGCCGGAGATTAGATATGCCTGTGAGGAAACATATGAATGTACTCCACCTGTGCTTTTGTGTCAACTTAATTGCCAATTCATCTATCCACTTAGCTACATACAAAATATAAACAAAAGCATACCCACATGCCCATTTTTGCTTCACTTAAGTAATGCATACCGAGCACTGAACCTCCTTCCACGCATAGTCCTTGAAACTGAGGAGCTGTCACGTCTGTTTCTGTCGGGGAAAAGTAAACCAGAACACGCTCTTATATATATATATATATTTGATGTGACGTACATTCTTTGCTCTTCATGTTCGCGTATATATATATGTATGTATTGGCATGTTTGGTTTGGTTATAGAGACAAATAAGGTGTTCGTTAGTTTCTGTGCCTGAACACTACCCACATGGGAGGTCTAGTGACAGGTTGGGCACGCTTCATGGCCTAGGCCAGCTCTGAGGTCGTGTTTTCTTTTAATTTAACCAGTTAAGTAGACCAAGTTACAGTGAAAATGGAGGTAACTGTTAAGGCCTTAGGACTAGAGAAAACAGGATTAGTTCTCCTCACTCAACCTGAAGATATGCTAATCACTTCACTAAACCAGATTGTTCACTGATCATATAGCTTGAAGTTGCAGAATTTGTCAGTTTCACACAACTAAGTTCTTGTACTTCCTGTTTCAGTCAAATGCTATGATGATTTTTAGCAAAAGAAAAAAAAAAACCAGAATGATGAACAAGAATATCAGAAACACAAGCTGGTTACGGGAAAGAATCTTCATTTTTCTAAATTATAGAAACTCCAGGAGCAAGTGGGTATGAACAGAAGAATGAGATAATCATTGTCATTGCTAGCTTTTGAATCAGTCATCATAAAAAATGACACGAACGAACCAACTTGGGTTCCACCAACCGGACTAAACGTTTTCAATCAAAACTAAAACAGATCCCACTAAGATGAGAAGCAAATCTCTTGGTTTCTTTGCGTTTACTACAAGACAAAGGTTAAAACTCGAAAAAGCTTTTCCCTGTTATGATGATAAAAAGGACAAGAGATGCTGACAGTTCGTAGTGCTCTAGTCCTAAAGCAGTGATAAGGGTAACGATGATGACACTTGTCGGTTCATGTATAGGAAATGCCAGTGTACATGGACATGACGTATACGAAATGCTCTAACAACAGAGAGAGCAGATCTTCTGTCTAAGTCTATCGTGTCTTATTCTGTCTAAGACACGATACGACTCCGTTTTGTATAAAAATTGGAGAATATGAGAGTTCCTTCATCCTGTGCCTGTGGGTGGCGCCGTTTTTAAGCCACCAAGCCATAATTCATTTATAAACAAATAAGTCAACTGGATTGTTATATAATGAACTAAACAAATAAGTAGAAAATGATTAAATACAAAAAACGTTAAACAATTATGTCACTAATAAATAATAATATTATTTATTATTTAAATCAATAAATAATAATACTTAAATCAATAATAATATTACTTAAATGAATAATAATAATATTACTAAACAAACAATTACTTAAATCAATAATAATAATATTATTATTATTAAATATTATTTAATAATATTATTATTATTAAATAATATTTTTATTATTGTTTAAGATTATTATTATTACTTAAATCAATAATAATATTATTATTATTATTAAATATTATTT
>JANZLD010000003.1:2933364-2944266 GCA_026413575.1 Erythroxylum carthagenense | reverse complement strand
CTTGAAAAGTTTGACAAGGCTTTGGAATTGTTCAGAGAGATGAAGAAATATGGGGTCCGACCTAATGTGGATGAGTACACTAAATTTATAAGATCCCTTTGCTTTAAGGCTTTAGATTGGGAAACAGCGGAGAAGCTCTTAAATGAAATGAAGGAGAGTGGCTTGCATCCAAATGGGATGACAAAAGCCCTTGTAAGAGGGGTCAAGGAGCTGGTAGTGGATGGGTTGGAGACTGAAGCAAGGATTGAAGCTTGAGCATTTTGTATTTTTATCTTGGACGCAACTAAGATTAAAGTCCAATTAGTTGAAATCATCTAATATTTGACAGTTTTAGTCCTTCTCATCATTAAGTTTTGATATAAATGCTCGTCATTGCAATTTTTCTCAAACAATCAGATTGACAGTATGGGTTTTGCTTGCGCTTTATTTCTTTAATGGCCTTGCTTTAGATTTCTAGCCATATGACATTTTCTAATCTCAAGTAAGCAACTTAATATTTGCCATATCAATATTAATTATAAAAGTTAGTTCATAGTTTTATCTGTGGATTAAATTGATTAAAATGTTTAGATTTTGGAAATAATTGTTTCTTGTATGTGTTATTTCTATTTGTCGTTGTTATTTTTGGAAGTAGTTTTCTGTTGATTTCTTTTGGGTTTTTGGTCCAATTGAACGGACCTGGGTTATTATCTATGAAACGTATGTTCTATGCTTTTTTCTTTCTTGAACTTGTTCAACGAACGGTGGGGTTTCTCTCTGTTAAGTGCTGATGCTATGTGAAATATTGTGGGTCCTTATTGGATTTGGGTGTGGAATAGACTGGAGATCTACAATCTGTGTGATGCTTGAATACTAGCATTTTAGGCATCGAATTTGGTGCTCTCTTTAGCTGCATAGTACTTAAGATTCTGTGTGTTTGAATGAGAGTTGATAGAGGATTCATTGCTGAAATTTTTGACAGAAACAGAAGAACAAGCATCATGCTTTTTGTTTAGTTGTTGGGATGAGGAACTGGTTTGGATTATTTAATAAAAATTGATTTGAATAAAATATATTGGTACTTGTTTTCCACATCCTACAAAGGATCTAGCTGATTCTATTAACCCCCTTGATGATTGCTTAATTGATTTTGGGTTTGCCTGTGGAGTTCGAGGTCGAGGTCCCTTGTCGAGTTCCGAGTGCTAGGTATACACATCGCCTCTCCTTTTCATTTTTTTGCTTTCTTTGTCTTCTACTTGGGTTGTTGATGCATTCGGGTTTCTGGGATTGCTGCTTTTAGTTGTTGATATTTGAGCTGGGGGTGATCCAGAATCATAAAGTTTTGACCTTTAGAAAGGAGATGTTAGATCTGAGGAAGAAAACAACTTTTGGGTTTGGATAGCTATTCTTTAACTACTGATTCTTTTTTCTTTTTCCTAACGTTGGATTCATAGAGGGATTTTCAGAGTAGATGTTGTTAGACAGCCGATTCTTTTCTTATGTATTTTTGTTTTCTGATCTACATGTAAGATTGTGAGTTTTTCCTCTTAGCTTTGTCAAATCCATTTCTGATCTGCAAAAACTGTTCATAGTTAGTACCATTTTCTTTCCATATGCTTTTTGATATACGTAAAACGATGCTTCAACGAAAAGTTAACCTTACTTTCGTTTTGTAACTTTAAACCTTATTTAGATTATGTCAATTTTAAATAAGGTTTAAATTTACAGGACCGTTCTATTATTTATGAGTTAAATGGAGTTGTTTATGCCTTTATTTTTAGATGATTAATTTGGTGAGTGAAATGTTCCAAAACAACCCTACATGTGATTCAATTATATCATCCCTAAAAAGTTCAACCAACTGCAATGGATGTTCAGCAGCAGTTCAAACTGGCAAGCAACAGAAAACTCCACACATACACAAGTAATAACAAAAGCAAATGCATTCCCAAGATCTTGGAAGAACAATGTATATAAGGTTGAAAGACTTGTATCGTTACTCTTGAGTTTAGTTTACTAATTTTAAGGTTGACAAAAACGAACAAATTGGAACCAAAGTTATATAACAGAAGTAGTTGTTTTTATAATTCGAAACTTCATATATTATTTAAAGACATGACAACTTAGTTTAAATTCAATTTAAAATTAAAATAATTTCAGTTTAAATATTTAGATTTGATTAAACAAATTTTTTTAGATCAATTTTTAATTAAAAAAATATTGAACCGACTAACTTTTTCTCATAATTTTCTTTAATAACTTTTGTTCTTAAAAATCAATCAGTTTATTAATTAATCGATCAATTTTTATAAATTAATAATTTCTTTCAAACTAAAATAAGTTAATTAATTTTTTTTTTAAAATTAAACTTTAAATTATTCGATAGAGAAGAATGATATTTTTAATCACACTTTAAATTCTTTAATTTTATTTAATATTTATTCAGTTTTATAACAGTTTAATAATAGTTAAACTTTGAAATCTTTAGTCGATTTTATAACAATCTAATACCGGTTGAATTTTTCAAACTTTAAATCTCTTATCCTACTGATTTAACTTCTAGTCCAGTATTTTTAAAATATTAGTTAGAAGTAGCAACATTTTTATCATAAATTGTTGATGATCATGATTGTGAGGACATTATGATCTGTTGAGAAGACGAACCTTTGAATGTCCAAGGAATCACCTTCTAGAACAAATTATGAAACTTACCACATGCTCTGACCTTCTAAACCTAATTATGAAATTTACCACACGTAAAGTCAAGACTATACTATTTAATTTCTTATGACCTAAAAAAACAAAAAGAGAATTTTAAATTATATTATTTAAATCAAATTTATTACTATAATTCTGATTGGCTAAATCGTCAACTAATTAGAATATGTAATTTGTGAATTATTATATGTAATTAACTATTAATTCAAAATTAAAAATTATTGGTTTTGTTTACAGTTAGAAAAGGAAATTATTTTTAGAAAAACACGAACAATATTATTAAAAAAAAGTGGAATTAGTCAGAGACAGCTTGGCTTAATCATGGTATGTTGACCAGCTTACACTTAAGTAGGCTGAACCTGACACTAGGATTATTACTAATGATTATCATCAATGGTAAGAGTAGGGCAGATCACTAGAAAATGTTTACATGGTGAAATTCTGATCAATCTTCATGATGGATTGCAGTTCAGATCATTAAAAACTTGTTCTACGTTCTTTTGCAATCCAAAGTTTAGTAAGGGACTCTCTTGACTTAAGTGAGATCATGAATTTGAACTCTCCTGATATATACAGTCTTTTAAAACTTGAGACTAGAGTTTTACCTTTCATAAAAGACCTACCCAATTCGAGCAGGGATTAGTCTGAATATGAATGACTTAAAGGTGTCTGCTCATAATTAAAATCATCCTAGAACACCTCGTAGATAATAAAAAAAAACTTGTTCTTTGGCTTAAATTCTCATCAACACTGATCTCATTACCCTCTAATAAAACCGAGGTTCTTTGAATTGAACTTGTTATATAACTCAGTCATTAAATTGACTGAAGTTAGTTGTTGATGAGTTTTAGATTTCGGGTTAAAATTAGATAATTATAAATTAATGTTATTTTAATTTATTTTTAAAAATAATATCAAATTAATCTTGAATTTTCAAAATTGTAAATAAAAATGATGTCATTTTAAAATGAAAATTTAGATTGTTAAAACTAAATTTCAAGTTCGCCTAAATTTCAAGCTTACCGAGGCTCAAACTTAATTTAAATTCTAATTAACTCGATATAATTCGATGATTTTGAATCAAATTTAAATTGTCAAACCTATATCACTCTCACAAGCAATTATGAAAGTGGAAAACCGAAAAAAAAAATCCTAAACGAAGTTGAAAGAAGTAAACAATATGCCCAAGCAAAGTAGCCTGTAGTAAACAATATGCACAAGCAAAGTAACTGGTTTGATGGTGATAGGTCCCAGAAGTCCTCATGCCTACAGAAACATCAAATAATGTAGGAGAGCTGATAACAGGTTGTTGAGTTAATCAGTGATTTACCTCGTTATTATTCTATCAGCTCAGAATGTAGGACGCCTGGGGCGGGCGATTTCACCTTTAAATACAAGGGCATTGAATCAAAGAGTCGACCTATTTTGTTTCATTTTATTTTTATGAAAATAAAAAAATGAGTCTTATCTTATTATTTATAAGAATTGACCTTAAGTATGTACCTTGCTCACCTTTAGCCAGGGATGACCTGCTAATTGTGACGAGTAAAATGGTGCATTTAGGAATAGTCCAGCAAGTTTGATTAGTGAAGCATTGAATGTTTTGGTTTAGTAATTAAACACTGATTGAATTTCTTATACATTAGTGTCATAAATATGTCTAAATAAAATTTATACTTGTCAATTATAAGAAATCGTATCAAGTCGATCTAAAATTAACAACAACAACAACAATTCAGTAAAAATTTCGCTGATATATAATATTCATAGAAATTTAGTAATACACAGCTTTACTCTTAACTAATTGGGAGGTTGTTTTCGATTACTCACATGAAAAAATAAAAACATAAACATAAAATAAATACTTAATAAATAAAAATGAAATAAGTAATAAACTAAATAATACGATAAAAATAAAAGGATGAAAAAAGCCATTACAAGAAGAAAATAATAATAATAATAATAAGGATAAGTAGGAAAATATTTAAGCTAAATCACTAAAAATTCATTGCTATGTACATGTTTAAATATTTAAACTAAATACAAGCAAAAAATATTTAAAAACTTAAGAAAATAACAAGAATCTTCTTATACAATAACCTTTATTCATATTTTAGAGTGTTAAAGTTTATATTGCGAGCAATAATTTCGGTAAATTTCAGTATAATCATATATCATTTTTTATCATCTCCCTAGAATTCAGTCAAATTTGAAGGATATGATACACGCTGGGGTATGTATTGAAGATGATTAGCCATTGAAGACGATGTCAAGGTTTTAGAGGACACAATGAGAAATTTCGTGCAGCTGTTATGTCCCAATAATGACAGGGCCAAGACTTTGACCAAAAGCTAGAGAACGGGAAAGAGGAAAAGGAATAATGATAAAAAAAGAAAAGAAAAGGAGAAGCACCTTAGTTGAAACAATTTCTTTGTATTAATCATTCTGCCCATGTACTCATCATCTCACCACCCAATCTCAAGGATTTGGCTTTTGCTTCTTTGCCATAAAAATTGACTTTCCACTCAACGTGTTTTTCTAATGCATATGTGTGAGTGTTGGGAAATATTTGGAATAATAAGTTAGTCTAGACTCCAAGTTTAGTCTAGACTTTGAAGTTAAAAAGTTAAATATGATTCAATCGAGTTTAAAATTTAAGTTCAAGATTGAAAATTTATTTACCACTCTATTTATTATAACAATTTTTTCAAATTTAAACTGAGTTATTTTGGAGTCAATAAATCAAATCAATTTTTATCAAATTTAAACTGCGACGTGATTAAATTCAAACTTGAAAAAAATTTGATACTCGAATTTAAGTCTTAAAAAGTTAGGTATACCTTATTTCATTATCAATTTTAAGAGGAAAAATCATATTATTAAAAAATATTGAAAAAGTTTCTATCTTTTAATCATTTTTCAAGACTCAAATCTAATTATCTTGTCATTTGACATAAAGTTGTTCCCAAATGTCAAATTTTCATGTCATGTCATATTCCAAATAAAATTAAGTTCTCACTATAAAATATACATTATTTCATGTTTTAACCTTTGCGGGTTTTTTCATTAGACTTAACCACAGATTATATTGGGCTCGTGCTTATTCAAATGAGATCTCAGCCTCGAGCTTAAACCCAACAACTCGACTCAAAATCTAGAATTTTTTTAAAAAAAATCTAGTCAACTACATTTTGCCTTCTATAGTTTTGGTTTGATATTCTTCTTTGTTTCCTAATCAAAACATGGTTAGGGGTTTGAATAAGGAAACTATGGTATCTTGATTACAATGTCTTTCTTTCCTTTAGATGTTGGGAAAGAGAGAACAAAATAAAATGGTTCAAACAAGGAAATTAATGCTCTTTCCCTGTGCCCTTTTCACCTTTCTGACCAGAATAAAGTATGGATACTTTGCAGGACTGTTATGACTTATGAAGATTTATGGGTCGCTCTTTTTGTTTTATACTTTATATTTGTATGTGCATAAAAATTCAAGTGTCCATGACTTTCATGCAAACGTATGGAAAGTGACTAAGAACATCATCATTTACTTTTTTTTTTTATTACAAAGAAACTCCAAACAAAACTAGACTAGTCTGTAAGGCTAATTTAAGAAATGTCCTCCAAAAGAACCGAGCGACCCCCCAAAGGGGGGAGATACAAAAGTAGTTACCCGTAATTTGAAATTTACAGCAAAATTAGCGAGTCAATCAACACCCCTATCATCCTCTTTGTAAATGTGGTAGGATAAAATTACCCAATTACGATTGAGTAGCTCATTAATGCTCAGGACGAGCGGATTAAAGAACTGAATTTGGGTAGTGGAATCCGAGAGCATATTAATAACCACTTTAGAATCCAGCTCTAATTCGATCTTTCGAAATCCGAGCTCTCATGTCAGAGTCAACCCCGAGTAGATGTCCTAAAGTTTCGCATCGATGGTAGAACACCGACCGAGATTCTGGACAAAACCACCGAACCAATCGCCAACTCTGTTGCGTAGAAGTCCTCCAGCAGTAATTAAGCCGGTAGAGCTTTTGAATGCCCTGTCTGTGTTCAGCTTTACTCGACCAATAGTCGGTCGACTCCATCCAATGAATTGGTCAGAATAACACCTCATTTTCCTAAAAGATGCTGTATTTTTTCTCTTGAGATCATGGCTGGTACTAATCGATATGGCAGGAGGCTGGTCAATTGGTGAAGCCCGATTAAGGGATCGCCTCGACGATGATCTGAGTGACCCTGTGGTTCTTGTAAAATAACTTGGTTACGAGCGATCCGAACGAATTAGATTCGCGTCTCTGAGAATTCAGGTTAGCGACGAATCTAGTCAATCAGACCCATTGTCGTTGGATTTTTGTACTCTTTAGTCTATAGCTCTATATTTTATACATTAACGCTGAACGGTTGAAGTAAATTCTCATTATGTACGACTACAATTAACCAAGAAAAAAGAAAAATGAAAGGCCAAGAAAGTATTTTCTCACCAACCAAACGGAGCTAAAAGACATAGAAAGGAAAGGAGTTTTTGGTAGCTTTCATTTTCAAGTTTGGCAACTTTCACACCTCTCTCCCTTTCTTGCTAGTTAAACCAGATCAAGGAGCTTCTCTTTTCTCATCAAACATAAACATATAAGCTTTTCAACACACAACATCCACAGAAACCGGATCCCAAAGCCAAGCAGCAAACCCTATGCATTTTGACTCTAAAGCCCACACTTTCTTGCTCCTTCTTCTCTTGGAATCCCTAGGCTAAAACCGTAGCAACCAAAAAGCTTCTTGGTGTAGTTCAACGCCATAGCAAAAGACAAGGAGAAACAGAAGATTTACACATGCCATGAATTGGCTTAGAAGGAAGAAAGAGATGAGTGTGAGCAGAGACTTGACCTGCTTAACTCTTCTTCTTCTTCTTCTGTTGTTTATCTCACACTTACCTACTAGCCCTTGTTACGCTAGTGGGTTTGGAAAGTTCAGTAAATCCAAAGATGGGTCTGGTTCAGAGATGAATTTTGTCACCAAGTCTAGTGGTAGCTTCAAAGAGGATGCGGATAAAGAAAGTGGAGACATTTTTGGTGCTGAAAAGAGAAAAGTCTATGCTGGTCCCAATCCACTACACAACAGATAAGTTAATTTCATAGAGTACTCAGAGATCCTAAATTCTGCTTCAGCTATGAGATTTTTATTTTCTTTTTTTCCCTGTTACTACCTTCTTCTCTTTATTTTTGTTTTCATTTTCATTTTTTAAAGCTTGAAGCCTTTCCTGTGCTCTTCACAGTACTGTGTGTTCAAGTGTACATGATGAGAGTTTAGGTTTGAGATAATGGTTGGAAAGCAAAAAATGTACCTATTTTTATAAAAATTACTTGAGCAAGAAAATATATTATACAAATTTGCACATGAAACATTATTAATGCCATTAATGCTGTTGTTGATGCTATCAATTCTTGGCTTCTTTAGTATGTTCTCAATTAAACTGTTAAAAAATGAGCTTTAATGTTCTTAATCCTTATTTGAGCTTACAAGCTAATCCAAATTTAGCAGGGCTATACTAAAACTTAGCTTCCTTGTTCAGGTAGTAATCCTACATCTACTATATGTGAATAAGTGGATGTTATATAGATATGTGAATAAAAAGACAAATTACAAAGAGTCCACTATAGTTGATTTATGTTATTAAAAGTATAGTTAGACCTTATTAACTTATATAAAATAAGAAAATACTTATTTAAGAAATAACTAATTAGTATGAGAAGAAAGAAAAAAATAAGGAATAAAAAAAAGTGCTTGATAATATTTTATAATTAGATTAATAGTATTTTTATATTTTTTAAGAATAATATTAAAAACCCAAAATAGATATGAATATTCATTGTAAATTTTTTTACCATTTTCTCAATTTAGTTTTTTACTAATGAATGACTTATATGATATGAACAAAAAGATAAATAAATTTGTGGAAAAATAATCATCTGAAACTTATAATTTGTTTCAACTCTGCTTCACTTCATTTCAGTTATATATTTATATAAGTTATATATTTATATAAGTTCTGATCCTTTATTTTGTTCAAACTTTAACTTATATAAATACATAATTGAGATAAATTTGAGATAAAGTAAGCAGGTCTCACGTAAATATACAGCTGAGATAGGACGTAACTGAATAAAAATTTCAGGTCATTTGAATGGAAATTTGTGACCAGAAATTGTGGTCATTTCTTGCGGTTGGCAGAGGAAAAGTCATAGGAGTTTGAGCAATTAATTACTTTTGGAGCTTTCGATCAGAAAAATATGCAATCATAAAGAGTTGGGTAAGATTGATTTGACTGCAGCAATCCTAATGATTTTGATTCTCCATGTGCCAACCATTTATCCACCATCAATGTCTCACAAGCATGAACTATGATATGGTTATATTTGTTAGTTAAAATTTAAAAAGTATTAATCATTTTAACTCAAACAAGAGTAACATTAAAATGTTCAACTTTTAACAAAAAGTTAAAAAAAATATAAAAAAGAGAACCATTATCTGAAATGGGATTTGATAAATTGAATCTCAGGATATGGCTTGCAAATCTCGTTGTGATGCAGTCAAGATCAGAATTTCTAGATACGAATTAATATGACCTCAGGAAAACTTGAGATCAGAACTGTATCTTCAAGTCTACAGACATTGGAAGTCCACGAGTCAGACCAGGGACTCGAAAATTAACGATTTCTGCTTAGAATTCCAAGAACAAGTTAAGCTAATCGAACGAACCTGTCAATGAGAAGTTTTAGCAGAACTCAGCTGCTTTTTTTGGCCATTGTGAAGCTCTTCACTGCCATTTACTGATCTCTGTGACGCATTTACTTCCACATGCAAACATACTTTCTTTAATGGCTTTCCCTGCCGCAAGGAGTTCAGGATATTAATTATTGACAGGAGTTGTTTCAAAAACTCGTGTAAGGGACACGAACAAGGACAGAAACCGCAGAACCGGCAGGGTGTTTCAGTGCTTTTAAACGAGGCGTTTCAATGCGCCAAAAGTCCATGATTCAGGACCTCAGTCCATCCTCTATTATCCGATCAGTAATCAATTTGATAGTCAAACACACATATGACTACAAAACTAGAGCATTTCAGGGATGATCGAGTGAAAACAGGATTATAATGAAGGGCTTTGTGAGTTAATATTTGCATATTTTCTGTCAAAATTAGCTTATAGAAGTTGGTTTGACAAAGGATCGCATTAGGTTCGAACCATTAAGGTCTTACTCTAAACATTAGAAGAGTAAAAGTTAAAATTAACGTATTCAACGCATAAGATTCTCGTTTTGAGGAAGAAGTTGTTTCCGTAATTTGAATGAATAATCTTATTATCACAAAAGAACAAATTTGATATGAAGCTCACTCTACAGCAACATTAGAAGAAAGAAGAAAAACAGAGAGGTTAACATTCACTTCTCTATTATTAGTTTTATGTCTTTTCAAAGCTTTGGTGTCTCTCCTCGTATGAAGATATTAAGCTAACGTGACAGAGACCGTTTGAAATAATATGCAGAGGATGACAAAAGGGACAAGGAAAAATGTAGTTCCCATGTGATAATTTGGTCTAAGTAGGTGTTTTTCAAAGAATTATCATTACCAAACAAAGAATTCTTTTTAGTGGACTTAGTTTCAGAAACATCATAACTCAATTTGTCAAATTATCATAATGTTTCTGAAAATAATCTTCTTTTCAAAAATCCAACTTCCTCCATTTTTCGACATGAACAAACTCCCACAAAACCGAAGAAATTCGAATAAAAAGGTAAGAAATATTAATCTTTTAAAAAAAGACTTCGCATAAAACTAACGTAACATAAAAATCAGATGCAGGTTAACCAAATGCTTTTTTTATAACGATTCAATTCAAACTCAAACTGAATTCATTGATTTTGACTCAAACCAATAATTTTTTATAATTATCTTAAATTAATAATTTAATTGATTTGAGTTGAGTTGGATTTAAGAATTAAGTTGAGTTATTATACTAGTAAATTTTAATTAATTTTTGTATATGTTTTTTTGTTATTTTAAACTGAATTTTAAGAAAATAAAAATTTTCAAAAATTTAAGGATTAAAGAACTTTTTAAATTATTAGTAAAATTTAATTAATTTTTGTATATGTTTTTTTGTTATTTTAAACTGAATTTTAAGAAAATAAAAATTTTCAAAAATTTAAG
>JANZLD010000003.1:2908429-2922469 GCA_026413575.1 Erythroxylum carthagenense | reverse complement strand
TTATATAAGAGATTAAATAAATTTATTTAATTAAAAATAATTTATCTTTAAGTTTTATCTAAAATGTAATTATTATCGGTGATAAAAATACAACTACGTTAACATTAACAATCAAACAAGTTTTTGTTTTTATTTTAATAAAAAATAGAAACAAAAAATTGAAAACAAAAACTAAAAATTACAAAAATAAAACAGAAATGGAACTGAATGATCCCTTAATTTTTTATTTTTTGCAAAAATACTTCTAATTTTTTTAAAATTTCAACACTAAGCCAATATATAGTCGATAATCTAAACACCGACAATACTAGTCAGTACCACGTGAAACAAGCCAATATTTAAAATTGTTACTAAAATATTCTATTTTGTACTATGTTTTTTACTGGTAGGATACGAGATTCATTGCAATTAGACACTTATTGAAAAGAGTTGATTTAACTTGAAAATAGTACAAAGCATGAGGAGTCATTGAAAAATGATTAGCGCGTTTATTAAAAAAAAAGAAGATAAGCCCTTTTTGACCTTTATTTTACTTTTTCTCTCAAATTTAAGGAAAGAAAACACATTTTTCATTAAAGTCAGTGCAAAATTCATAATGGAGCGAACATTGAGAAAAAGATGAGAGTTTGTTGAGTGATAAAACCCTAAAATTTGATTCATTCTCAATGTAAAAGGGACATTGGCTCGATCAGAAGTCAAAAGTGATATAGTCTATGTAAAGCTTTTGGTTAACAACCTATGAACAAAGAAATAATCTATTAAGGTGTTGTATATTGACTAAAGAAAAGATACATTACTCATCTACCAAGATGATTAGAAGTAAAGGACATAGAGTAAGTAGTTAAGACAATACAGACTTACAAAAATAATGTAACAAAACAATGTTTGGATATAATTATGAGATTTTTAATGAAATTACGAATAATTCGTTTAATCTATCACTTCATTCGAATAAATAAGCATTTTTTCAAGATTTGTATTGTCAATATTAATTAATTGAATAAGATTGTTTTATACAAAATTATAATGAAAATAAAAAATATTTAATGACAATTTATTAAATTATATAATTCAATTTTAATTTTAATTTTGTTATTTTCTTTTAAAATATAAATATTTTTAGTTTTATATAACCTTTTAAACTCTCATCGAGAGTTATATTTAAAGCATCAAATAATATTTAATTCTAATTACACATTAAACTAACACGTCTCATTATCAAAATTTAACAACTCAATTATGTAACCATTATTTTAGTGATATTCATCAGCATCATGATCAATAAAGATGATCTAAATTAATAATGCATTCCAACAAATAATTAATAATATAAAGAGAGAAACTAATGACTTTCAAATATAAAATATTTATAAATATCAAACAGTTTTTATATATTTCAAATTAAATTTAAAAATTTAAAAATCAAAATTGAAAACATTTCATTAGCTCATATAATAATATTTTAGTCTCAAAATGTTTATAAAATTTAGTAAATAAGAAAATCTCCTTTGTTAAAGGAAAATTGTTTTGAATTTTAGTTTCTTAATATTGGGTTGAACATGGCAATAAATTGGATCGGGTTGAAACTACTCAAACTCAAGTCGGACTCGAAAATTAGTGCTTTGTGCTTAGATTCAACCCGACGCTTGATTAAGTACGAGCATATGACTTAAAATTGATCTCGGTTGAGTTTGAGCGAGTCGATCTTTTTTTTTATTATTTCATAAAATAAAGTTATTTTTATAAATTTTAAATTAAGTGTGAATATAATTTTAAAAATAGAATAAAATAAATAAATTTAAATTAAGTCAACTTAAAATTGAACTTAATTGCTACGTCTAGAGAGAATCTTTTGAAGCCAGCTTTGTCCCCTGCCTTACGATGTTTTCTTTTATTCTTTTTTTCTCTTCGAACTTTCTCTTTGAGATGGTGCCTCAAACAAGCATACATTCCTCTCTTTCTTCTCTCTACTGTGGAGGTGAAGGTGGTGTAATTGTCTTCTCACTCTATCTCAGCTCAAAAAGACTGAGAAAAAAGCTTCTCAAAAGCCCTCTGCTTTTATTTCCTTGTCTGCCACTATCATGCCTTAAATATAACATCACTCTCTCTCTCTCTGCCTCACATCGACATTGTGTCTCCCTTTCATCTTTGAACTTGCCTGATCACCAAAGATTCGGCCTTTTAGTCAGATTTCTCGTGTTCAACATCTATATTTCCATCGTTCCCTCAGTTTCACCTTTTGTGCAATTGGGTTTATTATTTTGGTGGCATTCTTCTGTTCACGGTGTACTCAATTCGCTAGTTCATTGAGGAACTCTACAGGCCATTCTTTTTTTCTTTTCTTTTTCTCCTGTTTCTCGCTGCTTGAAGAAGACGAGAAACCTGTGAAGAAAACCCGAGAGAAATTGTGGAAATATCCGTCTGGGTTTTATGCTATAGACACCGTCACAACACATCAAAGGTCCTACCCTGTTTCGAAACCACAGGTTCTTGAACCAACAATGATCACAGTCGTAGACCTGTACCATGTTCTTACTGCTGTTGTGCCACTGTATGTTGCTATGATCTTAGCGTATGGTTCTGTTAAATGGTGGAAGATCTTCAGCCCTGACCAGTGCTCTGGCATTAACAGATTTGTTGCTCTGTTTGCTGTGCCCTTACTGTCTTTTCACTTTATCTCCACCAACAATCCATATGCTATGAACTACAGGTTTATTGCAGCTGACACCCTTCAAAAAGTTATAGTCTTGGTGGTTTTGGCTGTTTGGTCAAGAATCAGTTCAAGAGGCTCTCTTGAATGGTCCATCACTCTGTTTTCACTTTCCACTTTGCCAAATACTCTTGTCATGGGAATCCCTTTGCTTCAGGGTATGTATGGAAAGGCTTCAGGGAGTCTTATGGTTCAAATAGTTGTTCTCCAATGCATAATATGGTACACATTGATGCTGTTTTTGTTCGAGTATAGAGGAGCTAGAATATTGATCAGCGAACAGTTTCCTGACACTGCCGGCTCTATAATCTCCTTCAGAGTTGATTCTGATATCATATCCTTAGATGGCAGAGAGCCGTTACAAACTGAAGCAGAGATTGGTGACGATGGAAGGCTTCATGTTACGGTGAGAAAATCAGCAAGCTCAAGATCAGAAATTTTTTCTCGGAGATCACACGGTCCAAATTCAGGACTTTCAATGACTCCTAGACCATCCAATCTAACCAATGCAGAGATATATTCTCTGCAATCTTCGCGAAATCCGACTCCTAGAGGGTCAAGCTTTAATCACAATGATTTTTACTCCATGGTGAATGGCAAGAATGCGACCAATGCGAGTCCAAGACAGTCAAACTTTGGCAACTCGCCATTTGATGAGGAAAATGGAGGCATTCCAGTGTTTGGAAGCGTCCCAAGAGCAAATGGAAGTGCTTATCCTGCTCCACCCAATACTGGGATTTTCTCTCCTGGAGCCAAGAAGAAACTAAATGGAGCTGATAACAAGGACTTGCATATGTTCGTTTGGAGTTCGAGTGCTTCACCTGTATCAGAAGGTGGGATCCATGTCTTCAGGGGCGGGGAGTATGGAAATGACCTTAGTGGGGTAGCTCACCAAAAAGGTTCAAAACATCACTTAACCTTGACATTATTTGCCAGATGAGGCTTTTGGACGTGCGTGTTTTCTTGTTTGTTGTGACTGCTGTTTAGCAACTTCGTTTTGGAAGTTTCTGTTTATATTGGAGTCACTGTGTTTGTCTTGTTGAAATGTGGCGCTTATACATTGCAATGCATAGGTCTTTTCATTTCTTCTAACAAGATCCTCTGAGGTTGATTGTTTTGTAATTTGTTATAGTAGCTAATGATCCTTTCTCAAAACATTTGTATTGGTTATACCTGTTGATATGAGCTTTCATTAACACGACTGTTTATCATATGCTATAGAAACAGTCCTCTACGTCATTCTGCTCTTATTTGCTCGGAATTTACTAAGAGTAAGGTTTTTTTCATGTTGATGTTCAGATTATGATGAGTACGGTCGGGATGAATTCAGCTTTGGGAACAGATCAGCACCAAATGGGGCGGACCGGGAAGGGCCGGTGCTTTCCAAGCTCGGTTCAAGCTCCACGGCCGAGCTGCATCCAAAGAGTGGTGTTAATGGTGAAGCTAAGCCAACTGCCATGCCACCTGCTAGTGTTATGACGAGACTCATTCTGATAATGGTTTGGAGAAAACTCATTCGCAATCCAAATACTTATTCCAGCTTGATTGGTCTTACCTGGTCTCTCGTCTCGTTCAGGTAAGCAAAACTAGAAAAAGAAAGTGATTAATCAGTTCAGCATTGAAGCAAATTCAAGTTTTTGTCGTGTAGACTAATGGATTTTCACAATGTCACAGGTGGAACCTTGTGATGCCTGCAATTATAGCACGTTCCATAGCAATTCTATCTGATGCTGGTCTTGGAATGGCTATGTTTAGTCTCGGTATGGATTTTACAAGGCATTTAAGGTGTTAAATCAATAACCGATTCATCCGCTAACTTGTATTATGTACGATCACAGGTTTGTTCATGGCCTTGCAGCCAAGGATTATTGCCTGTGGAAATTCAGTTGCTGCATTTGCTATGGCTGTTAGGTTCCTCACAGGTCCTGCAGTCATGGCTGCTGCTTCAATTGCAGTTGGACTAAGAGGAGTTCTCTTGCATATTGCAATTGTTCAGGTAACAAACATCACAGGATTACACACACACAAGGATTTTTGATCTGTTTTTTGGATCTTTATGCTCATTGTATCTATCAGCTAATGACATGACTAAACATTGTGTGCTGTGTTGGATTTCTCAGGCAGCTCTTCCACAAGGGATTGTTCCATTTGTGTTTGCAAAGGAATATAACGTTCATCCTGACATATTGAGCACCGGGTCTGAACTCTTAATTCTTCATTTAAATTCTCTGTAAACTGAGTCACTTACATGGTGAAAAAAGATACTCTACTTTCTTGTCTCTCCTCATAAACATGCCCAGCCACTCCACGACTGGTCTTCTGTAAAAGATGTTTTACTTTTATCGTATGGTGATAATGACTTATCCTGCAAAAAAAAAAAAAGGCCTTTAAAGAACAAGTACAGGCAATTCTCTTTTTAAGTTTCTTTATTTTGAACACTGCAGGGTTATATTTGGGATGCTAATAGCTCTACCAATCACACTGGTTTACTACATATTACTCGGACTTTGAAGATGAAGAAGCTGCATCTGCAGAGGGAGGGGGATGCTAGCTATGATGAAACAGTAGTAGTATCGGTGGTATTAGAAAAAACCCATTTGGCATGGGATTTTTGGGGTCTATTTTCTGACAGGTTCTTTGAATTTTGAGATGGAGAAGATGACTTAGAGCATGACTGATGCTGATGACTTTAGAAACATGAGAACACGAAGAAATTGAAGAATGTAAAATTTCTATTGTTATTTTGCTCTTTCTCTATGCTTTGAGCCTTGTGCTGTTACCTCTTACTTTGGTTTCTTTTAACTCAAGGAAAGTGAGGCATCTTTATTTACATAACTTGGAATCTCCTTCGAAAAACAGCAAAAAAACACGCAAAAGATCAGGTTTCAGGCTTTTAACGAGGATGATTCACAGGTCTAAAAGAACAAACAGCTGTCTTATCTGAGTTGTGTCCATGGAGTAGCGGACATTTCATGGTTGGAACTTGAAAAAAACAGGTGGTCTAAGCTAAAGAACGTAGGTATAGTCTTTTTGATCGTAATATTTATCAATCTGATTCAGACAACCTACCTACCTAGGCCTATAGTATTTAATGTTGGACTGTCTTCTTGGAGAAGAGAGCCTGTAAAGACTTGTTAGTTCCTATGCAGGAAAGATTAACTTGAAATTTAACCAGTGAGAAGATGGTTAAGTTTCAATCCATCAAAAGCCATAGCCATGAAGATATAGAAAACTCCAATCTCAGCGAAACTTTGAAGAATTTATACCGGGTTGACCTTTGCGTGAAACTTGGGATACCAACGAATCGAGCTTGAAGTGGATTTCACAGCGGTTATTGATATCCTTTCTTTTCCAGAACATCGAGCTGGATCACATAACTCTATAGTTATCGGCATTCATGAACTGTTCAGTAAGAACTGGATTGTTGTTCATCAACACATATATTGAGAGAACATTAGATGCGTCGACTAGCTTGCTACTTATGTGGGTCATTTTGATGTTGGCGTCATTTATTTTGACATTACACTAGCTTGCTACTTATGTGGGTCATTTTGATGTTGGTGTCATTTATTTTGACATTACATTTATCAGATGCCACATGCTCCTTTAGGAGAACTTATCAAGACTCTGTTTTTCTTGTCTAGTTGTGTAATTTTGGTTTCACTTTATATATATATATCTATATATAAACATATAGAAAAAGCACTGACCTTTCCCATTACATTTAAAGCTATTGTAATGTAGGTTATCCACAAACAAGCTTTAGCTATGTTTTCATCATCTTTTTGATTCTCATAGTTCAAGACACAATTATTTAGAGTACCAAAAAGCTTAAAGAAAACATTTTTTTTGAGGCATCACCTTAGTGACTTCAATGATGAAACCAGCTCTGATATTTCCTTTTTTTTTTTTTCCTTTATGCAGAATGTGAGGAGGCACATGTTCCTCTTTTCACTGAAAAGTGCTCTCAACTCAGCCACTAGGTACTTGTGTGTGGTCTGTTGATTGTAATTTTAATCTCTTAAAACCTACTTTGTAGTTGGGGCAAACATCATTACTAACGACCTAATCAGTATGTTATTTGTTTTTTGAAATTACAGATAAATTATTAAAAAAAGACTAAATACTTCTAGTCATTTGAATAATGACATACAATTAAATTAGAGAAAACCATTTTTAATTTTGTTAAAGTTACATCCAAATGGCAATATTTTAAAAATTGGGTTGGAAGTTAAACTGATAAAACAAGAATTTTAAGGATCAAACGGTATTAAAATGTCATAAAATTACTTAAATATTGAATAAAATTAAAGAATATGAACAACGATTGAAGAAAAATATTTTTTTTCTGTCAAAAAATTTAAAGATTGATTAAAAAAATTGTTAAATAAAAATTAATTGATTTATTTATGTTTTTAAAAATTGATTAGCTTACATAAACTAACTGATTAATTAATAAATTGACTATCTTTTAACAACAAAGATTATTAAAATAAATCAAACCAAAAATTTAAAACTAAATTAGATAAAATTTCCCTTGTAATTTGATAAATTTGGGTCTAACTCCAACCCAAAACGTACTTTGTAAGAGGAAGTTTTTTTATATATTTTTAAATCATTTTATCAGTCTTTATTTGCTTAATGTGAAATTCCTAACACACCTTCTTCAATTCAAAGTAGCGTTGAGTATCTAATAGACATATTGGACAAAGGACTAGGATAGGCTGGGCACCGCCCAAATCTACTAAGACTGTCTCTGATACCATATTAGATTTTTAATATGGGTTGGATGTAGAGCTCATTAATAAGAGTTGAGTTTGGCTCAATCATTGGTCAGCTGATTAGTTATAGTCATTTTGACAATGGTTGACTCATACTCAATTCTTATTAATAGGTTTTACGCTCAACACATGTTTAAAATTCTAATATAGTATCAAAACATGTTTAAACTGGATTATTAATTTTTCAATTGTCCGTCTGGATGTCCAGCCTCAACTGCTGGGTCCGATTAAAGGGTTTATCAAAGATAAGGGCTAATAATGTAAATGATTAATTCTCGTCATTTTGATAATGATTAATCTCAGCTCAATTTTTATTAATGAAATTTATAATTAACTCATATAAAAAAATTGAATATATTTGAACATATATAATATACCAATTTGTCTCTTCTTCATAATATAATTATAATTATTAATTTTCATATGGATATGAAGGAGTAGGGTGTACAAATGGCCTCATGCCTACGAGGCCTTTTGTCTTTGTAGAATTAATTTAGTTATCGTGTTTGAGACCTGGTTCTGAGAGTTTGATAGTGACCAGCTAAGCACTTCCATTAGTTGTTAAAATATGGTTTTAAGTGCATCTTTATAACGTGTCTGAGGGAAAAAAGGAGCTTATGTTATGGGATGCTGTTCCATCACATTCACACCTTAGCTAGAGAATTGTTAAATGATGACCAAATTAAAAACAAATTGCTCTTGAATATGGAAAATTGGGCACCATAAATAATAATTATCAAATAAAAGATTATTAGATCAAAAGAGAAACTTAATATTTTTAATTGTTTTCGATAATAAATTAAAAAATGTTTAGAGTTTTCACTATTTTGAAATTTTCTAATTTTAGGATTAAAAATTTTAATATTTTTAATCTAGTGACATAATTTTTAAAATTTTAGGTTAAAAAATTATTTTTATTGATATCACATATTTGTCATATAGATATCAATTCTAAAAAAAAAAGAAATTCGATTATAAATTTTTTTTTTGATGAACCAAGCAACCGCAAGGAGCCAGTTACAAACAGCAAACAATAGAATATGAAGAACTGAAAACGATACAATTTTGATATTTCAATTTTAGTTTCATTTTTTAGGGCTATACGGACTCGAACCGTAGACCTTCTCGGTAAAACAGATCAAACTTATTATTATCAAAATGATTCGAACTGTTTCAAAGACCCAACATGCATTTTTTTTTGCATTGGGCTCTCGTATTAACGGATTTTTTGTATCAGTTAGTTTACCAAAATTCTCTTGATAGAAAGATAAGAAGATAGTCAAGAAATTAAAAGTGTTCAAGAAATTCCATATTTAATTACAATTTTTTATTAAAATGATATAATAATAAAAAGTAAAAGTAATCTCTCTTTTTCTTCCTTTCTATAAGCCTTGGTTAAACAATATTATCCCACAAAATAGTGAGATGGCAAAATATAAATGAATATTGACTCTTAATTATAATCATGGACTAACTAAAATACAAGTCCAAAGCACAAACTAACTAGCAATTTCTTCTTAATATAACAAAAAAACAACACACTAAAAATCCTATGAATAAGTAAGGTTGGAGAAGTTCAATAGTATACAACTTTATCCTTAAATAAAGACGACAATGATTAATTCATAAGTTAGCCCTGCCAAGTTTTTAAAAATATTGTTTTTAATTAAAAATATATAACAATTTATTTCTTAAATTAGACTCTTAGGCCTGATTATTTTTTTATTCTAAGCCTTGGTTATTTTATTTAGAATAATTGGGGCTCGAGTTAGTTTAAACTTGAATTTGGCCATGGGTTGGCCCATAAAAAACAACTAAATTTAGGCCCATGGGCTAGTAATTACCATCCTTATTCTTTATTGATAAAGATGTTGTTTCTAATAAATACACATAAAAAAGAAGATGATGATGATAATAATAATAATAAATAAATAAATATGTATAAATAAAAATAGTAAAATAAATAATATAATAAATATAAAACAAGGGAAAGAATAAAAATGAAAATAAAATAAGTAAATAAATACTTAATCAAAAATAAATAAATAAATAAAACAAGTTATTATAAGAAAATATTTAAGTTAGGTATTAAAAAAAAATCATTTAGGCTAAATATTAATGAATTTCCACAATGATTCACTTATTTTTGCCTATTAATTTCCTACTCTCGAACTTGGGACTTCTCAGAGCCTTGCTTTCCTCAACTCATTTCCTATGGTTTTCCCATTTGGGCCATTAAGTCGTGCTTTGTTCGACCAACT
Source organism: Erythroxylum carthagenense (assembly GCA_026413575.1). Classification (NCBI taxonomy): domain Eukaryota; kingdom Viridiplantae; phylum Streptophyta; class Magnoliopsida; order Malpighiales; family Erythroxylaceae; genus Erythroxylum; species Erythroxylum carthagenense. The sequence continues at coordinate 2,912,717 of JANZLD010000003.1, read as the reverse complement.
TGTAAACTTGATTTTAGGCACACATCTCTGCTACTTAGCCCTCAATCTCAATGTGGACTAGGTCAGTCCACTTTGAATTTAGACATACACATGTGGTCTAGAAATGCTTGTGTAAAGCTTTAACTTGACTCAAGAGTAACTTTAATCCGAGTTTGGAAAAATTCCAACAATTCATATAAATAACTTAAAATTTTAATTAAAAGCGAGTTTTGAAATAACTGATAAGGTTATTTATTGTTACTAAAAGATCACAAATTTGAGTTACGAAAACAATCTTTATATAAAATGAAAAGATACGGTCCTTACGAAGCGAGAAATCTTAGATGCCGGAATTTACCCTTCTCTTTAATAGTGTATGTTTTCATAAAATAAAAAATAACAATAAAAAATAAAAGTGGAATCAAACCTTACTAACTCTAATTTGGTCAAACTTATTGTTTAATATTTAGAAGACCTGATTGATAATTTATAACATCCCTATCTTATATACAGTACAGCCCATCTTTTGTTTTGAGATGATACGAAAATTACCGAACGCACTCTCCCATTATCAAGAGTCCCCTACACGTTTGGTCCACTATCCTTTTCCACGTTTCATTATCCAAAAACGACATAATGTGTCAAATCAAACGACCATAAAAGCATTTGAAGGAAATAAAAAAACAACCAAGTCAAAAGCCAAAAAACCCTTTAAAACCCCAAAACTCACCGAAAGGCACCAAAGCTCTCCACTTTTCAACACCCCACAATACAAAAAGACTTCGTACAAACCAATAGAAGTCTCATTTCTCTCTTTCATTCTACACCAAGCACTCTCATCATATACGACATGCAACCCGATAACTCTCCGGAAAGTTCCCATCTTTACCGGCTTCTAGCCGATCACGGAATGATCAACGTCGGACCCTACACGTTCCCGGCGATGCAGAGCTTGTGCAGCAGCTCTTCAAGCTCCTATCATAATTACCCCTTGGAAGGGTCTGTAGTTACGGACATGACTCCACAGGATAGAGCTCTTGCTGCTCTCAGGAATCACAAGGAGGCCGAGAAGAGACGGAGGGAGAGGATCAACTCTCATCTTGATAAGCTCAGAACCCTCCTTCCTTGCAATTCCAAGGTAATTGTATACACACTCTGACGCTCATATACGTGTAACTATTGTTTTGATGTGTTTTGGGTACTTGTTTGAAAAGGGTACAGGGATTTTTGGAGATTTAGTAGCTTAATTAAGAGACTGCGAGTTTTCGTTCACATGAGAATTTGTCAAAAGCATACGATGTTTTTAAGATTCTCCATGTGATTTTCCTTTTAAATTACTGTATATTTTACTTTCTCGCTTTGTTCTTTGTTGACTATTTTCGTAAGGTAAGTGAAGAAATTGAAACTAAGAGTAGGGCCTTCCCGATACTTTTTGACCATAATCGAGTTCGAGACTGCCATAACTAGAGCTGTGCTAAATTGAAACTAAACAGGTTTCAGGTGCTTTACTAGTCGAGTTACAGTTATTTCATGCTCTTCACAACTAGTCACTATATTGGTCAAGTTCTCATCAGCATCTGAATTTTTTAAATCTAAATAATGATTCCTGTGAAGCTTTCTATGTTTTTTTAGAGCTTTTGAATGTTCAAAGTTTCCTGTACAGACAGAATCTGGGAAAGGTAAAAGACTACCAAAGCATTCTTTCTGGTTCTAGTAGGGTTTATGGAAAGTTGCAAAGCTTTTCGCATATTTAGCTTTAGCCCCTTCTCTGACCCTTCTTTTCTTTTTCATTTCAACTGAGTATTTTGTTTCCGATTCTGTTTTTTGCAGACAGACAAAGCATCACTGCTAGCTAGGGTTGTTCAGCGAGTAAAAGAACTGAAAGAACAGGCCTCACAGATCCCGGGACTAGACGCTTTCCCATCAGAATCCGACGAAATCTCCGTTCTCTCAGGAGAGTATTCAAGTGACGGGCAATTAATATTCAAAGCGTCTTTGTGCTGTGAGGACAGGTGTGACCTTTTGCCAGACCTCATCGAGACGCTGAAATCTCTCCACTTGAAGACACTAAGAGCTGAAATGGTGATGCTTGGAGGCAGAATGAGGAATGTTCTCATTGTAGCTGCTGATAAAGATCACACTGTCGAGTCCGTCCATTTTCTTCAGAATGCACTCAAGTCCTTACTAGAACGCTCAAACTCTGCTGATAGATCGAAGAGAAGAAGGGTTTTAGACCGCAAGCTTATCATCCAATGATGTTTTGGTTTCTCTTTACTTTGATTGGTTTTAGTCTTCGAGGTCTTGTAGTAATGTAATTTCCAGGTTGTGGGTTTGTTTATTTTTTATTTTGAGTAAAACCCACGAAAGAATCTTAGAAAAAGAAGACAAAGAAAGAGAAATTTCAGTGTGTGACAATGTGGGTGTGAGTTAACTCGGTCTAGGTTTTACATAGTTGAGTCTCCTCCATGTGTAGGAAAACCAAGTTTGTATTTGTTTTTAACTTATGCAATTTGATTACTGTATGTTCTGTAAGAGAAAACCCTTTCGTCAGCTCCAAGAAGCTGAAAACTGGAAGATTTGGTTGCTGAACGCTTGTCTATACATGTGTATGAGATTTTATTTAATCTTAGTTCATTACATCAATGTCTGGTCTCTGAGATCTCTTCCATAGATTTCTTTGTTTAGATTCTTTTGTCTGTAATGTACACTGATTCTAAGGGAACATGTAAGGAGAAGAAAAATGAAGTTACTGCAGGACGATGGCGTAAGAGTTATAAGATCTTTGATAGCGACTGAATGGGACGCTAGAGGACAAGGTTTTCTGCAAGTGAACTTCAAATTTTGAGTTACGAGTTTCTTTTAAAAGGAAGAATGGAGAGTTTAAACTTCCAAGGAAAACATTCGCCTAGTAAACAGAGAGGCAAAATATAATTTAATAACAAATAGTTTAAAAATTTTCATTGTACAGTATAAATAAAAAATTACCTTTATCTAATGAAAATTACTAATAATTATTTATTTTATTAAAATCAAAATTTTCTAATTTTCCTTTTTTAATTTAGAAAATGAGTGTTAATTAGATAACATTTTAATCTTTTCTTGACAATTAAAATGAGGTTGATTAAAAGGAAAACATGTATAAGCTTAATTAATTGGAGTTGATTTGATTGATATATAATTAGTGCCTATTTGATTGAGCTTTTGAAGGATGAATAAGTATTTTTTTCTATCGCAAAAGTTTTATTAAGAAAAATAAAATTTTGGCTGTAAAATGAAAAATCACTCGTCTAGTAAATATAACTTTTTTAGCAGCTAAAATAGAGCTTCTTGAGAAATTCAAATTTAGAACTTCTAAAAAAAGTACTTTTTAAAGTAAATTTTTCATATCAATTAACGAGCCTATTTTTTTAGTCTCTTCTGCCCTTATGTTTTACACATAGTTTCCACAATACTTACAAATACATCTTCACGTTTATTTTGAGATTTATATAATATTATTTGACTTTTTTATATGTTTTAATATTTATTTTTTATATTAATTTTATTTATGTTATAATCCATATAAAAGATTTATTTAGATACATTTATATTTCATATGGTTTAAAATTATATAATAATTAATATATTGTGCTTTGCATGTTGTTTAATATAATTTAAATAATATTTATATGCATAAATCATTTTTATTACAAAATAAAATACAGTTAAAATTAAAAATGCTTTTTTTTATGTTGCTAAACAGTTTATTGTATAAAGCTCTTTCAAAAGAGTTCTTTTTAAAATGACAGTCAAACAATCAACTGACTTCTTATAAAAACTCTACTAATTTAAGGTGTGTTTGGTAAAGAGCTTATCAGTGTTTGGTAAAGAGCTTATCAACTCTTTTTTAGCTGGTTGACTTTAAAAAAGATTCCATAAGTTTATTTGGTAAATAGCTGATTGGGTTGGCTGATTCAACCCAATCAGCTATTTTTTAACCAGTTGCAAATAGCAGCGTTTCACACCCACAAGCTCTTTTTTTTTTCAGCCAAATCTCCAAAATATCCCATACTGTCGCACCTCACTTCTCACTTCTCATTTCGAAGTCTCCAGACATTCCAAATCTTTTCCTTCTTTGTTGCTTTCTTTTGTTGTTAATAAACGATAATAATAATAATAATATCATATTATTCTTTCATTCTCCCTTCTTTTGTTGTTAACAATAATAATAATATTATTATTATTAATATTAGTATTATTATTATTATTATTATATGTTCTATGTTTTTTATTAGAGTTATAAACTTAATTTTTGTAGAATTAAATATCT
>JANZLD010000003.1:2871333-2900565 GCA_026413575.1 Erythroxylum carthagenense | reverse complement strand
GTTCAATTATTCCTCAATTTTTAAGTATTTGTCCATCTAATAATTGAATATAGAATGTTACAATTCAAGGATTAATTAATTGTATTGATTAATTATGAAATTAGTGACAGTTTTAATCCATTATTACTTTTAAATTAATCTTCGTTCGTATTTTATGAGATTCAAAAGGTGGCTTAATACTATCATTGAATATTTAATACTGCTACATGTTTAAGCGGGAGTCAAATCTCAACTTTGCTTAAGCAAAGACCAACCCTTATCGGTGGTTACTTATTTATTTATTTTTGAGTGAGAAAGAGTCACATAATCTAACTTTTATCCATCTCCATTTGGCATAGGTATCATTGTTCTTCTTCCCCTACGAAAAGTGGAAAATGAAATGTTTCATCTTCTGATGGGGACCCAAATGTCATAATTCTGAGTCATATACCAAATGGGTGTCTCTTTCCCTCCATTTGGTCATAGGATACATTGTCACAAATTAAAAAATAATAATTAATAACTTGATGTTGGTTGGTCACCTAACCCTAACCCTATACAAAAGTCGGGTTGCAAAACGCTATCATTACATTTAGATTCACATGATATATTATTATGACAGTTTTTCAAGTCACTTATTGTGTCTCTATAAGAGTAGAATCCAATATTTCAAGATCCCAAAAACAAAAAAAGTAGTTTATATGTTAAGTAAATGTGTAAATGCATATAATCATCCGTAAATTACGTACATAAACATTTATATTTATTATTGTTTGGATGTTAACTGTGAGTAAGAATTCTAAATTAAAAAGAGAAGGAGCTAGTAAAGAACATATAAGTATAAATGACTCATAAATTTAATGCCTTAAAATTTTAGATTGAAGTGCGGTGTTAAAGCTCACGAATATATTTTATCACTAAACTTATGATGTAGATATCCCATGTAAGTAGGTTCTTCAGATCTAACAATTATAAGTGAAGACTCGTAATCATTAAGTATATTATTAAATGTATATTTAAATGATAAATATATTGATATAAATGACTAATTCAAATTCTAAATTTAAAAATTCTAACATTGGATTTTTTTATTAAAAAAATCAAATTTAGAACTTGGAGCAAACGAGTATGCTATTCCAAGGGGATTAAAAACCTTTTTGTTTTTTGTTGGGTAGCCAAAAGCAATGCGATGGGTCTACCGAGGTAAAGACAATCTTCACAATAATGGCCATATCTCGAGGCATTTGTAGTGTCAAAAAGGCGAGTGGAGTAGTTTAGTTTCCACACCTTCTCTTCTTACTTAGAGACTTTTGCTTTGCAAGAAGGGATAGATAGATTAGAATATAGAGCAGATTATATATATGGAGATTTAATATACATATTCTCCTTATCGTGATTAGCGCTTTGCATTGCCATTGGATCCTACTGGTCTCATGTGGGTATTAACAAACATTTGACTAAGTTCGACGATTTGTGTCTTCCTGGTCAAGGAATTCCTCTACCTTGCATTGGCTTGGAAACATCTGTACTCCATGTTCTTGCATGTTCACCTTTCATTTTTTATTATGTACCAGCAGCTCTTTCTGTCACTCTCTTTCTCTCTCTCACACACACACTGATATTGATAGAACTTATATATTCTCTTCCATTTATTCATCAACTTTATTCCACGAAGCAAAGAAATGGTGGAGAAGAGGGTATCAAGGAATGGGAATATATACTCTTTTCTTCTTTTCGTTACATGTTAGAACAAAGTTCCACTAGTGAATAAAGGAGGAACCAGTCATGTTTTGCATGGTTTTAAGGGCAAATCGTACATCTGGTTGTCAAAAGAGATATGAACATAACATAATATAGGAGAGAAGAAATAGGTCTTTCCTATAATTTAAATTTTTTAATTGTTTTCTAATTTTTGCGTTTTTTAAAAAACCATTTTTCTTTGATTTTAATTAAAAATAACAATAAAATACGTGCATTATAAATATTAGACGTAAATTAATTAAATGTTCACTAATATGCTAACCTAACTTAGCTTTTATACTTTCTTTAAATCAATTCAATTCAATTCAAATTTAATTGATTTGGTTTAATTTTAACAGCTGAGTTGAATTATCATGTAAATAATATTTGATTAATTCACGCATGATGTTTATACTATAAGTATTTTATCTTTTTTTAACCAAAGTTGTTAAGAAAATTTTAAAAATTATAATAATTTTCTTAGATTTGTTAAATTACAAGGAAGATTTGCGAAAGATGCATTGAAAAAATTGTCAAATATTTATAATAATTTATAAGTTACTTGCTCGGAATTCGACTTAAGTAAGGTTTTGTAAATTTCAATAAGTTGGGACTCCCTGACTACAGCCTCTTCACCTCTTAGTTAAGAAAGCTTTTAATGGGGACTCGTACGTTTTGCCACTTGAACCGGCTCTGTGGAGGCATTCGATTCTTTTCTTTCTTGAGAAAAACTTTATCTTCCAAGAGGTTTCTTATCACTAGAGAGGGAGCACCAGAAAAGGGTTTCTTTTCACGAGTCATTTCACTAGTGACCTTTGTTTGTCCACTCAGGCTTCCTAAAGAATGGTCAGAAACAAGCATACACAACAAGCAACAGCTTTTCCCACTTCTTCTTCTTCTTATTCTTCTTTTAGTGGTTAGGAAGAGTGTCAAAGTATGAATTATGATGGTTCATTTGCACTTTACAAGAAATGCTATATATATTTCTTGAATAGAAGAATGCATGAAATGGACATCACTTTCTCTAGTTTTTGATTATTTTGACTTAATGCCATTGTGTGCCGAACCAAATCAAAAGGTTGATTACGATGTGAATGCCTTCAATGGGTGTTCATAATTATTTAATATATCAATTTGTAGTTTGTTAGTGGATTCAAGCAGTATCAAAAATAAAAAAAAGATATACTAAATTAAAAAAAACTTAACAAATTTTTATGTCTAATTTTTAAAAGATCAGAAAAAATCAATTTAAAATTAGTTAATAGAATAATGTAAAAATTGATATTTAAAAAATTATCTTTTATCTTTTTTATACATAAATTTTAAATATTAAACAAATAACTACATTTCGAATGCATGTTTATCAATTTATTTATCTTAGAAGCTCAAAAATCATGTTGACAAAATACAAAAAAAGCTATATAACCCCTCCAAATATTATTTTTTACGTTACGTTATTAATTAAAATATGAAATAAAAACTAAATTATTTGATATTGAAAATTATTCTCTTAGTTAAAATTTTAAATTTGTATACTAAAAATAAAAAATTATCCCTAAAAAACAGGTGGGAAAGCATTTTTATTCAAAAATTTCGGTTGTTAAGGGGAAAAAAAGTCAACCAATAAATCTATATAATTTAAAATTGAGTCTTCTTTTAATGTGTAGTTTTCATAATGTTAGGTTACAACAACATTCAACGTTTCTTGGTGAACTTACTAAATAGAATCAAATGTAAAACCAAAGGAACCGACGATGAAATTGGGAAAACGATTCCCAAGAAAAAAGAGTTATAGTAATGTTCATGTTTCACATGCATTTACATCTTTCGGTTACCGTTCGCGTACACATTATTGCTGTAATGCTCTAAAATGGTTATATTTGACCAGAATGGTTTAGACTTTACACCACTTTAATAGAAACCACATTTGGCTACAAACAAGTTTGTCACCAAAAGTCCTATATTCGTCCAAAAAAAACCTCGCCAAATTTTCACAGCTAAAACTTATAGATGACTTTTTTTTTGCTAATCATTGGAAATACTTTTCTCCTAAGATTTATTTTCGTAGCAAAAAAACTATCGTTGCCAAAACATTTGGCTACCCTAGGATTTCGTAGCTAAAAATTATTAATTACATTTTCTTAAACGTAACAAAATGGTTTTAGCTATGTTTTCAAAAACACGGTCAAAGTTTTTAGTTATGTTTCCAAAAATATAACCAAAAGTTTTTAACTACATTTCTAAAAAAGTAGTCAAAAAATTTTACCTACATTTTTTTAAAATGTATCCAAATGTTTTTACTTATGTTTTTATAAAATGTAGTCAAATTTTAATATACATTTTATAATTATTTGTGACATTTTTAATCTATATTATTATATACTATATTTGTTTTATTGTTAATATATTATACAAAAATAATTGATAATTTAAAATATTGTATATAAAAAGTAAAATATCATTAAATTATACTAATAAAAAATTCTTTATATACAAGATTTTAATTACAACCTTAACAATTTTATAGATAAAATAATAAATACAGAGACTAGTTTACAAATTATAAATATTGAGATAACAAAAAAAATTGCAACATAATTAGGACAACTAGGTAGGTTTAGCCATGTTGATGAAAGCAATTTCATATCATCATATAAGAAAGAAATGTGACAAGAACCTCCAGCGATTTGATCTTCGTCAACTATTTAGAGCGTATACTTGTTAAGTGCTTTTACTAATGTATTTGCATAAGCAAGACTTTTTGTAAATTTTACAGAACATGATCATAAAGAACATAGACAAACAGTTAGTATTGACATATGTGATCTATCTCTATGATAATTACAAAAACATAAATTTAGAAATATCAAATAAGACATTTTTTAAGATCCACAAAACTGTAATACAAGTAATTACTAACTAATTTGAAAAAAAATTATGTTCAACTATCAGCATCCCTTATATAGTTACATTGAACAATTAAATGAAACTAGAAGCACCATATTCTGGCTGCAAATGTAGAAAAAAAGTTTAGAAAAGCAAAATCACGCAGAGGAGTTGAATAACAAGAAGTAGCATTTCAAAAAATCGCCACCAAAGTATAAAATTTGCATTTTCAGTGGAACCAGAAAATGATTCAAGATAATGACAAAGTGCTGTGCAACTGCCTACTCCGAAATCCACATTATCTCCGCCCATGGACGCATCGATGTTCTCCTATTCTGAATCTGCAACATTTGCAATGTCACATTTTGTAACTTCATGACCAACAGTTTCAAATTTACTTGTTTCAGCTTCTACTTTATGATCGACATCGGGCATTTTTTGCTTCTTCCATAGGTTCTCTATTCACTACACCTTCTACTTCTTTCTCCTGCTCTTCTTGTGCAAGACTTTTTCCATAAACCTGAAGTTGTCATTTACCCTTAGGTTTTAGAATATTTTGTCCAGCTCCTTTTTGCGACACTAAAGAGTCCACATTTAGTGATGATTTTAGAAATCATCAACAAAAGGTCATCCTCTCAAAGGCAACCAAATTAGTGTGGAACCTTTAGTGACAAATTTCGAAAATTATCACCAAAAGTCTTTTTAGTGATGATTTTAAAAATTGTCACCAAATGTGAACTTTTTGGTGACGATTTTCGAAAATAGTTACTAAATGTGTATCAAATTAGTGTGAAACCTTTAGCAATGATTTTTTAAAATCGTCACCGAATGAGAACCCTTTGGTGATAATTTTCAAAAATGGTTACCAAATATGTACCAAATTAGTGTGAAACTTTTAGCGACGATTTTCTTAAATTGCCGTCAAATGTAAACCCTTTGGTGACGATTTTTGAAAATGGTCATCAAATATGCACCAAATTATTGTGAAACCTTTGGTGACAATTTTTGAAAATCATCACTAAAAGGACTTTTGGTAAAGACTTTTAGTGATGATTTTTGAAAATTGTCACCAAATATGAACCCTTCAGTGACGATTTTTGAAAATTATCACCAAAGGGTCCACACTAATTTGGTACACATTTGGTGATAATTTTGAAAATCGTCACTAAAAAGACTTTTACAGTTGGTGACGATTTTAAAAAATAGTAACTAAATGTGGATCCTTTGGTGACTTGCCAAATGGTCATTTTTAGTGACGATTTTCAAAATCGTCGTGAAATAGTTACTTTTAGCAACGATTTTTAAAACGTAGCTAAATGTTGTAGCAGACCTTAGATGCCATTTGTCAATGTTCGATGCTTAATATACTATTTAATCTAAATTTCAAGATGATTTGAGCTCAATCTTTGATTCCCTTGTCAAAGTAATAATTTGTATAATACAAGAACACTACAACTGATTTGAAATTTTGCTGATATGCTAAATCTGGAGAGGTTCAGTAGTACGTAATTTTGTCTTGACTAATAGAGATACATAACTTTGTATAATAAAATACTAAAAATTAAACTAATTTACGAAATATGAAATAAATTTATGCCCAGTTTTGAAAATTAAGCTTATATATATATAAACACACACACATATACTTATTAAAATTAAGTTTTGAATTTAAATTTTATAATATATATAACTTTTTTGAAAATACTTTAGAAATATTATTATTATTATCTTTTATATTGATAAAAGATAATATACATATTGTAACATATGTATATATACATATTTTAACTTTTGTGAAAATACTATAGAAATATGAATTATAATTATCTTTTGTTTTGACGAATGATCTTTGCATAGAAATCTTTTTTTGAGGGAATTTTTAATTAATTGTTTTTTTTCCCATTTATTAAAACAATATATACAGTTGCAATGTCAATTCCAAATTACATCCTTTTGGGTCCACCATTTCCACATGCTCACGACAGGACAATTATAATTATATTTGTAGTTATGTGTGCATGTAAACAATAAGCTTTTATATGTTAGCTTAGTCCTTAATTAATTCATCGGTTGAATTATTAAGAGTTATTGGTATTTAAAACATACGAATTGTTCAAGATACTTTTGGTAATTATAGGTAGTTAAAACATAATAGCTTCGTTATAATTACATTATAATTTAAAATAAAGCATACAAACTTAATTATAGGGTATGATTCCTAATTTAAATTTTAGTAGGATCCTTTTTCAAATTCAAAATCGTAATAACAATGATACAATTGATTATATTTGTCTTCAATTAGTCAAAGGAGTTTAATACATTATTTTGAATACTAGATCCTTCTTCATGATCAATCATCATCACCACAAGGATCAAAAGCTTTTCATACATGCAAGACTCTAGGAAGTACTAAGAACTACATCATACACTTGATGATGGCCACGAAGGAATTGATTGAGTAGTGAGTTTCAAAGTGTCCAAACCTCTAAACAACGGTATGTAGAGCCAATCCATGATTAGAGCGTGAAACCCTTTTAATGGTTTCCTTTTGTTTTTGAGCAATCATAACACGAGGGAGATCAGGCCATGCCAGGTTTGGCTTTGCATTTACTAATTATATAATTTGATAAGTTATTGGAAATCAGTTCGATGATGAATCGGTTAGGTTTAGTTGGGAGGAGAGGGCTACGTAATTACTATTATCATTAATTACTCTTGCCAACTTGACTTGGACATGACAATACCAAGTAACTTACGAGTGTGTCCTACCTAATATCGAACTCCTCTTTACAAGTACATATCAGGTGATTCAGGACATGCATGCATGCAATGTCACATGTTCTTTATTAAGAACTACAATGTTGGAAAATATTACAATACATGAGAGTTATAATTAAGGTTGGCCTTACTCTGAATTTTTAGGTTAAATTTGTACAAAAAAAAGGTTAAACTTTTTTCGTTTTGAGCTTGATGAATTCGAATTTAATACGTGAATTTAGTGTTGAATGAAATTAAATCTTATAAATTTAAATTTTGCTATTTTTAATTATGATAAGATTATAAAACTGCAAAATGGAATCATCGATAAAAATGAAGTTTTCAAGTATTTGTTAGAAGGATTAACTTATATTTATTAGTTTAAATTGAAAATAGTTATAAATATTTAATCAAACAAGTTAAAAATTTGAGGACATACTCAAGTTTTTTTCCCCAAAAAAAACTACTTAAACTACAGATGGTTTTTTGGATAAATGATTATTAGTTAAGGAAAAGGGGATTTTGCTTGTTATATTCACGAATAAACAAGTAAGTACATCCCTAGTTATGTTTTAAGCATAAGTAACCCTAATCTAGGTCAACTACTACATAAAGTAATAAATTCCACTTTGGTGCTAACCAAAATTGATTGGTAGTTTATCCACATTCATATTCTTATCTATCAAAATTTTATTTATGATTGCAATACAATCCCCATTTGGTGACAAAAAGAGTGTCTTATGTCTTGCTTGACTCCATATTAAACTATAGCAAAGCAAAAAAGTAAGACAATAAAAACTTTTATTTAGTGAAATTAAAAAAGAAAGTAGATGCACCTACTATTGTGAAGAAGCCCACATGAATTATATAAGAAACAAAGCACATACCCTACATTTCAAGGGATGTTTTCTTTGTTGATAGGGTTGTGTTGATGAATTTCAACCATACTTGAACAAAGATATTATTTTGGTTATTATAATGTGGCTCTGGTGTAGGTAATGGTTAGGAAAACAATATAACATGAATGCTTTTCTTTCAACATCACATGGCCATTTTTTTGAGTATATATAATGGTTAGCAAAATTTGAAAAGCTCTTTTGGTTTAAGATGTAGTATGAACAAAAGGAAACTTCAAGTGAGTTTTTTAGGAAAAAGAAGTTTGAAAAAAATTATTTTGAAGTTTCCTTTAGGTTTGGTCAAAGACTAATAAAAAAAAATTCAACACTTTGGTCAAAGTAAGATTTTGAGATGTACTACCCAACAAGTGAACATGATAAGTGAAGTTGCCCTTTTTAAGGGGCAATGCTAGTTGATTAGAGTGACACATGTGAATAATTTTTTTCTCAATTAGAGACCTTTTAAACTAAAGTTTTGATTATTTTATTTTAAAAATATCTATTTATTTCTATTTAGTATTGTCTAATTATTATGTTTTATGTTTTTTTGTTTAAAATGTTAAAAAATATAAAAATTAATGGTATATAATGGATAAAATTGTCTAATAATTAAATAATATGATTAAAAAATTCATAAATTTTTAATAAATTATCATTTAACCTTTAAGATTTTGTGTTGAAAAAAACCTCAATTACTACTTTGTGAAATATTAACAGAAAATTTGGAGTAAAGAGGGAAAATTTTAAAATAAGATTAAAAAAAGTAGAAAAGGCAAAAGGAAAGAAGACAAAGTCTCTCAATTCTCAAAGCCCATCAAAAGTAGGTCAAAGGTGGCAAATAAAGAAAATGGCAACTGAACTCAAGTTTCTCAAGCATAACATACTTCTAATCTAAACACCACATATATGTTTATACACATTAATCAAAGTCTTGCAGAAGCTAAGTTCACAATCTTTCATGTTTTTCTTTTTGGGGATGAATAAGGACAGGCTGGAAGGATCCAAGCTTCAACCCCACTTCCATTATTATTTTACAGAGAAAGACAATCAATCCCACAAATTTCCAATTCTTCTCCATCAAACAAACTGATATTTCAATGCAGAAGCTCTGAACATAGAAAACCCATTACGCATTAACAAAACTTCAAAGGAAGGAGAGAAAAAAGGAAAAGAAAGATTGAGGAAAAGCAAGGAAAAGAAGCCTTATTCTCTCTTTTCTTTTTCCCTTTTCTTGCAGCCTCTGCTAAGCATCTTTTCCTCACTTTTCCTGTGCTTTTGCCACCACCACCCCTCTCTCTTTCTCTATCTTCTTCCTTGCCCTTCTTGGAATCAAATTTTTTTCTTGTGATTTTCTTACTTTTGTTCCTCCATTTCTCTTCTTATGCTTCTCCTGTAATCTGCTTCTTGTTTATTCTTTTGTCTTTCTCTCTTGGATCATTTGTTTGTTTGATAAGTAAAGTCCAACCCCTTTGTATGTCCTTAACTTTTTGCGAATTTGTTTTAAATTTGGTAGCTTTTCAATCTCATATTAGCTGGAAATTGAAGGTCTTGGATGTTCAGTGCTCAAAATTCTTGATTCCTTTTTATCAAACTGAGAAATTATGTTCTTTTACTTCAAGCTTTTAGTCAGGACTCGCAAGATCGAGTCTTTGTGTTTCTTCTGATTCAATTTCTAACTTTGTTAGTTTCACATGGTCTGGAATTCTTCATTTTACATGCTGTTTGTCTTGATCAGAGTCTAAAGTTTGTTCTTGAGCCTTCCTGTACATTTTCTGTGTAAATTCCTCTGCAGCTACGGTTCCTGGAATTCGGTGTCTCAGTTTCACTTTCTTTGTTAATTCCTATCAAATGGTCTAAAGCTTTTTGCTTTTTCTCTTATTTGCTTGATCAAAGACATAAGGTTTCTTTATTTACCACAGACTTCTTTAATTCTCTGTTCCAGTTTGTTTGAGTTTCCATGGGACTCTGTCATGGAAGACCAATTGAGCATCAACAAGACCTCTCTAACAACCAAGCACTCTCTGTTGAGACTGAAGCACAGGCGCCGAATTCACGCACCAGCAAAACCTCCAGTTTCCCTTTTTACAGTCCAAGTCCTTTGCCAAGCCTCTTTAAGAACTCACCTGCGGTGTCCAGTGTAAGCTCCACACCTTTGCGCATTTTCAAGAGGCCTTTTCCACCACCTTCTCCAGCAAAACATATTCGCGCATTGCTTGCACGAAGACACGGCTCTGTTAAGCCCAACGAGGCCTCGATCCCTGAGGGAAGTGAGACTGATATTGCTCTGGACAAAAACTTCGGCTTTTCAAAGCAGTTCTCGAGCCATTATGAGCTTGGTGAAGAGGTTGGTCGTGGTCATTTTGGCTATACCTGCTCTGCTAAAGCCAAAAAGGGAAGCTTGAAAGGTCAAGATATGGCTGTCAAAGTTATTCCAAAATCTAAGGTTTATTCTCAGCTTCTTTTTGCCTCTGACCATTTAATTTTCGTTCTCATGCTGCAATTTTTGTGAATTTGTAAATGTTGGGACTGACGGCCTTATTAGTAACCATTTCTAATAAGCTTGACCTGTGCCTCATCTGTCACTTTACTGAAAGATTATGGATATCATTAGATTTTGTCATTGGTTGTCTGTGATCCTGTGAAATGATATTGTTCAAACTGGGGTTTGTTTTAAGTTGACATCGGCCTTAACTGGTGGGCCGCTACATTTGCACTGGATTCTCATTTTTCATCGGGACAATCTATTCCCATGCTAAGCCTCTGGACTTGTAGTTGGTCAGAGAACTAGATGTTAACGTCTAGGGTCTAGTTGATTACAGAACATAAGTGATGAAGGTTTGATCTTAATTGACTGCTGATGCAGGATATCTTAAGATTCTCCATTTTGCACATGTCTCTGGGTTTGAAGAGAATGTTAAGTGGACTCTAGTTTTGTTCTGCTTTTAGGTTTGACATTGCAAATACCAGCACTTTCTTCTAGTAGACTTTGAAAAAGAGGGCTTTGCTTTGATCTAATGGTCATTGGTGATTCTTTGCAGATGACAACAGCAATTGCGATAGAAGATGTGAGACGAGAAGTGAAGATCCTACGTGCTTTAACAGGGCATAAGAACTTGGTACAATTTTACGATGCCTATGAAGATGATGAAAATGTCTACATCGTGATGGAGTAAGTTTGGGTTGCACCATGTTCTCCTTAAAGTACAATTACTGCCTTCTTGTTTAGTTTTATAATTAGAGAAAAGTTCTTATACTAATTCATCAAAGACTTCAGTTAACTTTGTTTTTTCTGCTTCTTAGTGATAAGATCCAAAAATGTTATGGTGGCGACTAGCTGTGCATGGCAATAAAGTCCTAAGAATTCTCATCATCAAGCGTTTTCATTTGGATGTCTAATCTAGCAGGGTGTTGTTACTGTAAATCAGTATTGACTTGACTGATTTATTTTTTGTGGTTGATATATATATATATATATTTTGGCCAATTGGCTGGCGAGTTGTTACTGATATGGAGTTTTTGGCTTATGATACTGAACTGGACATAAAGGAGCATGCCATGAAGTTGAGAATATAATCTAGGTTATTGGAGCTTACTCATCTGTATATTTTGTCTTTTAGGTTGTGTAAAGGTGGTGAATTACTGGACAGGATACTTTCAAGGTACAGTTCTCTTACAGATAGTTACTTTTGTAGTGTACATTTGTTGCTTATTCTATGATATTGGTAATTGGCTGAACTTCTATTTGTATATATAGGGGAGGAAAGTATTCAGAAGAAGATGCAAAGACAGTTCTGGTTCAGATTCTCAACGTTGTAGCCTACTGTCATCTCCAAGGTGTGGTTCATCGTGACTTGAAACCAGAGGTAAGTGACTAATAATCAAGTAATATCTGCTTGCCTGTACTGTTGTACCTTTCCTTTTATAGTGTTTACTCGATGATCTACGTTTTATATACATACATGCAACAGTTAAAATATCTCATTTGATTTGGATAGTGATTATATTCCATGTTTGAGTTCAGACACTGGCATACTAATAACGTGGTATCTGGTACTTCAGAATTTCCTTTTCACTTCTAAGGAAGAGAATTCCCCATTGAAGGCTATCGATTTTGGGCTCTCTGACTATGTAAAACCAGGTAAAGCTACAGGTGCCTTTCTTTTCTTATTCTTCATTTTCCCACTGTTGAAAAATGAGTTTGACCATTGCTCCATTTGCAGATGAGAGATTAAATGACATTGTGGGAAGTGCATACTATGTAGCTCCTGAAGTTCTACACAGATCATATGGTACTGAAGCTGACATGTGGAGTATTGGTGTCATTGCTTACATTCTTCTATGCGGTAGCCGGCCATTTTGGGCCCGTACAGAATCTGGAATCTTTCGGGCAGTCCTAAAAGCTGATCCTACCTTTGATGAAATACCTTGGCCTTCTTTATCCCCTGAAGCTATAGACTTTGTGAAAAGATTGTTGAACAAGGACTTCCGAAAGAGACTAACAGCTGCTCAGGCACTAAGTAAGTTGTTGAAACCCTGTAAATATTACAAGATCTTTCTTTAGTTATCCACCTTGCTATTTATGGAATATCATTTGAATATTCTTGTGATGATCAGTGCCTTTGTTAATTATTATTAGGTCATCCGTGGCTAGCCAATCATCATGACATGAAGATTCCATTGGATATGGTGGTATATAGGCTTGTAAAGGCTTATATATGCTCATCTTCTCTCCGGAAATCCGCGTTGGGAGTAAGAACACGTTTTTCTCATTGATACGTCATACATGAACATTTTGCTGGTCACCTTTATCTTGGGAATTCTTCCTTGTAACTTCAGTTTATTCTATACACGGTTTGGGAATTTGAGGCAAATTGGAAATTTGACAGCTTTGCCTCAAATTCCTAAGCCAGTAGTTGATCTCTTTTTTGTTGAGGAGTAAGCAAAAAGTGTCCACATAAAATAATGAATACATAACCGAATCTTAGTAGTATTGAATATTTTGCATCACAACTGTAATGAATACATAAAATATATGTTTCGTAGCTTTCTTGCAAGGTGTCCTTGGTTCAAGTGTTTGATCTTATTCTGTGAGATTTGAGTCATAATGCATTGTTGGTGTGACAGGCTTTGGCGAAGACTTTAAGTGTATCTCAGCTAGCGTACCTCAGGGACCAATTCAACTTGCTGGGACCAAGTAAAAATGGTTTTGTTTCTATGCAGAACTTTAAGACGGTATGCTGTTTTTTTACTTTGGCATCTCTTGGACTATTCTTGTCAATCTGTGCAATCTTCTATGCTTCATCATTTGACTCTGAATAAAGTTGCAATTAGTAGGCAGTGATAAGGCACTCTACCGATGCTATGAAGGATTCAAGGGTACTTGACTATGCAAACATGGTAATGTTAAAGGTTATTCGTCATCTTTAATACAATGAGTCTGGTTTTGATACTTTATCTAGCTTGTTATATCCTTGATATGGTGGCTAATTGTCTACCCCTTGTATGTTGCAGATTAGTTCTGTTCAGTATAGAAAGTTGGATTTTGAAGAATTTTGTGCAGCTGCTGTAAGTGTGCATCAACTGGAAGGAACAGAATGTTGGGAGCAACATGCTCGCCATGCTTATGAGTTCTTTGAAAAGGACGGAAACAGACCCATCATGATTGAGGAACTTGCCTCGGTATGCTCTCTTTCACTCTCTCGTTCACTCTTAACACATACGACACACACTTAATGCTGCACTCGGTAGCTAATTCAATTAAAATACAGTGCTGCCTTTTCGATTGACCTTTATATGACAAAATTAAAGTACAGAACACATTACTGTATTGCTAGTTTAAAACTGCTCAAGCTATAGACTCTTTTTTTTCTTACATGGGAACCATCCACTTATAGACAGTGGCATTCTCCTTGAAGGGTCTGAAGAAAATTTGTGATAATTTGGACATAGGATTGAAACATCATAGTATTCTCTAGCAGAACAGCTGAGAGTTTGATAACAGACAAAGGATTAGGTGACTTGTATTTTCTAGGCTGATTGTTCTGTTGGAAGGTATAACAATGTTGATGGTAATGATGATGGTTTTGTTGGTGTACTTGACAAAGGAATCAAATTTACCTGAGGGTTTCCCTAGGAGATCAATTTCGAGAACCTTGTCTTCATAAGTTTTTTGCGAGTTGAGACTGAACTTTGTTTCTGCCTGGCTTTTGGATAGTTATAACATCAGACAATGTTGATAAGGAGTTACCATGAATTGAGTAGGAAAATCGAAAGGTGTATTGCGCACTGTTCATTGTGCATTGATCTCATTTGACCGGAGCCTTCTTCATCAATACTGAACGAATGCTCTGAGGATTTAGGCGAATCATTTTGATGCAAAATTTCATTGTTTGTAACTAAATAATCCGGTAAAAGTTCAACCAGGTCTGGCCTTTGAATTCTTGGTTCATGTATACATCTTGGTTGATTCTGGGAATCAACTGTTATGAACAAAAGGTCTCTGAAGGTGCGGTAGTCACGGGATCCAAGGTATGATTTTGTAGTTGATGCACCATTTCGGTAATGCAACATGGCTGCCATTTGAACTTGAGGATTGCCATTGATTTTGGAGTTGAAGTTTGAGTGCAGAAAAAAGTTATCTTGTATAAGACATGTTGAAGTCAGGAAACAATGTTAGTAGGCTTCAACAATGTCCATGCATGCATGCTGGTACTTGGAAAAATGGAAGAGAGAAAGAACGCTTTTAGAAGAACACTGATCAAGCAAAACCAATATCAAACATTGAGATAAACTTGTTAGATTATATTACATTAACTTAATCTTCTCTTGTTCTATGTTTTCAGGAACTTGGACTTAGCCCATCAGTACCAGTTCATGTGGTCCTCCAAGATTGGATTAGACATTCTGATGGGAAGCTAAGCTTCCTGGGTTTTGTCAGACTACTTCATGGAGTTTCTTCTCGCAACTTCCACAAGGCTTGACATGAAAATCCCTCCTACACTCTATCTTTTTCTCCCTCTCCTTGTTCCAACAATCTCGAATGGAGCACTGCAAGACAGGATCGACCGGCAAGCCTAATTCAACATGAAGCAAGCCTGATTCTGTCTCTTGATCAAAAGCAAATGTTGCTGCATTCTGAAATGTGAGCCATTGTGGTAGTTCTTAGTGATTAAGCCACAAAGTATGCTTTTCCTTTGTCTTTCACCATAGTCTGGCCCCTTTTTCCTTCTTCTTCTTATCTCATTTTCCTGATATAAAGTTTTTTCCTTTACTTCTTCTCCTACTGTGATTTGGAGGATTGTACAGATGAGGATAGATTGTATTTAGAATCAGTGAAGAACCTCTGAGGTTTTTGTGAAACTCCTCCCTGTGTACCCCTTGCACTAAGTTTTCTAATAAGTTCTTAATGTGCTACAAATCAGATTCTTTACTCTGCACTTTTACCTTCCCCTGAGAAATTAAAAATAAGAAAGTGGGAAGATGCTAAAATTCAAGAATCTACAAGCATTTTGCTTAAGCTATGATGAGTTCATTGAAATGATCTTATTTAGTAACTAGCTCACGTTTAATTTGCAGTTTCATTGCAATGGTACTAAGAAAGAATGCCAAAAACCTCCCTAAAGTCTTAAGCTTGAGTTAAAACAAAAATTGAGTTTGAGTTAGAATTAAATTTTATTTTCATGTGTTAATTTTAATTTGATATGACCCAATTTTTATTTTTTCATAAATAATTGGATCTATTTTTTTTGTTTCCTTAAATTTAAACCTAGTCGAATTCAAATGTCCAAATTTGAATTTAATTTTAAACCTAAATTAAAAAATTAGGGTTAAATCATTAACTTCCAAATAAACCATATCTTAGGAGGACGGTTAACTATTAAAAAAATGAAAGGAATTAAAATACTTAGCATATGTTCTTTGAAATTTTTTTAAAAAATTATGTTATTTAGTTCTAATTTATTTTAAAATTTAAAATTAAAATGAGTATGGAGCGTTTACAAATGACTTGAAAATAAAAAAAGAAAAAATACATAAAAATGATAAATAAAAGCAAAATTAGAAGAAAAATAACCAAAAATCAAAAAAGAAAAAGAAAATAATAATAATAAGGAGATAATAAAGTAAAATAAAAATAACTAATATATAAAATTAATAATAAAAATAAAAATAAAAATAAAACTAATACTAATATTAACAATTGCTATTTCAATTAAGTTTTTTTTAAAAAATTATTTATCTTCTTGATTGAATATTTAAATTTTATCTCATTTCCGGTCAAAACTTAAAAGCACTTTGATGTTGTCGCGAAAGGAAAAACAGAGACGGTGAGCTCTGGTCGGGGGAAAAGTATCGAAAGACGCATTTTTCTATGCAAGCTCTCGTTCAGCTACTTCAATGGCGACCATACACAAACCCTTTAGACCTAAGCCAAAACCCAGATTCCCAATATTCATTTTTGTGATCTGTGTAGCTGCAATTGCATTGCTTTACCTTATTTCCTCTGTAATTTCCACAAATGGGTTCTCTTTCCCATCCTCTATAGTGACCTTTAAAGACTTGATGAGACCCGGCAAACTCAAGGGAAAAGTACACACCATTCATGAGAAGTATTTGTACTGGGGTGACAGAATTGACTGTCCTGGCAAGCACTGTGAGTCCTGCGAAGGTTTGGGTCACCAAGAGTCTAGCCTTCGCTGCGCTCTCGAAGAAGCTATGTTTTTGAATAGGTAAGTGTTGGCTTTTGTTTTTTTGCGTTTATAAGTTGCTTGCTTTTGCGGATTTTGATTGATTTTTTTGATCTTGAGTTAACGGCTCTGTTTGTGTGCTGGGTAATCTGTGGAAGCTGTATAAGTATGGGATTTTTATTTTACCCTTTTTGTATGCATATTTTAAAAGTGGCTTAAGTGGATCTTGGAT
Organism: Erythroxylum carthagenense; assembly: GCA_026413575.1. Classification (NCBI taxonomy): domain Eukaryota; kingdom Viridiplantae; phylum Streptophyta; class Magnoliopsida; order Malpighiales; family Erythroxylaceae; genus Erythroxylum; species Erythroxylum carthagenense. Next base: position 2,883,391 of record JANZLD010000003.1, on the reverse strand, counting down.
CAGAGCATTGTTCGTTTTGTTTGGATACTGGGAAAATGTGGGAAACGAAAAAAAAAAAGTAATCCTGATTATATCTATTCTAAAACTGGTTATAAAACGTAAGGTTTGCATTTTCACCTGTTGCTGTTGTGTTACGGAGATCAAAATGATTTCTCCAGATATGACAATTGCGATTATTGATGACATTTCGTGACCTTTTCTTTTGCAAGTGAGCAAATTTATGACATCTCGGTAGTGTTTTGCTTAGCTGTGTCATTCCCCTGTTCTTTTTCTTTCCGTCTGGTGGGTAGGATCTGCCGAGTGCTAGATTAACTAAACTTGAATTGGCATAGCTTTATATGGATCTGTGGTAGAGCTTTCAAGGATCTGTCACCTTGATGTTATTCTTCTAATTTGAGTGTTTTAGACATTGTTATTCCATTGATATGCGTTTTACATGGATCTGATAAAACTTACTATCTCAATTTGTGACAGTGATTTTAAGTTCACTCGTTACTGGATATGTTTTTGTCAGTTCCTCTTCCATTGATTAATCTTGTTACAGGACATTCGTGATGCCTTTTGCTATGTGTATCAATCCAATACATAATAAGAAGGGGATCCTTCATCATTCTGATAATGCAACTTCAGAGGAAAGGTATCTATTATTGGGTATCTGTCGTAGTGATTATTGAATGCAAGAGATAAAGTACATTAGAAAGCTAGAAAAAGATATTTTGCTTCTAATTTTTGCGTTCTGTTTTTTAGGTGGGCCGCAAGCTCATGTGCCATAGAGTCTTTGTATGATATTGACCTCATATCTGAAACTGTACCTGTAATTTTGGATAATTCGGAAATGTGGCATCACGTGCTAACGACAGGTATGAAGTTGGGAGCTAGAGGGATCGCCCATGTTGAAGAAGTTAGTCGGTTTGACCTCAAACATGATAGTTACTACTCAAATCTTTTACTTGTTAATCGAACAGCAAGCCCTCTGTCATGGTACTTAAATTCATCTTTTTGTTGCTTCTCTTTACCTTCTTCTTGGTACTTCAGCGATATTTTGTGCAAATTGAATTTCAGAATGGAGGATGTGGGCAAAATATCCTGGGATTATTGGTTTTAAGATCGATGATTTGCTTATTGTGTAGCTCAGTATACATGAGATAATATCTAAACTTCTCAACTGATTTGAGTATCATTATTGATGCTTGGTTGTAAGTATAGTTGCTGAGATTTTCATTGGACCAGCTGGCATACCTTTCCAAAACTGTGGGGTGTTCTTTTGTGTTTTCAAGTGGTTAAGAGAACATGCCATATCACTGGGCATTGTCATTGATGAAAAGGATCACATGATTGACCACGTTGAACCGGTTTAATTATCAAAAGATAGGTTTTCATATTCATTGTTAATTGCTCCAATACACACGGTGCAATAGGTAGGGGGAGAATGAAATACAGGAGAAAAACTCATCATTATGATCCTCTATTTTGTTACCTGCTTATAGTCACGGATCCTCGTTAGTACTTCCTGTTCAGATTTTTAATTTTCAACAGCTTTATGTTTTTGTATTAATTGTGACAGGTTCATGGAATGCAAGGACCGAAACAACCGTAGTGCAATTACGCTGCCATATTCATTTCTTCCTTCAATGGCAGCAGAGAAATTAAGAAATGCAGCAGAAAAGGTGTGTATGATGCTATATTGATGATTAAAGGATTGATTTGATCTTTGAGAGCTTTATTTGAACCACATAGAGTAATCGGTCTGGAACAATTAACGGAATTGCAATTAGCAAGGGGAGACTGTTTGTTTGTAGCATAGTTACTGCCATTTTATTTTAAGCAGTTTCTGTTTATATTGCTCCAATTGCTGCAAAGTTATGTACAAGGGCTCTTCCAATTGCTCTTTCCTCTTATTGATCAGGTTATGCTTTCATGTGTAACAGATTAAGGCACTCCTTGGTGATTATGATGCCATCCATGTTCGTCGAGGGGATAAAATTAAAACCAGAAAGGATAGGTTTGGAGTTGCTCGGAGCCTACATCCACATCTAGACAGGGATACACGTCCAGAGTTTATACTCTACCGAATTGAAAAATGGGTTCCGGCTCGCCGAACTATTTTTATAGCTTCAAACGAAAAGACACCTGATTTTTTCTCTCCTCTCTCTGTTAGGTAAACCATCTCAAGCTCTTCTAAGAATTCATGAACTAGAGCTACTAATAGTAGTGCTGGTTTCAAATGTCAATCTGCTTTTATTACCTATATGGCATGTGAGTAAGTTGTTTTACAAACACAAAAGCCTCAAATGATTTGGGAATTGGTAAGAGAAGTGCTGAGAAATAATTAATATAATTTCTGTAGTTTTGATTTCTTGGAAATGAAAACTGCATGTTGCAGTTGATAATAGTTCAGTATGGCAAGTACAAATCAGAGTTGGAACAGCAACAATAAATTTGATCTGTAACTTTTTCTATATGCTGCTATACGAAACTGTTTTCTGCATTGTCCCATTTGGTTGGTGGAAAATATGATTTTCAGTGAGGAAAAGGAAAAGTTCTAACTCTTCTGCACAGGTAAAGCTGATGTAAGATTTGCTAATATGTCTGCAGGTATAAATTAGCATATGCAGCCAATTTCAGCAAGATTTTGGATCCTTTGATTGAAAACAATTACCAACTATTCATGATTGAGAGGCTTATAATGATGGGTGCCAAAACATTCATTAGAACATTCAAGGAAGACCATACAGATCTCAGCCTCACGGATGACCCAAAGAAGAACACCAAGATATGGCAAAAACCTGTTTATACGATGGGCGAAGACCGGAGATAACAGCCCCTTTCAGATAATTCGTTTAGTTTTTTCTGCAGCCAGCCAATTCTTTCTCACCAGGCCTACAATTCTTGCAGACACAAGCATACGGTTGTATATTTAGTCTCAGCAGTGCAAGATCGTAGTTCGTAGCCTCATCACGGGATTCATTGTACTGGAGGAGCTTATAGTATTCTGATGTAAATTGTTGCTTTCGTTAGAGTGCAGTCGTTTATATCTGTTTTGACCGGTAATGTACCGAATATTGTTGCAGAAGAAATCTTTGTTTAAGGGAAGAGATGATTCTGATTCTTTGCTCTTTGTCAATTAAGATTTGCACATTAGAAAATGATCATGGTTCACATTGATGAAGATAATGCATACTCCTTTCTTCTTCCCAGAAGAGAGAGGAAAAGTAAAAGAAAAGAAACAACCTGCGTAGTTGTTACTGCTGATAAAACCTTGGAATTTGGACATTTACCAAGAAGCATCATGAACCTCCATTGATGCACAGGAACCCTCAGAAGAGAATGTAGCTTTTGTTTCAAAATTAATGAACCTACAACCATGAACGAACTTCGAATTCTTGCAAATTCAGGTTGTTATAAGCCCATATCAGCACACGAACATAGCTTTGTCATGTTTCAACTACGAGCTGCAAAAGGACTTGATAGGTTCTTCTACGTGGCATTAGCCAAAACCACATCGAAAGTAAACAGATAGATAACAATGTTTTTAAGCCCCATTTGAGCACCTGTGGCCCGCCGAGCCTGATAAAGCTGGCTTGTAACCCAATTGGGGGCTTTGATGTGGTGGGACGTTAGATTGGTTTGAAGAGCTGGGATTGACGTAACATGCTACTGGCTTGCCCGTTCCAAGTTAGGAGTTGACCCCGGCGGCCCTTGCGGAAACTTTGGACTGTTTGGGTCCTAGAGTTGGAGGACACCGCGTCAGGCTGGTTTCACAGAACAGCGTTCACCTCCCGCTTCTAACAGTGGAAGGATAACGAGCTGGTGTCGCTCAAGCCCGCATAGCTCGACGATCCGACCTAATTGAACCACCACTTTTTGCCGCCGATCAGGCCTTGCATCTAGGCCCCAAATAGAGACCAATCACTCCCACGCGCGAGCTCTACTCCCTCCACTTCATCGTCCCCTCTTCACAGAAAGTTTTCCGTTGGGTCCCACGTATTCTGACTCAGAACGCCACCAATGGCCACGTCGGAACTAATTCACGCGTGTCAGCATACTTATCGCACGTGTAAAGTAGGCTTAATTATTATTGTATGTAATATATAATTATAAATAGACGGCCAACTCTTGAAACCTCGACCAACAAAACTACGATAAAGCACTGAGAAAAACGGAATCTATTAAAGTCGCCGACGAATATTAGACCGGCGCCGGAATATTCTAGTCTCCATTTCAGGTACGGAGGTTTTATGCTCTGTTTTCGACTCACGAGATTCTCTCGATTCTCTGGTTTGTTTAATGAGACAGTGATTTTGCAGTTCTGTGTTCAAGTTTTAGTGAAGAACTGCTTTTGATTGTTTTTACGGATTTAGATTTTTCATATGTAATCAGTTTGTATACGTGGGCGAGTATTAGGTTACGACTCATTTTCTCAGCTGCCAAACAGTGTGTTTCATAAATCATAACTAATTTTCCGTGTCAAATGTATGAACTTGAGAAAGCTCACTGGTTTGTTCTGAAGTGACACTGTGTTTATGTTAGTGGTGGATTTAGTTATAGTTTTTGACTTCTGTATAAGCGATCGTGATTTGGAAGAGTGCCAAAAGTAAGGTTGTTGTTGATGAATAATGGGAAAGAAGCTTAGATCTTTGTTATGATTGTGCAAAATGGAGATGTTATGTTGTAGTTTATTTTGCAGGGGAAAAAGTTTAAAGTTGTGAAGTTGATTGCTGGTTTTGAGGGTTGTGATGCCTTACCTTGTCAGAGAGAATTTATTCATTGGTAACATTAGTGATGCAGCGGAGATTTTACAGAATGGAAGCACTGACATAACTCATATGCTATCTGTCTTGAGCTCTGCATCTATATCTTTCTTCTCGGAATGGCGGAGTGGTCTTACCATACCAGCAAAGGAGATCAAGAAGCTGTATGGTGGTGGATCTGACGGTTCTGCTTCTGAGGAAGATTTGGGCGATGGGTCAAAGAGTTGTTTGTCACCCGATAAACTTGTGTACCTGTTGGAGTATGCAGGAAAAGATTTAAAGCTGGTGAGAATGGCCGTACCAATTAGAGACATGGAAAGTGAGAATTTGTTGGATTATTTGGATGTCTCTATTGACTTTATTGATCGGGGTCGTAAGGAGGGATCAGTTTTAGTGCATTGCTTTGCTGGTGTCTCAAGAAGGTATTATTTTCATTTACTTTACTTGAATGTTTTAATGTAAAATCTTTCCAGCATTTCCATGTGATCAATTCATTGGTTGATTATTTTGGGAAGAATTCTGTTTTATTGTCCCTTCTAGTCTCTTATAGAATCTCAATGATTCTATCGGAGTTTTCTTTATTTCTTTTGTACTTATTATCAAGGACCACATTTGACTTTGAGTTCGTTAGTACTTTAACTTCTCCTCGAGTTAGTGTTGGGATGCATATTGAAAAGAAGAGACGTACAGGACTGTAACTAAGTCTAACTCTAGTTCATATGATTCATATTTAGTCATTTGGGTGCTGTGCTATCGTTCATTTTCATGAGCTGTTTACAAAGTAATGTTCTTTTTAGCATTAGCTGTCCTGTAGCAGAAAAGAACTTGTTACCTTTTGGTACATCGCAGAGAAACTGCTTGTTACCTTGTACTCAGCTGATATGTTTCAGAAATTGTCCACAGCAGGCCTTCTATGTAATAGCTTTTCCAGTTATTTGAATTGTGAAATCCTAAGGGTTTATTCCCTTCTTTGCATGTGTTCGTTGCAGTGCAGCTATCATTACAGCATACTTGATGCGAACAGAACAGCTGCCTGTAGAAGGTTTGAACAAAAATATATTTTATTTTCTCCCTCTTATCATTTTGTGTTTGAATGAACAAATAGGTACGAGGTACCTACATGTTATCGTTTTCAGAGTGAATGTCTTGGTGGCTCTTTATTTTGATGTCTCTCGAAACAGAAGATATTCATTTATCCAACTTCTTGTTTTGACTTTTACCCTTTTATTTCGCTTTTGCTCTCTTCTTTGGATGCTTTCATCTAGATGCCATTGAATCACTAAAACAAAGCTGTGAGTTCGTTTGCCCAAATGATGGCTTCCTTGATCAGGTGATATGAGGCAATGGCACTTCAATTAAGCTAATAATTATCCATTCCCGTCCTTGTATGGTAATTCTGAGGTACTTGTTCCATGGACCATTGTCAATTTTATAGAAAATTTTCCCTTGCAGTTGAAAATGTTTGAGGAAATGAGTTTCAAGGTTGATCGCAGAAATCTCATTTACAAACGATTTCGCCTCAAAGTATTGGGTATGTAACTCCCTCTCCCCATATCCATGGTTATAATTTTGCGTCTGATATAAACCTAGATGCGTGCTCTAGTTCCTTGCCACGATTTGCCTCTGTAGCAGCCCTTTTAATTGGTGAATATTAGCTTATGGCTGTAATGCTTACCATATTTTAGTGGCTACTAAAAGCTTATTTTATGAGCAGAATCATTCTGTATGCTTGAGGGCGTCTAAAATAAAGAGTTGAGACCTAAGCACTATTGACATCCAATACAGAATAACATGCCATTCTATATGTTCTACATGCTATTTTGTCTTTTGATTTTCCTGTTGTGTTTATAGGAAACAATACTATTGTGGTTGATTCATGAGTGCCTTTTATAGAAAGTATTTTGGTTAATGTTTTCAGGTGATTCTTATAACCGTGGAGAGAAGATTGACAGTTCTAAATTTGGAGCTGATCCTGGTGTTCCTTCAGAGGTTTCCTGTGATGTGGAAGCATCTCCGAATGGGGGGAAGAAGGGAATTCCCGCATATCGTTGCAAGAAATGCCGAAGAGTTGTTGCATTGCAGGAGCATGTCGTGGATCACATTCCAGGGGAGGGTGAGACTTCCTTCGGATGGTACAAGCGGACAAGTGGCAACCCATTCAAGAAATCAGATGACTCTGAGTGTTCTTCAATCTTTGTTGAGCCTTTGCGGTGGATGACTGCAGGTACTTACATATATATATGATTGTAGTTCTTGTGCCCTTGAGTTTGCGTGTAATTTGTTGGACAGATGAAACTGGACCGTAGGCAAAGAACCATTTTTCAGTACATGTATCAGCAAAAACTTTGAAATAATACCGACTTCAAACTGTGATCGTCATGTAGTTGAGGAGGGTGCAATGGAAGGAAAACTGTCCTGTGCTCATTGTGAAGCTCGCTTGGGTTACTTCAATTGGTCAGGTATCCAATGCAGTTGCGGAAGCTGGATCACCCCAGCCTTCCAACTCCATAAAAGTCGAGTGGACATCAGCTATGTCTAGCATACCTCGGCTGGTTCGGCTTATTATCCTACTAAAGAAATATGGGGAGTAAGACATGCAGCAGTTGACAGGTAAACTGCGGTTGTACAATCTGGGTGCCTTCAAAGCTTTTCTCTAGTACTGCACTCTTGTCAAAACATCTCTTGAGAAGAGCTGATGCTTGAGGTTGATTTTCCCTTGCAGTTTCTGATATTTGGTGGCTTGAGTAACTCTACTTATTTGCTTGATTACACGTTAGAATGGATTGGTTTGGTGAGGAATGATGTATCCCCTCTATTTTACTACAATTCATTGAAATCTTACTACATACTTTCCTTTGTTCAGCTGGAGTTCTACTTCTTGATCTCTTCATTCTACTTCCCCACATTAGGATTCTTGCATGTTTCCCATAGTAAATCGTATATAACTTCGATCATAAGGGTATCGGAATGAATTTTGTTCATATCAGCACAGGGTTTAGTGTTTAGTTACAAATGATGGTTTGAAGATCTGTTGCTACTTTGCCCTTTGGTATCAACTGACTGAATTATATAGACAAGTGCAGAGCAACCTCTTATCCACATATGCTATGTTGATAAACCAAAGATCCCTATGGATCATATTAAGTACTCTGGATACTTTCTTGTACTCACTAACAGCTAACATTATGGAAGAAGTTAACGTTATCTCAATGTACAGCTATGCCAATATGGTCTAAACAATTATACAAGCTCCTAAGTTATGGTTGTAGCCATACAATACTACTAATCTTGGAACTGACAACTACAAGAAACTGGGAAGATGAAAACAGAAAAACCCATCTAAACTGATACAGTACCCGACCTGCGGAGCCGACTTGATGCAGTGATGAAAATCCAGGAATCCAGTTACCAACTTGGCTTCAGCAGTTTGATTTCAGGTCTATAGATTAGATGGGTATGACCCCCCTGATTAAACACAAAAATCTCAGTTTCACCGCGTTTACCTTCAATGATCAGTGAGATTGTGCTTCAAGAAGGATGTTGGATGCAGTATTGATGTCGTTTCTAGCTTGCACAAGTGCTTGTCTTGCTGAGTTCCTATCGAATCCCATAGAAACCAGCATCATAATGGAGCTCTCTGGTGGCTCCATGGTTACAGTAGCCGTTGGAGTACGTCCCTGGAATTAACATAGGGAACAAAATTGAAGCTATATATGCATATGATTAAAGTGAACTCTGCAGTGAGCTGGTCCACCAAAACAGTCACGTTCAGGGTAAAAGAAAAAGTTATCATGACGAAATGGAAGAGACAAAAATGAGACTTATCAATGCAAAGAAGATCAACACAACGACATCCTATATCGAGTCAGATGCTACTGCAAGTTAAAAACAAATCCAGATAATAGAACTACAAGTACTGCTGAGTGAATGACGGAGTAGAAATAGTCAGCAAAGACACTCACCTCTGTTCGACCAACTGTGTAGGTTGGTGCTCTATCTACTAAGTTTCTCTCTGGTGCTCCACGTGGACTCCCCGTAGCCGGCCAAGAAAACCGTGGGAGGAAGGAGATTATGAACTCAGGGAACTGTGGTACAAGATGGTAAAATTCATGCTCAGATGAGTATAAAGTAATGCCTTGTTTAATATGGATCTGCAGGGTGAACAAAAATAATCTAATGCAAGTAATCCTCCATTTATATTGACAATAAATTATGGTATTCATTCCAATCAGAACAATTGTATATTCTTAATTAATGAAGAGAAAGGCTAATCAATTCCTGTAGAAGCCGAAACCTCTTGCTTGTTTTTATGTTTTGTGTGCAAGCCTCCAGCTTTTCATATGTGGAAAAAATGCTGACACAAGAATCAGGTTACAGATGCAATGACTAGATTGAGGTATGGGAATCTGGAATCAAAGAATTGTCAAAACAAACTTGACAACAGAAAGTCACCTTCGCTTTTCGAATGCCAAGTAGATTGAAGCGATACAAGGAACCGGCAAGGATACCACATAACCCTGGCAAGAAAGATCTCTTCCACGATGACAAAAGAAGCTGCAAAACAATACCAACATGAGAAAGTTTGCTTATGCCAGAAGAATAGGAAATATGTAATAAAGCTAACTCCAAATGCAACATGAAAAACACAGCCGCACCTGCATATGAAAAAAGGAAAAGAAAAGGCACAGTTTGTACCTGAAGACCAGCCAGATATATGAAAGACTTGTCAGAGAAGTTTATGTTAAAAACTCGAAGCCTTGTTGATACTGGTATGTCAAAGTAAAAGGGTATGAATGAAGCGAATATAAGACCATAAGGTCCGGAGGTGAGGGTTGCTGATGGATCTGCAAATAGAAAGATGTCAATGAGCATTGTCATGGTTAACGGAAATATACACAAAAAGTACTTCAATGCGAAAATGCTCCGTCCCTCGTTTACTTTACGTAAAACCCGGTTCCAAATTGTTTGACTAACTTGGATTTTGCTTTAATAAATTCCAAGAAATTGCCATGAAAATGGCATGTGTTGAACGTTCAATAAACACTGAATGTCCAATGATAAAGCATGAGGACATTATGCTTCTCAAACACAAATCTTACAACTAGTTTTTAAAAGTACAGAATAAGCTTAACTGGCAGTGTTGATTTCATTTATCCAAGGAACAATATAGGTAAAATAATGAAGAAGAACACAAAACTAAGCAGAAACCCTTGGACAAGTCAAAAGGGTATAAATGAAGCCATAAACCAAACAAACAAGACAGAACACAAGTAGAAAATAAATGTGAAAAAAGACGTATATGCAACAGATTCCTATCGGCATCCCCTAAAACTTACTGGATCTTATCTTGAAAATGAATCACTTCATCAATCAGCCATTAGAATTGGCTTGAAGTTCATATAAAATCCATTGTGTTCATCAATCAGCCTTTAGAATTGGCTTGAAGTTCATATCAAATCCATTATGAACACAAAGAAAAGCATCAAAGAGATTCAAATATTTTGTAATCCGTACAAATATGTTGTGATTAGTCACCTTATGCATCAAAGAACATGAAGTACAACTACATACAAAAAGGATGGTACCATTACAGCATGGAATTCAGTTTTCCATTCAACATGGCTGATTGTGCATTCATAAAAAATGGCAAGTCTAGAAAATTCCACAGACATGGAAATTGTGCATTCATGAAAAATGGCAAGTCTAGAAAAGTCCATTCAGTGGAACTACGCACACACTACATACCTTTAAGAAGAGCTAAAGCTAGGAACTCAAAAAGCAGTGATCCTATCACAGAGAACAAGATAAAAACCTGCAGAATTGTGGTTGGTGTCAAATTACAAAGTAAACAAATAAAAAGGAGGATAGTTAAGATTAAAACTTAGGCATTTCCTCTATATTTAGTGAATAATAGATAACAAAATAAACACAAAACCGAATATTGCAGTTAAAATTTTGAAACCAAGTTTCCCTCAAGTAAAAACGAGGGTTGAAGGATAAATTACAAGAATCCTGAAGCTTCAGAATCTCATTCCAGTAATTTAAAATTACAAGATCCCAGAAAAGTTGGAAGAATTATGAACTAGAGAACTACTCACTGAATACTTGTTAGATCCTATCTGTCTCTCAAAGACCCTGAAGTAGTATAGAAGATATAATCCAAACATCAGTTCCGGGGTAGAAGAAAAGGCAAATACTGAAGTGATTAGCTTCCAAACATGTGGCCTCCTGAATATATCCTGGAAGAGTGAAAATTGAATTCAGGAAAATGCATATTAGTCTTAGTTTGAAGAGTCCACTGAATCTTATATGAAATCGGAAAGTTGGAACATCATCTCCTGAGTAAAGACTCCTGTACAACATGTATATTCACGAAATTGCAAGAAGACCAATTGGAGATCATGTTCCAAGAAACCAACTTTACTAAACCATGAATAAAAGCATACAATTATTCACAAGGAAATAATAAAAATGCAGGGCCAGACATAACCTGATAAGAAAATCCAAGCTTGGTAGACATGCCTCTGATCCCGAAAAAGAAAGTGAAGACACAAGAAGCAATAACAAACACCTTCGTCATCGGGGCATTGTCTGCATACAAGAAAATCCCAAAAGTTCAATCCTTTTAGAACCCGTGTAACCGAATGTTCATCGAAATGGGATTTTTCAATACACAATTTAAGTGCTTGTGGGTGTTGGTAATTGAAGAAACCAAGATGAGTTAGCTAATGGGTACGCACTGAAACCGTAAGGGCCGCCGTTCATCGTTGCCGTCGTCGTCCTTTTGGCCCGTCCAAAGAGATTATAAATCGACGGCCTCTTCTTTAATTTAATTTAGTTCAGTTTGTGTTTGAAGAATTCTATTTCTACTTTCTTCTATTTACTTCTACATGTTTTTGCATTTTAATTAAGAAAGTTTCTAGAAATGCAAGACGTTTAGTGTAGGCCTTTCAAATAAGCTCGTCTCCGGTTTGGTTTGGTCTGGAATTAATATAATTGATTTGATTTTATCAGGTTTTATAGAGGACTTGTTTCCGGGTTTAGACTGATTCAAAACTCAAAAAGTTTAAGAAAAACCAAATAGGTTAGTGTGAGTAGTTCAACACTCTCATCCCTTAATCAGAAGTTTCGAGTTCGAGTCATGGGAATGGAGAAATCTGTTTGGCCAGCACTTTACTCCTTACAGGCTGACCCGGTGTGAGCGGGAATTAGTCTAGGAATAGATGGCTTAAAGGTGCCTTCTCACAGTTAGGACCCTCCTAGGACACCTCGTGGGCTAACTTAGGGATGGCAATTGTACCCGAACC
>JANZLD010000003.1:2848424-2863069 GCA_026413575.1 Erythroxylum carthagenense | reverse complement strand
TGTAAGTGACTTCTGGACTTGTGTATGGAATTGGGATATAAATTTGTGTAGGGTTATGATATATGAATGGGATTGATTAAATTATGGTTCGTATAATGATTTGATATATGAATATGACTTGTGTATGAAGTCTGATGAGATAAGAATGAATGTTAAGAAGATTTTATGAATTGAGGTTTGCATGAGGATGAGTTTCCTAAGGGGAGATCAAGATTGCCTGTCTGAGCTTGAGCAAAATGAAAATGATGAAAAAGAAAAAAAAAGTATATTATACCGAAATGGATTGGTTAGAACAAGATAATCTTATAGGTTTCCAACGCAATGTTTCATCAAAGTACACGTTTTCGGATGTCAGAAACTTGTTTCAGTTTTGATTGAACCGTTTGGTTTTCTTCGATTTCCTTCGCTTTTGATCCGATTTGATTTCATGGTTTCCTTCTTTGACTTGTTTCTGCCCCTTTTGTTTAAGTATAAGTCTGCTCACGTTTGGTACATGTTTTCGATTTATGTTTCTGAGGTTGGGCTACGGTTTCAAAAATCGAGTGCCAACATTTGGGGTATCAGAGCAAGAAAATGAAGTGATATTTTTTGTGGTTTGCTTCAAGGTTGGGTTATAGAAACGGGATCCAACACCTATAGAGGTCCGAATTGAGTGGTTTTGGTATCAATGAGTTTCTAAAATTTAGAGGAAAATGTTGCGACGGGAAGTTTTGGAATAGTGCCGGAATGTCACGAACATGCATTGTACACATTTTAAATTGCTACATGTGCATTATTAAATGTTTCTGATTGGAAAATGTGTAATATATGTTTGTTTGACTTGTTATAGAGGCGCATTTGGAACGTCAGCCCACAGACGTTGCCGAGACTTCTTGGCATTAGCTCGGAAGCTATTGGTGAGTGACCTAGATGGTTTCTCAATTATTATGTGTTTAAGATGTTGCACTTATAACTCTGTGGAGAATAATGTTGGGTTTGTGAGTTGTTTATGACTAGATTCTAGACTGAAGGTCCGATGTATTGGGAGATTATGACATAGAAGTGCTATTTGTTTGAGAATTTGGGACCTCTGTGTTTTACATGTGACTACTTGTGATTGTGATTTCAATGTGACTGTGATAATTTGGAATTGATTGCGATATTGATATTGCTTCATTGTGACATACGCATTCCATGCATGAATGCATGATCAGTTAATGACAGCTGTGACCAGAGTAGCCACCGAGAGCTAAAAGCTTAATGTAATTGGGCCTCGAGCCTATAGTGATTCAGAGTCTCAGGCTCAACGATTAATGTGCCCATATTGGGACAATAGTGATTCAGAGCCTCAGGCTCAACGATTAATGTGCCCTGATTAGGACAGTTCAGGCGCTGGTCACAACACCGAAATAAATTGAAAAAGTGTTACATGCGCATGTCATATGCATTTGATTTAATCATTTTGATTAAGTGAAAGGCAAAATGCCTTATGCTTCTGTGGTACCAATCATGTGGTACTTCTGAAGGTGAATTATGAAATAACTGTGTTATGCTTGAGTGTTGTATGAATTCAGTTGGTTATGTATGTCTAATCGAACGAAATGTATCAAATTGTCTGTGCTCGAGTGAAATTGTGAAATGTGATCAAATATGCAAGAATGTGAATATATGTTATATGAAACGATGTGTTGCATAAATTGAGTGAACCATCGATGATGGTTACCTCACTGAGTTCGCAAAACTCACCCAAAATTTGCAATTATTTTTCAGGACCCAAAAGAATACCATGTTAGGCAACGAGCGTATAGCAACCGCATGTGAGGGAGAAAAGTAGCCGGGATCAGTTCGCGTCTGCATTAGTATATGATAAAATTGTATTTTCTGAATTTTTTTATTAATGATTAGGTCTATTCGTAAAGTCAACAGATTGAAATAAATTGTATTTATAAAAAGGGCCCCCGTGGCCATTGTATTTACCGGTGAGCTTGTATTTTCATTGATTTCCACATAATATATGTTTGTGTTTCAAAAAAAATTTATACTGAGTTTTGACTGAGTGATGTAGCACGCCACCCTCGTTAGGCACGGACTCAGATATCACCATCGATGTCGGGTTCGGGTCATACAGAAGTGGGGTGTTACAATGGATCTAAAGGAGGTGAAGGCAATAGTTGAGTGACAAGTTCCCACAATAGTACAAGAGTTATGAAGTTTTCTCATACTAGCAAACTAATATCGACAGTTTATAGTAGGATACTTGAAGAAAGTGACGTCATTGACGGACTTGTTAAAGAAATAGCAAGAGTGATGTGAGTCAGATGCGTGTCAGGAAGGTCATCCTGTAGCATTTGAGAGTCAAAAGTTGATCAGTGCGGAGTAGCGATACTCGAAGCATAAGAAGGAGATACTCATAATGGTGCATTGCCTTGAGATATGACAAGTATATTTGTTAGGAATTAGGTTCGTTGTTTGGACAGACAATGTTGTTAACACATTTTTCAAGACCTAGAAGAAGTTATCTGCGAAGCAAGCTCGATGGCAAGAGTTCCTTGTTGAATATGATTTCGTGTGGGAGCATAAACCAGGGAGGCACAATAATATAGCAGATGCCTTGAGTTAGAAGGAGGTGTTTGTGTAATACCCACATACACCCTAGAAGGATATATGAATGCCACACAAAACAGTACAGACAAATCAAAGCATACGAAAACTTCTAGTAAACAATTTGGGCAAGCATACATTAAATTACATAGTACTTAACACAAACTCGTTGTAAATTCCAAACCAAACTGAAGTATCGTGGTTACAAACTTACAAACAAATTCACATATATATATCAGATACAAGCCAAAAGTCAAACAAAAAATTTACAGTATTTTCAAAACAATACCAAACTCTATTGGCCATTGTGGTTGTCTTATTCCAGTCTTTATAAACATCGCTCAGAAACTACATGGGACAAATCCACCATTTTAAGCATATAGCTTAGTGAGTAATAACTAAACTATGCATAATTTGACAATTAATCATACTGAATCAAGTTATAGCACAAGCAGATATTTAAATCTCAGAACAGTTGCATAGTTAACAGAATTTGAGTATCAAAGAAGGCATAATCCCTTCAGTTTAAAACATCATTTTGTTTACTTCAAAATCCAACATATATTAAAATGCACAATCAAATGACTGCTAATCGGTCAACAGAAGTAGGCAATGAGACTTATACAGAAGATACCATAATTAGTATCTTATCACAAAAGAGACTTACGTCTCAATAACAAAAGACACTGAAGTATCAATAACAGAAGACACCGAAGTGTCAGACACCGAAATATGACAGAAGCAGCTGCAGACCCTTCTAGGCATGCCTATTTATTCACAACTAGTACTCAACAGTTTTAAAATAAAACAAAGTCATTTCAGACATTTCATGTGCAAAGCAAGTAGTCAATCATATTCACATACAAGTAGCACTTCAATATCACATTCATCAATTAATACATCGGACCTTCATATCCGGAATCAGTACACATTCATCAATATCAAATTCAATTCTATAATAAACAAAACAAATCAAGGTGAGACCATCTTAGGTTACTCACAATCGCTCCCTTTCGCTTATTGCCTTGAAGTTTCGATAATATTTGGAAGTGATCGCTCTACTTGCCCTTCTATATACAATCAAACATAAGTTCATATTATCATATTTTTCATGTAACTGAATCAGCATTAGTATGAATGTATCATATAACATGCATGTTCATGACAAATTCTAAGGTATATTTTCTTATTAAACTGATGTAAACATCAATTGTACTTTAAAAGTTTCAAAATTCATACATTCAATTACTATTCCAGCTTTTGTTGGAAGTATTTCATTCAGATCAACTTTGCATAATCAATAAGATAAATAAAATGATGTATTTTTGTTACACTTTTTTTAAGAAAATTGTTCCTCTGTGTCTTAAGTTTCTATTGATACCAAGATCATTCAATTTGGTTCATTATTCTATTAGTTATGCTTAAAATACTACAAACTATGTACAATTGAAATTTTGGCTAGAGCATGATCATGCATTTTTGGCTAGAGCATGATCATGCATTCAAGTTGTACAACCTATATCTCTCAATATTAAAAAATTATAAACTTTATATTGATTTAAAGCTCAGAGAATACGATACAATTTTGGTGAAGACACTTTAGTCTAATTTGGCCTACATCAATACATTTTATTCAATAATCACAAGACATGATTTCTGTCCTTGGTAGTGATATAGCCTAAGCCAATACTCAATTTCATGCCAATTTTCAGAATCTTAGAGACAGAATTAAAATTTGACTTCTTCAAGAAAGTTGTAGACTATGTTTCTAGTTCAATCTGAATCAAGAATCAATCCATTTGGAAATTCATAGATAAAGTTATAATTAAAATAATGAAGCTTGTTTATGAAAATTTTCTAGTTCATAACATTCCAGCACATACCCTCACTTTGAGTCAATCAATCTTTTTCTAATCAATTCAGACGACTCTAAATTTTTTTGGAGAGAAAGAAAAATATCTTAGAAGTCTATTGGTTCAAGTTCCAAGTCATTTGGAGATATTCAGGTCAAGTAATGGCCAAAATACCAATATTTGTATAGTGAAACCTATTCTGTGTAACTACTACAATTAACTCACATCTAACACCTTCAACACCCCCTTCACCAAAATTCATGAATTCCACTTCAATTGCACCTTATTAATGCCTCAATTACACATCAATTTTCTGTCTAGAACTAATTCCAAAGTCATTCAATAAACAGCTCACAATCCTTATCTTCCATACGTTAAAACCAAAACAGCATATGCCAAACCAGAATTATTTTTCCAGCACCTAATGTTCAACATCATAACATATATTTTTGACTAACTTAGGTATCATAAAACTTATATGAATACATGCTATCAAGTGTAGAAATCCCTTACCTTTTTAACTTCAAAGAACCAACTAAATCAAGCTTCCAAACAACCAGCACATATATAAGTTTAATGTGCAACTTTCAGCATCAATGAGGTAATAATTCGTAGAATCACGAGACCTATATCTTAATGAAATAACTTACAAAGCTTCCAAAGGTTGATGCTCCAAACAACAGCAAAAGTCCAGAAGTTAGAGAGGAGATGGGAGGTTTCGTGGAGAGAAGAAAGCAAAATGAATAAAGAGAATAAAACAGAAAAGTTTCCAGCAGAAACTTTCTTCATCACCACCTAGATGTCACTCCCTCCATAAAGCATGTGTCTTCTTGCATGTGTCACATATGTCCTCCACTTAAGATACCATTTGTCACATTTTCATTAAACCATGTTTTACTTAATGAATGCTGTCAAATGCCATAATATAATTAGGTCACTTGTCACTTTATTAACTATGTCATTTGTCAATGTATCAACTATGCCAAATGTCACTAACTCATAGGCTTAATGTTTGCAATTTTCATATACCAATTTATCTTGCCACTTGAAAATTTTCCTAATCTAAATATACATTTAAATAAATCAATTCTATAATGGTATCAATTAATTCCAATGTGCTCACTATAATCCACTTGATCAAAAATTCAAGTCCTAAGTCTTTCATATTCTAATCATAGCAAAAGTCTAACTCCTATCACACATGTACTTTCATAAACGTGTATTATTTCAACTAGGGTATATTTTGGAGCCTTACAGTTTGTGACCTTATATTCCATGCAACTAGGGTATATTTTGGAGCCTTACAGTTTGCGACCTTATATTCCATGACTAAGGTGGAGTCTAATCTGTTGGAGCAAATCAAAGCTATAACTCAATTAGACAACATGTATTATAAGTTAATCTCACAAGTTAAGGATGCTATTGTACATAAGTTTTGACTCGATAATGATGGGTTGTTGATGATTAAAAGTAGTCAAGTATACGTACCGAGTTTTAATGACTTACAAAAATAACTGTTAAAAGAGATGCATGACTCACAGTGGGTTGGTCACCCTAAAGTTCAAAGGATGATGGCGCTCCTAGCTCTTTCTTATTATTGGCCAAATATGGAGAATGACGTTGAGGTCTATGTCAAGTTGTGCCTTATGTTTCAATTGGACAAGCCAAAGAGGAAGAAGAAAGTCAGTTTGCTACAATCCTATTTATTCCTGAAAGACCGTGGATGTCAATTTCGATGGATTTCATTAGAGGGTTTTCAAAGGTGGACAACATGGAGACAATCATAATGATTGTAGATCATTTCTTCAAGTATGGAATCTTTGTGTTAGCACCAACATTGTATCCCTTAAATGTTGCGACATAGTTATTTTATAAAAACGCGGTGAAATAATTCAGAGTCCTTGTGGACATTGTGAGTGACCAAGCGCTAGATTTATCGGCTGATTTTGGATTTCCTTTTTCCACATGATGGGTTGTAATTTAAAGTTTCCAGCGATAAATCACCCACAGCCATATGGCCAAACGGAGAGGATCAATGGTATATTAGAGGAGTACTTAAGGCAGTATGTAAATCCAAGTCAACTTAACTTGTTAGGTTTGATTGATGTTGCATAATTTTGTTATAATTTGTATAGATCTTCTACTATGGAGAAGAGTCCCTTTGAGATTGTATTGGGACAACAACCTCTCATTCCCCTTGAGATTGCACAATAAAGGACAAGTGGCAAATTTTCTACGACATACAAGTTCATGATGGAAAAACAAGAATTGTTAGATGAGGCAAGGAATAGTGTTCCAAAAGCTTCTTGACAGATGAAGAAGCAAGCGCACTTACGGAGGAGATCGTTAGAGTTCGACGTGGGAGATAAAATAATGTTAAAACTTATCTCACAAATTTGGAAGAAGATCTCGAGCTAGCAAGTGTAACATGGATTGGTTCCAAAGTACGATGGACCATTTGAAGTGTTAAGTAAAGTGGGGAACGTGACATACAAATTGAAGTTGCTCGAGCGATTGAAGGTCTAACCTACTTTTCATGTCAATTTTCTCAAACCTTACTATGAGGATGCGTCAGATCCAAATAGGAGTCAACTTAAGAGAGCTCCACTAGTTGTGAGAAAATAGTTTGAGGATCAAGTAGAAAATATCTTGGATCACCGAATAATGGGGCAACATGAGAAGAACCGATAGATTGAGTTCTTAATCCAGTGAAAGGGAAAGCCAATCATGGAAGCTATGTGAGAGAAAAATACGACCTTGTTGCAATTCAAGGATTAGGTAACGCCTGTCTTCAGACTTGTTCGATGGGGGCATTGAATTTATCTGGTGGGGGTGGTTTCTTAGCCCCTTAGCACATAAAGGCACTTCACAACTAGCTAAAAACGAGCCTTGGATGGAAGGTTAACTGGATTATATACATGGCGGAAGCATGCAAAAGCTCTAAGGTAACTTAGCAAGTTATATCAAGCTTGGTGTTCGTTTTGATAGAGTTTCAGACCTTGTACAAGCTGACATGGATAAGGTTAAGTTTTTTATGGACTAAGGACTTAGTATATGCTCAAATAAACGAAATATGGCTAATATACTTGACATGAGTTAGCATTGGATCAGACTAATGTGCTATGATTAGCTTTGGTTTGGATGACTAATCATCAACAGATAAAGATCATTGGGAGATCTTAGATTATGTGATGGATAAGATCATGGAGGATAAAGATTAGCTTTAAGAGATAAAGACCACGCAGGAAGATCATTTGAAGATAATGGACATCTTCGTAGATATTGATAGATCATATATAATCTTTTATCTTGTTAGTTGGGATGTAGATAAATTTTATTGAAAAGTGTCTTATTTAGATGGGGATGTCATCTTATTAGATAATGATGTAATTTGATAGGATAAGATGTAAATTTAGGAAGTTAAGTTCTGTTAGGATTCTAACTTGGCCTTCAAGCCCGAATGCCTATATATATAGCTTATTTAGGTTTTACTCCTCAAACAGAGAAAACATGCCTTTGTATACTTTGAATGAAATAATAACGGTTAACATTATCGTTGTATCTCTTTCCTTCTTTTATTGTTATATTTAAATATTCTAATTTTTTCGTAGTTTTCTTCCGAGTGTAAGAGCTAAACACAGCGAGGGTCGTGAGGGTTTCAAAAACAAAATTATTAGTCAACGATCACATAAGAAGGTTGAGTCTTGCTTAAACTGATCTAAGTAAGATTGTCGTGTAAAGGAGTAGGCACAACTTGTAGTATGAGTTTGGAGCATAGAAGACCTTTGGAACACTCATCCTCCTTTTCTGACTTGCATTATTATAGCAAAACATATTTGAAGAACTTTACATAAATTTATAATACGCGTTAATGCACCATAACTCAATATTTTAAAAATTGGACTAAAGAGATTTAAGGTTTAACCGATATTATACAGTTATAAAACCAGTTGGAGATTGAATAAAATTAAAGAATTTGAAAAATAATTAAAGAAGACTATACTTACCTATAAAAAAATTTAAAGTTTAATTGAAAAAAGAGATTATTAAATAAAAATTAATTAGTTTATTTAAATTTATAAAAGTTGATTAATTTTTAAAAAATGATCGATTAATTAATAAATTGATCAATTTTTAACAACAAAGATTATTAAATCAAATTGAATTGAAAAGTTAGCCAGCTTAAAATTTTGATAGTTAAATGATCCTATTAGTTTGGTTTTTAAAATATTATCATAATTCTTTATAGAAGTAAAGATTTTTTTCTTTCTTTTTTTTATTTACACATTAAACTGAGCCTCTCTAGGCTAAATCCAATTCTTTTCCATGGCCTTCTTGGACTGAGGTTATAGCATATTCATTTGGACAATACAATTTGAGGTAAGAAAAACAACTACTTGATAAACCAACGATTTAGAGTTAATAACAAACCCAATTTTACATTTTGAGTTAGAAAACTCCTAAAGGAGCATGCTTCACCACTTAAAATTACATTGCATTATGCACACTGATTCTGTCTTGCACCAACAGCAAAACTGATGAAATTGAAACCTTGAGATCATCTGGCTAGGAACCTGTTGGTTAGGATAATGCTTTAAGAAAGGAGAAAAAGATGAAAGACAGAAAAACAAGAGGCCTGTTCACAAAATACTCCGATTACTCCAAGACTCCTTTTGGCCAGAGCTGTTTCCACCTGGAGATCTCTTCCTCACTGTAAAGTTTTCTAATTCCTGCATAGAAACCATCAGCTTCATTTCCTTCTTCCAGGTGGTCCTTCCTGTGTATTACTGTTCTTCTCCATTGAGAACCAGGGCTGTATTGATTGAACTCCAAGATCACCATATCTGTTGGCGTAAGTGTTTGAAAGTCAGAAACTTGGAAGCAATTTTGAACTGGAAACTAAACTGAAAGATTTGATACATTTAGTAAGTTAGCAGCAGAGAAAATCGCTCAGCATGTAAAGAATCCAGGGAATGTTTTCTACTTTTTCCAGTTTTTGTGTATGAATTTGGCATAGAAGTGAGTAGATAAAAAGAAAAAGAAGCAAAGATAAAATGAAAGAACAAGTTCTGAATATGAAATGATGATGCTCTTACCACTGTTATGACACCTGCAGCTATTTGCATTTCCATCACAAGATTCCTGATGACCCACTACCCCATACCACCAGCCTGCCAATTCCAACAAAGTCATTACACCAACATCCTTGACCAGAAAACGAATTGAAGAAGATCAATCTGACACTTCATTTTGTTCATAGAAGTATAAATTTTTTAAACTAAACTGTCCAAATCCCAGATGCAAAGGAACAGAAAAGATGAAAAATCTCAAACTTCTGAAAACAAAAGGCATCCGTGTTAAAAGTCCTGAAAGAACCCACTTCCTGCTCTCACTTCTTACCATAAGGGAATTCTCTGCTTCTCCTCCATTGGATCTCGATATGATCCCCAGGTCTCAAGTCCTCTAAGCAGTTGGAAACGTGGAGAACATCAGCAGGAGTATCAACTGATGGAGCTCTTATTCTACACCAGGGTATGTTTTCTTCTACTGTTCGTCGTCCGTGATGTGAGTACCTGCGGTACAGATGGCAACTTCTCGGTTACAAAGAGCTCATCAGGCATAAATCAGTAGCCTGATAACAATTACTTTTTTCCCTCATGAATTTAATATCCTTATGCATTAAGCACATGAACATCAGGAAGCAGAAACATGTCACTGGTTAAAAATTAGGAAGTGCTGATAGTTTCAAGCTTCATGATATCAGATAGATGTGCATGGTTGGCTAGAAGAATAGGAAAAATGTTGATGACAGATGTATGAAACTTTTCTGCAGATTCACAGTTATGCAGTAAACAAGCACGATTCAAGAAAGTTCGTGTGTCATTCTATACCTTGCACGAAAGGTGTTAGTCCCAGAATCATAGCTAAGTTGTGCATCATAACAGGAAAGCATGAACCCGACATGTCCATTCTGGCACCGAACACAGCAAATATGTCAATAACTTTGTCAGTAACAAACACAAGAAGCATAGCAAACAGTTTGGTTGGGAATTACCTCACGATTGTAGACCTGAGCTGGGAACCAGAAGTTACCACTTTCAAGAGAGAGAAACAAGGCCATGATTGAATCAATTGGCAAACAAGTTTTTGGCTTGTTTCTGCTTTCAAGATTTGGTTTAATCCAGGAGAAAGGCCAAATACTACCAAGAGATCGCAACAAACCCTCTGGGTTGTTTTGAGTCAAGAGGCTCGTTGACCTCTTCCTAGAAGTCACATGCCATTTCCATTGCTTAAAAGCAACATCACCAACCACTTCGCCCCATTTCTGCTTCAAGTGTTTCTCCCAAAGATGATCAGTTGTACACATAACCCTCAAACTGCTACAAACTTTTGCCATTGTACACAATTCAGCAGGTGAAAGCCTTTCGAGTATGCTTGCCATGGCCAAGTCAGGCAAATCCAGTAGAGAAATCTTCCTATCCTCAGCTTGTTCTTGCTCTTCTGAACCAAAGTTCATCTTCTTCATTGGCATTTTGATTGGAACTTCAAATAAGCCAATAGCGAGCCAGCCTTTATCAAACATGTCCACAAGGAAACTTGAAAATTCCTCTCCAAAATAAAGTTGACCACCACAACCCTTAGTTGGAGCGATTGGCTTGAAAGATAATCACTTGAGGAAGAATACTAAAGAAGAACAAAACCCCCAAGTCAGGTACAAGTATCAAAAGAAGATAAAAACAGGAGCTAATTTGTTATTCACTCAATATCAAAAGAAACCATGAAAGAAGCAGTTATATTCAAAGTGAGTAGTTAGGAGGAGTATTGTGCTATCTATCCAATTTACTTTTCTCTGTTGAAGGCTAACCAGTATGGAGAAACCAAGGAGAGACATCTAAAGACGCCAAGACCAACATGCTTTTACTAGTGGTAGTTACAATACCAAGCTTTACAAGGAACAGACAACAAGGTTGCTTCTTTAAGATGGCATTTGAGAGTTTTTATGGTGGCATCTCCATACAGTGAATTCCCAGGCAGTGGGAGACAACTGGCACTAGAAGACAGAACTATGAAGAAGATAAAACCTAAAGCACTGGAACTTTGACAGATTTAGATTGTGATTACAGACCCACATATCAAAATCTACGAACTTGAGGAAGACAAGCAAAACGCATCACAAGTAATGGAGAATATGAATGTATGCTAGTACACAAATAATGGAACACACTGTTAGGTGAGGACATGGACACCTTTTAGGAGTTTTCAACACTTCGAAGTTATAGCTTTTCCTTTTCTTTTTCTCATCTAAAACTCCAAAACGTTTGTGTGTAGCTAAGAAAGCCTTCAAGATATAAAGACAGAAACCGAGTAAACACAGCCGTGAGAGGTGTTATTAAGCTTGTTAGGCACTGAAAGGATAAACCCCTTTGGTGGGGATCGAAATGGGATTGGTCAACACGCCAAAGCACAGGTGAAACTTGGCGGGCGTAACTTCCAACAAACTCTCACCGGCTAATATGAACCACACATGCTCGTAAATTGCAGTACCATTATTAATTAAACCAGTCAGAAAGTGGCTCTTTTTTCCATGTATACACGAACCTGAATTTGTAGTCAAGGTCAATGAGATTAACCGTTAAAAAACAGACCAAGATTCCATTATTATTTGTTTTCTTCGACTTTTCAATGGTTCAAATGCTCTCCCCATCTTGTTCTTGACCTCCCGAGTCTCAAAAGCTAACCTTAAGACTGCTAACAGATTATGGTTTTGAGCTACTCATGATTAACTAACAAGACAAACAAGAAGGTTTTGTTTTTTTTAGGTGGGATTGTTCCTTAAACTTGCTCAAAAGAAGTCATCATGAGTAGTTTGGTGGCCTATCATGAGCGGTTGAGCTAATTTCACAACTGTATTAAGATATTGGTTACAGAGAAGCAACTCATACCCATTTTTAATTTCCGTCTTCAGAATCTAAGGTACCCTACCAATCAACCCATAACCCCATGAAAAGCAACTGAAGTACTAAGTAATCCTTTTAACATGATTCTATGCACCTAATCCATGAAGGTAAGATAAAATAATAGTTGAAGTCTGATCCTTTAAGGGAATATTGGTCAAAGGCGAACATGATTCTAATTTTGATGCTGCAAAAATCTTGTTTCCATACTAAGCCACAAGAACTCGTCAAGAATAGCAAACCATTGATGATTTCATAAGAAACAAACCATTATAAGTTATAAATTACTGGTGTAATGTCAACATTATTGATTGGAATCCACAAAGCAGGATAAGAAGGAGACAAGCGGGGAAAAAAAGAAGGGCCAAAAATGAAGAGTAGTTTTGTAATCTTTTCAAGACACTCAAGTGGAGCTTTAGCATCACTAATCAAAAGGGATTTTACAAATTATTATTAGGCTTTTGAGTTTAAGGATCAAGTAGTCCCAAAGTTTTCTTGGCCATTGCATATTTCTTTGTACCTGCAAATGTGGATAAAACGAATTTTCTGCCCAAATCCAATCCTTCTCTCAAAACTTAAATTTTTTTTTAATTGTCTACGAGATATTTTATGAAAGTATACCTTTAAGTCATCCACACCTAAATTAATCCTTGTTCGAATTAGATAGGTCCCTTACAGAAGATAAAGTTCTGATCCAAAACTTTAAACAATTGCATACATAAGAACGGTTCGAACCCGTTACCTTATTCTTGTACTAATAATGCTTGCCAACTTCAATGAGTTGCTAGCTTTACAAACAGTTCCTGCCATTTTAAGTATTCGAAAAGCTGCTGTATTCATGTTTCTCATTCTTAATGAATAGTGATAGAACATTTGATCGAGTTATCTTAAAATTATAAATATTAATTTATTAGTTAAGTTAATACTGTCACTTAATTCTAAATTATTAATTTATTAAATAATTTATTTATATCAAATTTTATAAAATATTACACGTATTTAACAATTTATATAATATACATTTGAAAAATAATCGCATATATAAGTTTATATAAATAATTATAACAACTTATTTGATTTATTTTCTACTTGCAATTAATAGAAATAAAAATGGCGAAAAGGGTATTTTGTTATCCATTAATTAAAATTCATTTGAAACAAAAAAAAGTGACGAAAAGGGTATTTTGTTATCCATTAATTAAAATTCATCTGAAACAAAAAAAAAGTAGAAATAATTGGATCGTTAAAGTAAAATTCCTTTTAATAATTAGAAGCATGAAAAGCTATTACAAACTCGATAATTAAAGTAAAAAACTAATAATTAGAGATTAAAAAGGCATAAAAAAGCTACCGCAAACTCGATAATTAAAGTAAAAAACTAATAATTAGAGATTAAAAAGGTATAATCTATACATTATTGGTGGTATTTTTATTTAAACTTTGTTTAAACTTTTTTTACATCAAAATTGGAGTAAAACACATGAACACTCTTTTTTATTATATTATTTTAACCCAAGACCATGCTTTTAACAACCCCAATCAAATAACTATTTCAAGGACTTCCCCACCTGAGAACATTACTTGTTATGTGCAATATGTGCATTGAGATGCTGATGTTGTTCTTCCCCACTTCAATTGTATCTTTACAAGTGAAAAGAAGAAAGTAGCTTTACACTAAAAGTTGGTGAAGTGAACCAATCCTAAAGCGACTCTTTTGCACTGTTGAAAATGCTTGTTGCAATGCAAGATGACATGCCTAACCGATGGTTCGAGAGGTGGAAGTTGTTTCTTATGTGTCTATTCCGAGTAGTGGTTGCTCTTATCTTCATGATTTGAGGGATGATGATAGATTGAAAATGCAAAACCCGTTTAAACTTGTAAATATCAGATAGATGGAGTCCGTTATTTGATTATTAATTACTAATTTAATAGAAGTTTAAAGACTAAAATGTTCCAAAGTGCAAAGTTTATGGAGGAAATTGCAATTACCCCATGATTTTATGCTCTAAAATCTGTAAGATTCTCATATAATTATGCTTCCAAGTCCAACAACTCCATCAACTCTCTACCTCTCTCAGGGAATTCTCAGTCAAAGTAAATTGTAACATTAATTGCTCAAAAGGAAATCCACCATTATTGGAGCAAAGGTATGATGCTAAGGTATCAAAATATTGATATTATGGGTTCAACCACAAGAAAGAATGAAGGAAATGGCTAAAAATGATGGGTGGAGGCTAAAATTATCTTGTTCTGAAGG
>JANZLD010000003.1:2826049-2848324 GCA_026413575.1 Erythroxylum carthagenense | reverse complement strand
TATACCTCAGTTCAATTGACATTACAAACATGAATCACTGTTATGAAAATAAGCATCTTCCATTTAAACAATAACTTGAAATATAGACTCTTGATTCATCATATCTAAAACAAAATGCTAAGGTATCAACATATTGATATTATGGGTTCCACCACAAGAAAGAATGAAGGAAATGGCTAAAAATGATGGGTGGGGGCTGAAATTATCTTGTTCTGAAGGTACAATGGAGGACTAGCACAGTGACAATGACTCAGGTTTTGTTTTTGGTCCAGATGCATTGCTTCAGTCTCAAACAGGATGACAATGATGGCCCTTTTAAGTACTTGCATAAAGAAAATGTCAACACCAACTAAAAGATCCCTTTCTTTATATCTAACACTAAATGATCCCAACATCCACTAAAATGAAAAAAATAGTTGTTGATCAGAGTTGCAATGATGGGTTTCATCTCAAATTAAACGTCAGTTACTCATCTGCAGAATATCAGTGGTTCATTACTCGTCTTCCAATAGTTTTGCACGCAGTAGGCAGAAGAAAGTGTCCATAGTACTTTTATGTGATCAAGGGCAGTCAAGCATCTCTAACCTACAATTCACGATAATTAATTTGAAACCATCCTCGAAAGACTAGAAAGGCCACGAGTTTGCATCAAAGGGCTAACAGCTCACGAAGGAAAATCAATAATAAGAAGACAAGAAAAGTCCATAATCCCTTGATATTATAGGTAACACTTTTGTCTTTTCTTTTGATTCTTGTTTTCTGTGCTTGCCTCAGTTCAAGCAGATACGTATATCATAAAGTGACCACATATACATTGCAGGGGTTGTCTCTTGTCAGAGATTTAAATGCTAAACATGGACCATAGTGATGTCCCATTTCAGCAAATTTGTCTCTGTACGTGTACTTGGCTTTAATTAATGATGTCCGATATCAATTTTCAACTCTGATTGATGGAATATTGACTATTGGTTAAATCAATGGAGAAGGAATATGACGCATACGCATCATTGGGATATATTTCTTCCTAAAGGTCACTGTTCTGGCGTTTCAGTGCATATAACCTTCCTCCAGGTAAGTCCCCCGGTAAAAAGGTTATCTCTTAACAACACTAAAATGAAAGAAACTGCCATGCAATATGATATATGAGGGTAGAATTGTTTGCGCCACATCACAATTTTCATTTTCAACTAACAAATATGCATGCAAGTGCATTTCAGGCTCAGGACGTAATTCATTTTCTTGCAATTAACAAAATTCTGCCAAAATGTCACATGAATGCAGCGAAAGCATACTTTCCTGGAGAAAACAGGATTCTGAAATTGCACAAGTCGAGAGTTGTCCACAAGCGTACAGCATATTGTCATTACATAACGTTTTGCAGTAAAAAGAAGACAATTTAGACACCCATTCAAAGACCCAATCCAACTGTGCGACCATCTCTGCGCCGGAGTCCAGCAGTGTACTGCTTTTCTAAATCCATCTGAAGTTCTTTTTGCCTCTCCGCTTGAACTGGGTCGTCTGATTGCTGATCCACCTTGACATTGCCTTTCACACCCTACAATTGGCCATATGTACCAAGGCAACCTCAGACTCTAAAACTGTGTTAGTAGGCGAACTAAATGGCATGAGTCATACAGGAACATGGAATAAAGATGCCCTTGATGTTCATTGTTAACTACTGATTCACTTCACAAGTAGGAAAAAGGTTGAGGAAAGAAAAGATGCAAGATTTACCATGAGTTTGTTGAATTTTTCCTGTCTTTCACGATCACCAATCATCGATGTCTCCCACCGATGACCAGACTGCTGAATAGAGCAATAAGTATTAAAAATATGCTTACCAAGAAGTAATTATAAAGCACAGGTGGCATGAAAGGTTCTAATAAGTGAAATAATCACCTCTTCTGGAGTTGTGCTCTTCTTATTTCCCCACAGCAGCTTCTTCTTTTGATCAGTAGACATAAAACCAGCCCCAGTAAGGTTCTTATTAACTGCATCCACACCAAATTCTCATTTTAGAAGGAATTTCAGTATAATCTCCTCATTTTCTTCTCTAAATGAAAAACATTGACAACATTCCTGTACATCTACATTCATGAAAAACTTAAAAAGTATGATGCAAAAGAAAGAAGGAAAAAGGCATATAGGCTCAATCCGAAATGCATTTAGAAGTTTCAAATGGCAAAGATACCTAAATCTCAGGAGTGAACAAAGGCCAGCAACAAAAAGAATCATAAAGAAGGAAATGTATACTAAAGAGTCTAAAATATTTTAGAAAACAAGAACACAAGGAAAGGTTTGACAAGAATTTCAACAAAACTAGAACCATAAAGCATTGGAAATATTTAGATCCCAGGAACCCCATGCAATATTAGGTCGAAACAAGTACCATATGACCTCAACTGATGAAGCTGCTACATACAAACAATGATTACATGAAGCTCAATGTACCTAATTCTGCGGCTTTCATTGCAGCAACCTTTGCTGCATTGAGATCATCAGCAGCTTCTGAAATGTTGGCACTGATCGGACAAGTCGAACTTGAAGACTTCTTCTCATTAGCCACTGCAATAAACAGGGTGTTAACTAATAGAAATCTAATATCGAACATATCACAACTAAGACACATCATAACAAGGAAACATTAAAAAGAACATCTTGTTTACCATCTTCTCGATAATCATCATCCTTACAAGAGCTGGATAACTTTGACTTTTTGACAACAGGTTCTTGTTCATGCCCAAAATCAATTTTAATCTCATCCTCTGCCAATGTTGCTCTGTTGTACCTATCCTTTTCCTTGTTAGTTCCACAGTCCTCGTAGGTCTTCCTTTCTCTTTGACCATGCAGTTCCTTGGGGTCATTTTTATGAGATTCTGTAGACCGGTGCCCATTACTGTCCTTTCCATAAGAGTCATTCTTATAACCTCGAGACTCTTCATTGTAAAGTGCACGATCACTTTTCTGATCTCTAGAACTCCTATAATAATCCCTTTTATCATCTCCAATGTCTCTATCCCGCCTGTTTCTATCTCTATCCTTCTCTTCAGATATTGAATCAGTATGTTTCTTACCAGACCAACCTCTATCAGGTGATATGTCCTTATCTATCAACTTCTGACGCTCTGAATATGACGACTCTTTCTCTCTATCTTTGCCTCTGTAACCAGAAGTATCATATCGGTCACGTGCATATTTGTCTGCATTTCGCACATAGTCTCTAGTCCTACCATAGTCACTTTCACTTCGACTAGGATAAGTAGAACCTCGTGAATCCCGTCCAGAATGAGAGGATGACTGATAATGTCTTCTTTCATCATCAACACGCTTCTCATATCTGCTGCGATCATCATGCCTAGAATAACCATGTGAATTTCTGGACGAATGCCTATCAGAATGTCTGTGCGAGTCTCCACTTCTGCCAAATTGATTTCGGGAAGAGTTCTTATCTAATTCTCTCTCATCATCTTTCCTCCTTTGTCGATATTCAGGGGATCCTGCAAGATCACCCCTTAAAGAGAGTGGACTAGAGCTACGCTGACGCTTAGGACTCCCTGCGAACAAGTAG
Source organism: Erythroxylum carthagenense (assembly GCA_026413575.1). Lineage (NCBI taxonomy): Eukaryota > Viridiplantae > Streptophyta > Magnoliopsida > Malpighiales > Erythroxylaceae > Erythroxylum > Erythroxylum carthagenense. The sequence goes on along the minus strand of JANZLD010000003.1, from coordinate 2,844,756 downwards.
TAATACAATAGAGAACAAAGGATGATAAGCGAGAAAGATATTCAAGCTAATGCAGATCTCCAATCCAAACTAACGTATATTTACAAACAAGGGCTTTTACAGGAAAAAAAAAATTGCAGTTCTTAAGCTTCACTCTCCTAGGTGAAAGTGTATGCACTGCATTATTATTTGTTGCCTTAAAAAAACAATATAAAGTTCATATATTAAACATAGCCCACTGCAATAGAAAAATAATCCCAGAGGAAGAGTTTCAGACCAACATATCTCATACAACAGTGCCAAGACCAAACAACCGAATTGTGTCCATACTCAAACTACAAACAAAGCTTATTACACAGATTCATAACAAAAGAATGCCAAAAAGTAACCATACAAAACCAAAGACAAACAAGCATGTTAAGAGCCAACAACGTACTAACCATCAGAGGAAGATGAGCCGTGAACCGGAGAGTGTCTTCTGTAATTCCTAGTAGACACATCACCTGAAGGTTTCCGGAATGTTGCTTTTACCTCAGCATCGTCTGGAGGTAAGGATTGCGTGTTGGGCTCCATAAAGCCTGGCATCGAATCAGATCATAAAGGTACAAATTTTTGAACAACCCATAGAACAGAGCAATCATACCACTATCTCATATCAGCCAAATGCATCATATCCATATTCAACAAAAGAAGAAAATCCTAACAAACGAAAATCAAAATAAAAACTTTATTGGACTTCTCACCTATCAAACAAGGAAATGAATCAAGTTTTAGGTATTTACTAGGATCGAATACATATAAGTCCTCTTCATTTCAAAAACCCTAGAAAAATTGGAACTTTCCATCTTCGTAATCGATCTTTCTCAGCAACCAAACAAAAACCCAAACTGAACGCATACATGTGTACTGAAGCCATATTCAAAACTTAATCAGAAGCATAATTGAGCTCAGGTGAGAAAAGAAGAACAGAAGCAAAGTTGCAACAGAAGGGAAAGAACCTTTGAAGTGAGTGGTATGTATCGAACTCCCTTTGTGTTTAGGATTTTAGGGTTTCGTACATGTCGTTAAGATCTCGTGTAATGTTTTCGAGCACCTGACAATTTTTGTATAGAGCTCTTAAAGTGGAAAGACAATTTGAGCGTTGGATCATGACCCTGACTCTATTTTTTTTAATAAATTAAACTAATATTCAAATTTAGTTGAATTGAGTTTAAAATAATATTATTTTGATAAATATTTTAAAACCATATTATTGAATTTGAAACAGTTTTTTGATTAAAATTATAATTTTTAAAACAGTTTTTTAATTTAAAAGATGAAGTTAAAATTTACCCAATTTAAATGTGCCTCGCTAATTTCAGACTAAATTAAGTTAAATATATATTACTATTAACTAATTAAAATTTAAAATGATTAACTGTTGTGATTTTTTGTTGAAAAATTTTATAATTAATGTCTATACACATAATAATTTTTATGAAATTTTTCATAAAATAAAAGAAAATAAAAATATTATTGAATTTTATATAAATATTGGTTATTAATTAAAATTATTTTATTGAAATTTATCTATAAGATAAAAAATTTTACATTTTCATTTTTTAAATTTGTTTTTATTTTATTTTTTACAATATTGTATTTTTTTAATTACATTTTTATCTAAAATTTAAATAGATATTATAGTGATTATAATTTTTTAACGTGCATATATTTTATGCAAATTAAAAAAGGTAAAAAGACAATTTTAATAATAATTTTCATTCTTCTCAAATTATAAATTAATTGTAAGTATAAAACTATTAATTACAAAACCATCTTAAATATTATTTTGCATAAGATCCAATCTTAAAATGATAATGGGTCAAGCTAAAATGGAGCCTAGGATCCCTGAGCTTAGGGGCGTCAAAGTAAAAATGAGAGTTCATTTAGACATTGAAAATAAAATATAATGTAAAATCACCAAAGTTTTGGATAGGGGTTTTCTAGGGTTTAAGGGTTAGTTGGCGCTAACCTCACTCGCTACAACATTTCATCGCTTTTCATTGTTTTGGGGAATTTCTTCCGTTGTTCACCATGTGGGCTGTTCGTCGAGCTTCCAATTATCTCAAGTATTTCTTCTCTCGTTACCTTCTTCTCTCCACACACTTCGCATACTGTTACACGAATACCTGTTAAGCTAGTGGTTGAATTCACTTCTTTATGTGTTTCATTTCCGAGAAAGTTGAGGAAAACAAGCGATTGGAAATCTCGGGGTTTGGTTGGATGGTCTAAAGTTTTAATCTTTTAGGAGTTTGATTGTGTTTAGGTTTATGAGAAACTGAGGTAGTTAGTATTCTTTGGGCTTTCCCAGTGAAACCACATTGGTATGAGTAAGTTTCAGTTCAATCTAAGTAGAGTTTTTTTTACATCGGATAGTAAAGTATGGGACTTTACTTTTACGAAGAGCTTATTCTTTGGGAGTTCGGATATATATCTTGGTGGATTGGTGGGTATCTGGTCCTTAATATTACAAATAGTAAAAAAAATTTGTAAAAATTTCTTTATTTGGTAGTGATTGTGACTAATACTACCAAATAATAGTCATTTTGTTGATCTGTTATCTTATCTCCTCTTCATTATTACCCCTTTTGCATTTTGTTCAAGGGCTTTTTATAATGAAAGTTATTATACTTTTCTACTATTATTTACCATGTCTTTTGTTTGCATTTTGTGGATGAAAGAAAGTAGATAGGAGGACAATTGCATCTAGGGAAAAAGATGAGAATGGAAAATGGTTGGGACAACAAAGATATGATTTTAGGCTTTGTTATTCTTGATTCACGAAAGAGATAGTTGATTGATTCACTGACTGTAGGACTGATTATTCAGCAAATTGCCGATCATTCTTTTTCTCTTATATTTTTTATGTTCTTCAATGCTTTATGGCGCCATTCTTTATTGGGAAATGCTCGATGTTCACAGACTATCATTTAATTTTTCTTCCTGTTTCTCTCTTGGTGGGTTTTGGATGAAGTTTGCCTTCCTGTTCTTGCTCCAAAATGTTGAATCGGGAACTCAAGTTTTTTTTTTCAGGCTCCAGAGATTAAAAGTAAAGAATTCCTATCTCCGTGGTGCTAAATCACAAGTAACTAGTTATTTTGGTAGCAAGTTGACAATTTCTACAGAATCTGCAAGATGCTTAAGTTGCAGCCCTATAAATGTTTGCTCCAAGTTATCCATGGGAACTCGCAGTTTATCTTCACATGCTGGTGCTAAAAGCAGTAAGTCTGATGATGACTTGGAGGATGGATTTTCAGAACTTGAAACTGCAGTTAGCACTAATACAAGTAAAGACAGCAGTACTACAGATGATAGTGATGATGAGTTACTCTCCGAGCCTGATGTTTTGGATGATGATCATGAGGAGGAGGACGATATTGGTGAAACATCTCAAACTACAGTTGAATTATCAGATACTGAAACAGATCCCAGTCAAAAGCAAGCACGGACAAAAAGGGCCTCAGAACTTTTCAAGGCCATAATTACATCTCCAAATTCTGTGGATGATGTTCTTGCTAAGTGGGTGGAAGAAGGAAGGGATTTGAGTCGGACAGAGATCATAGCTGCAATGCTCAATCTTCGCAAGCGTCTAATGTATTTAAAGGCCCTACAGGTATTTGGTTTGATACTATTCTTTTTTGCAGTCTTTTTCTTTCCTTTTTTTTTCCAGTTTGTTGTTACCATGGCCTTATGCATGTAAGTTCTTGTTACGTGGAGGAGTATGCTTGTCTCATCTTTGTATCTACTTAAGGCAGTTGCTTGAATTCTACATTAATCAAAAAATACATACTAAAATATGGTTGGATGCTTATTGTGCTTAGTTGTGTCCTTTACCTGATTCGTATAGATGTATTTTTGTCTGGAAACGCATAATTTTTCTAACTATGCTTCAAGAGTCATTATCTTATACTTTCTTTTCATTTTTTCTATGCTTCTTGAATCATTTCCAATTCTGACATTTGTTCTTCTTTTCTCTGCATGTTGTTTTTTTAATTTTAATTATTTAATAGTTGGTTTATATATTGATTTTGGTTCTTTCATTTGGGACCTTTAGTTTCCATTTTAAGAATACTCGTATGCCATCTTATTGTCACAGATTCTGCAAATAGCTATTGGTAAGCCTGTTTATAATTGTCATGCACATGTCACAGTGTTTTGATTTTTTCATTGTCCACGAATTTCTTTTATGGTGATATTGTGAGTGTAAAAATACTTCATGTTTGCTCTGGATCATTGCAACCATTAGGGATTAGCAATTTGCTTAATTTTTCTTGCTTTTGGATCTATATTTGTCACGTTATTTTTAGGCTTTATGGAGGGATTCACCGTTGATTTTTTTTTCTTTTTACCTATTTCTTCTCACTTTTGCAGTTGTCTGAATGGTTAGAGACAAATAAACAGCTCGACTTTATCGAGAAAGATTATGCTGCTCGACTAGATTTGATTGCAAAGCTACGTGGCCTCGAAAGGGCAGAGGCCTACATTAAGAAAATTCCAGAGTCCTTTAGAGGGGAAATAATCTATCGAACATTCTTGGCCAACTGTGTGGTTGCAAACGATATCACGAAAGCACAAGAAATCTTCAACAAAATGAGGAACCTGCAATTTCCTATAACATTATTTTCTTGCAATCAGTTGCTTCTCCTTTACAAAAGACATGACAAGAAGAAAATTGCTGATGTACTGTTATTAATGGAGAAAGAAAACATCAAGCCCTCTCTTTTTACTTACAATTTGTTAATAGACACTAAAGGGCAATGCAATGACATGACTGCGATGGATCAGGTGGTTGAGACAATGAAATCTGAGGGCATTCAGCCTGACATTAGCACTCAAGCTATCCTGGCCAAGCACTATTTATCTGGCGGCTTGAAAGAAAAAGCTGAAGGTATCTTAAAAGAGATCGAAGGAGATAATTTAAAAGAGCATCGTTGGGTTTGTAAGGTTTTGCTTCCTTTATATGCTTCCCTTGGGAAGGCTGACGAGGTTAGGAGAGTTTGGAAGGTCTGTGAGTCAAAACCCTGGCTTGATGAATGCTTGGCTGCCATTGAAGCCTGGGGAAGATTGAAGAAAATTGATGAGGCTGAAGCAGTTTTTGAAATGATGTCAAGTAGGTGGAACAAGCTCTCTTCAAGACATTATTCTGTGATGTTGAAGGTATATGCAAACCACAAGGAAGTGGACAAAGGGAAAGATCTGATTAAGCGAATGGCAGATAGGGGATGCCGGATTGGGCCGTTGACTTGGGATGCCCTTGTTAAGCTATATGTCGAAGCAGGGGAAGTGGAAAAGGCCGACTCTATGTTACAAAAAGCAGCTGAGAAAAGTGCAGTGAAGCCAATGTTTACATCCTTCATGACTATTATGGAACAGTATGCAAAGAAGGGTGATGTACATAATGCTGAAAAAATGTTTCACAGAATGAAACAAGCTAATTACGAGTCTCGAATTAGGCAGTACCAGTCGTTAGTACAAGCATATATAAATGCCAAGGCTCCGGCATACGGGATTAAAGAAAGGATGAAGGCAGAGAATGTTTTCCCATCTAAGACGTTGGCTGCCCAACTGGCTCAGGTTGATCCATTTAGGAAGACGGCAGCGTCGGACTTGCTTGACTAAAGATTTCTCTCAGTCCCTCTGCTCCGAGGCAACTGCCTTTTGAATGCCAACTTCATCAAGGCATCAAATATCCATTCCTGGTAGCTTAAGCATTTCATTTTACTCTATATATACCTCTATTCTATAAACTAGCGTTTAAATATTTATGTCCCAAGTCTTTTTTTTTTTTGTTTTGAATTTTGGATTGTGAAATTGCCAAACCTTTCACTTTGATATGATCCTGTGCTAGAATGAGTTGTTGCAGAGTAAATTTTGACACTCTGGAAGAGGAAATTGTTAAGTGCTAGTGGATAACAACCCTAACACTCTTGTTAGGGAAGTCATGATAGCTATAAGGTCTGTTGATGGTTGTTAGTATGTGCTTTGGGTACACTTTTGCAGCCTGACCATGATCGATTGTGATGTGGTTTTATCATTTTATATTTTTTTTATCTGTAGATTGGGACTGGTTGGACTATGAGGCTGCAGAGAAGGAAATTAGTGGAAGTTGATAACTTTGCAAAGCTTCTTATTTTCAATTTTCATTTTATTGGCACTTCATTCATTCCCAATTTTATCTTTTTTATAAGGAGAGAATCTGCAGTCACTTTTGGACATGTATCGAATGAAGTAATAATCCGAGAATTACATAATAGTATGAATAGCCAATCTAGAAAGATGGCCATTAGAAGCAACATATCACAATTTTAGTGTGGATACCAAACTTCAAACGCTACGAAACTTCAAAGAAGTTGAAAAAGAGACACATCAAGGAGGAAAAAAGAGCCAAAGAAATAGGATTCGTGCAATGAATGTGTCCATTATCATGTCTATGTGCAACCAAACCTACAAATGAACCACAGGAACAAGACTGGATGCATTTGTGATTCTGTTCTGGCATATAATGCATGAGTGCCATAGTCACGGGAAGTTCCATCCTCGTACAGTATGTTTTTATCTAAGGTAAGTGAATGGTGCCTGAAATCAAGTCCAAATACATAGCAGACATCTCCCAACTTCTCGCAGACAATTAATTGTCCACTTGCATTAGAAGGAAAAGGACACTACAACAAGGTTGTCTTAAAGCTTTACAATGTTGAATATTTCTTGTTGGAAACTCTTATCCAAAATGGCTAAATGAACCCTTGACATGAAAGTAAAATCAACCCTTTACGATTTGAAGGTTAAGAAGTTGAATTCGATTAACATTTTATACTCTTCAAAAGGTTTTAGCACTTCCTATAGTTAAGATTTGACTTTAGAATTGAGATATTCGAATAATTATAACCATTTTTTAAACTTATTGTATCAAAATTTACTTTTTTTTTCTTAATTTCAAGAAAATTTTACGTATAAATTGAATAGTGAATATAAATTTTAAATTAATAAAATTTAAATCGAAATATATAATTTTACTAATAAATTATTGAAGTTCAATCAGCAGCCAATCAGGACCATTGTGGTCAATCAACGACTTTAATGCCCTCCACTTGGCAATCTTCCCTTCTGGTACTGCATCTTATTGACCGTAACCTTCTTACGCGGTGCAATTGAACTCCAAGAATTTTCCATCACTTTCTCATCTTCCAAACACGTTTCACAGAGAAATCACCTTCCTTTGGATTAAAACCAAATGTCCTTTTGCCAAGTAGACATTTCCTCATCTAACACATCGGATCAAGAACAAAAATGGCATAAAATTGGCATTGTAGATGTAAATATGTAATAATCAGCATGGTCCAGTTGGCAAATTTGTTGACAACAACCATTTTTTCGCATCCAAATGCAAGACTTTTATTGCATATCCAATGTTAGAAGAATCATTCATCAAATAACTTTTCTCGCAGACAAGAACCTTCTACAACAAAATGCAGAAAAAAGTGAATTTTCTCAGCTCCTCTCGAACGGAGAAGGAAAATTCTTGACAAGAGTCAAAATTTAGCCATTGGTGACACATCAAGGTATATATAAATGGAAGTGTTGGATATGTCAATCTGATTTCCAACTTCTAAAAGCCCTCATGACAACTTTCAAAGTCACCAAAAAGCATCACAAGCACCTTAATAACCCCTTCCCTTCACCTCCAAAGGCCCTCCCTTTCATTCAGGGCAGTCTAGTCTTTAATTCCCAAACTGTCCCATCACAACAGATCTTCCCAATTGGAAGAGATTTTCAGCTTCTTTGGAGCAGCAAAAAAGGAGGGTATCTTTCAATATTCCACCGATCTCAACCAACAAGAGCCTTGTGGTCTACTATCCCTGGACAAGCCTTTGTATCTGCAGCTTTGGCTGAGACAGATGTGGAAGAAAGTAGGGGATCATTTGTTATGAATGAAAAGAAAGTGCATTTGGTTTGCGATCACCAAACCATTGAAGATATAAGAGTAATCAATCAATCTGAGCATCAAGTTGAAGGTGAGAACCATTATTCTTCATCTAAGTGGATTCTTGACCAGAAAAAGGATTTGAAAGACACCACCTTTCGAGGTAATAATCATGATTATATATCTGGGAGGAATCTTTACCAGAAACAGGAAGAAATCAACTCCCCCGTCTTGGTAATAACGGGTTGGCTATGCAGTAAGGGAAGGAAGAAGTTACGTCAACATTCTAGCATGTATAAAGATACAGCCTTTGAGACAATGGGACCTCCAACTTCTGCAAAGTATTGGATTTGGTTTGATCAGAAGAACAGTCATCAAGTTAGCTTTCATGTGAGAATTGGGCAACCAAAATTTGAATTCCAGCCTAGAGCTGCCGCAAGTAGTACAAGAAGATATCAGTGCTTAAGGCGAAAGCTGAAAAAGACCCGAAAGCTGAAGCTTGGATGGTGGAGGTTCTTTGCAAGATCAAGGGGGTCCATTGTGCATTCCTTATTTGAGGAGAAAATAGGACTGAAGTTTGCAGAGCTAACAGAATTTAACAGAGTCTGCATTACGTATTCAAGTGACTCTAATGAAAAGTTCTATGGTTTTGGAGAGCAGTTCTCTCATATGGACTTCAAGGGAAAAAGGGTGCCTATTCTTGTTCAAGAACAAGGAATTGGAAGAGGAGACCAACCTATTACTTTTGCAGCAAACTTGGTCAGCTACAGGTAGATAAGCTGTTTATTTTTCAATTGTTCAACTCTATTTACTTGCTTGCAACGTGTCTCTTTTGCAGGGCTGGAGGTGACTGGAGTACAACTTATGCTCCTTCACCATTTTACATGACATCTAAAATGAAATCTCTTTACCTTGAAGGGTATGATTATTCCGTCTTCGATCTCACAAGGCAGGATCGAGTTCAGATACAGGTATAGTTAGATCACCGCAATGCGAGGAGAAATGGTTGCAGCATTAAATTTGGAAAAATGTACAACCAGACGAAATAGCGGAGTCACAAGTAAAGCATTCAGGAGATATTTGATCATTCAGGAGATATTTGCATATATGACTGAAGTGAATATTTCAATGAGAAAAAAGAGAAGTATCCAGTTCAAAAAGAAAAGTTTTGTACTTAGAAGAGCTGAAATTTTCATGCTTGATAAAAGTTGAACCAGTTTTGGCATCATTTAGAAGACGTTCCAAGAGATATCACAATTCATCTCCTACTCCTCCTACAAAAATAGAATGTTTTCCAGTAATGATGAATTCATTATTTCTTACGAAGATAAAAAAGAAACAAAACATGTCATGAAAAGAAAGAGAGACACATTCAGAATTTTAACTTCCAGTGTCCTATTTTCTGTACTGAGTTTGCAGATACACAGTAACTCGGTTTGGGGAAGAATACTGCATGGAAACTCACCTCCTGAGCTCCTTGAATGCTTCACAGAAACTATTGGGAGGCCTCCTGAGCTTCCTAAGTGGATTATATCAGGAGCAGTAGTTGGAATGCAGGGTGGTACAGAAGCAGTTCGCCAAATGTGGGATAAACTGGAGGCTTATGGGGTTCCCATCTCTGCATTTTGGTTGCAGGTAAGGTATTTGCAAAAAAGATCAAGCTTCATAGAACTGCAGAGAGGGTTTTTTTTTTTCAATACATAAGTTCTAATCTTTTCCATCTCTTTCACTGTTTAGTAACCAAACTTGTTTCCACTCACTACTGCTAAGAGACATCCAGTGGCTTCTCATACAAATTACTTCAGTAGCTAAAAACAGCACCCACCCTCGATCTCACAAATACACTAATCCTTGTGCAGGATTGGGTGGGGCAAAGAGAGACATTGATCGGATCACAACTTTGGTGGAATTGGGAAGTGGATACAATAAGATACAAGGGATGGCAACAACTAGTTCAAGATCTCGGTAGCCGGCATATCAAAGTGATGACATATTGCAATCCTTGTCTAGCTCCGGTACTCGTCTTCTTAAAGCTCTATTGCCACCTTCATATTAATTTTGTTGTGTGCCATATCATGAAGGATACCATCTTACAGTATGAGAGGACTGAATTATGGGATAGCCATTTCGGTAAAAGTGTAAATTTGCTAGAACTTGCAATAGGGTGTTGTCCAAGCAATGTTTTGAAGTCTCAACTTCATTTCACAGACTGATGAAAAGCTAAATAGAAGGAGGGACCTGTTTCAGGAGGCTATAAAGTTGGACATCTTGGTTAAAGACAAGCATGGAAAACCATATATGGTTCCAAATACAGCTTTTGACGTGGGAATGTTGGACTTGACACATCCAGATACTGCAAAATGGTTCAAGCAGGTTTTACAGGAAATGGTTAATGATGGAGTCAGAGGGTGGATGGCCGATTTTGGTGAAGGCCTGCCGGTAGATGCAACCGTGTATTCAGGTACATCTTTTAACTTGTTTCTTCATAGCCACCTAGATCATATCTACACATGGATTATGTGTAATGTAGAATGGAAACCGGTTGCAACTCCCCATTTCTTCATCTTTATGTGGAAGAGGATAATATTGATAGTTTTAAACTGTATACTTCAGGTGAAGATCCTATCACTGCCCATAACAGATACCCAGAGCTATGGGCTCAAATAAACCGAGAATTTGTAGAAGAATGGAAAGCAAAATGTGTCGGTAAGGAGCGAGAAGATCCAGAAGAAGCTTTAGTCTTCTTCATGAGGGCTGGATTTAGAGACAGCCCCAAGTGGGGAATGCTGTTTTGGGAAGGAGACCAAATGGTAAGTTGGCAGACTAATGATGGGATAAAGAGTGCTGTTGTTGGCTTGCTGAGCAGTGGACTTTCTGGTTATGCACTCAATCACAGCGATATTGGGGGCTATTGTGCTGTAGATTTACCTTTTATCAGGTACCATAGAAGTGAAGAATTGCTCATGCGATGGATGGAGCTAAATGCTTTTACCACCGTTTTCCGGACACATGAAGTAAGCTGATCACATGTCACCTGAAGTTAAACATGGTTGTATGTAAATCATTATATGATCATATAGTCACAGTCATTAACATACTGCATGAAGGATGAACGATCACAAATGTCTGAAGAGTCATGGCATACAGTGCTTAACATTTATAAACAACATCTAAAGAACTGAAAATTGTCCTGCTTCATATAAACTGATTGAATCTTCTACTTTTCTGCATTTTTTTTAGGGCAACAAGCCATCCTGCAACAGCCAATTCTATTCAAATGAGAAAACTCTCTCTCATTTTGCTCGATGTGCTAAAATCTATAAGGCTTGGTACTTCTACAGAGCCCAACTACTAAAGGTAACAAATTAACAAACACCTTAAGTTGGTGCAAGTTTCACTTCAATGTCAGTTAATTCTGTTGAACTCACAAATCTCTACCTCTGTCACGTGAACACAGGAGGCATCTCAAAAAGGTCTACCTATTTGCCGCCACCTATTTCTCCACTATCCAGAAGACAAGAATGTGCAGAATTTAAGTTATCAGCAGTTCCTTGTTGGCTCAGAGATCCTGGTGGTGCCTGTACTTGACAAGGGAATGAAAAAAGTGAAGGCCTATTTTCCACTGGGTGAAAATTTCCCCTGGAAACATATCTGGTCGGGTGATTTATTCGACAAAAAAGGTTCTGAAACCTGGGTCGAAGCTCCAGTTGGATATCCTGCTGTATTTATAAAAGTTGGCTCCATTGTAGGAGAAACATTCGTTGAAAACCTCAGAAGTTTTGGCATTCTTTAAATAGACAGGACCATCTTCCATGTAACCTCAAGTAGTTAACAACAAAAAATGAAGCACCCCTTCAAAATTTGTTCTTGCATCAGAATTTATTCTGAGAAAAACAAGCATGGATCTGACTTCATCTCAAGATCAAAAATTTACATACCAAAATTAAATCGAATCAAGTTGATAAACATGGATCAACGATTTAAATAAATCCCACTTAACTATATGAAAGTAAGCCTTATCGTGATTATATCAAAAGATATTCTTAACGTTCTCCACAAAACAAAGCACTTGCTTCAAGGACTTGAAACAAAAAAGGAACAACCTCGTTAAGTTAAGACCATAGCTACAGAAACAAGGAAATTGCAAGAGTCAGTCACTTCGCTTGGAACATTGTCCTAAAAAGATTCTAGTACGGACTGTTCTTGAATTGCCAACAATAAATGTATACTTTAAAAGAACAAGGAGAGGAACAGTATTGTTCTGATTGAATCAGACATCGCTGCACCAGTTCAAGAAATTCATATACTCACTGAACAAGAGAAGCATATTAAAAGAGTTGGAAACACAGAAGAAAAAGAAAAACCTGACCATGAAAAAGCATATGCTGCATACGTTGGCGAAGATGTCTGATCAGACAGATAGATGGTCAGTTGTAGCTCTTGTTCGTTGAATTCGGTTTTTTTCTCAGTTCCCAGCTTTGTGGAATACTTTTAATTTTGACGGTAGATTCGATACGTTGCATGGATATTCCTGCCGCTGCTTTGATATATTTTTCTTTTTCTATATGTCAACTGTCTTAGGTGACCACTTCCTAGTCATCGCAACGGGTGACCTTTCAACTCAAATCTTTAAAGGTCGAAGCTCTTTTAATTTAATCATTTATTAAACCAATTTATTATCTTTGGAAGGTTGCACAAGATAGCTTTTGAAAACGAAATCAATAGATTACAGCTTGGCTTCCATTGCATCTCCATTTCCTAAGAAATAAAAGGATATACTGGGTACCTACATCAAGTTCTTTTTGTCCACATTGAACATCATGAACCAAAGATGAACCTTTCCATGCAAAATTCATAATTTTAGCAAATGAATTTTAATGGAGAGATAGATGCAGTAATTGGTAAGATTACCCGTTGTGATTGCAAGGTCGCAAGTTTGATTCATAGAAATAGCTTGTTTGTAAAAATGTAAAGAGAAAGTTCCGTACAATTGATGTCCCTTTCTCAACTGCTACAAAGCGAAAGCTTTGTGCATTGGGACTTTAATGGAGATACAATCACCATGGATTTTTTTTTTTCCTTACAAAAGGCTATAGCTTGAAAATATAATCAGTCAGGCAAACCTTGTATACTAGGTAAAATGCACACTTGAACTTGATTAATTTGATTTTGGATACAGAAAATATACACAAGAAACCTAGAGTCAGTTCTTTACATGTAGGCAAGCTGGCTGAGAGAGTTAAATTGGTGGGGAAAGCACAAGAAATTCATACAATTTTCTGTGACTGAAAGGCCAAATTATCAGAGATACCTTCTCGTATGGAAGTCGCCGTCCCCACAATAGCCTAAATGTTTCGTGGATTCCTGAAATGAAAATGTATGTTAGTTATATGCAGCCACAATAACATAACTATGTCAAGTAACTTCTTCAAGGAAAAGAGTAGCAGATTCCCATTCCAATCTTACTCTATATGTTTTAACTTAAAAAGTCAATTACTTCCTCAAACCTGGCTTTCATTCAAAAAGAAAATGGCAAGGAACATGGGGCAGGACATGTCTCCCATAGCAAACATGGAACTGGGTGAAAATGGATATCGAGACCGAAATATGTAAGGCACATGGAAGCAGAAATATTACCTTGACGAAAGTAACCGAGAAGCCCTGGGAGCACTGGTTCGCCGCATCCTGTTATCGTGCTCTTTGTCAACCTTCATAGCAGCAACTTCCTTTTCCATGGCAGCCACTTCCCTCCTCATCTTTTTAGCTTCAATTTCCATTGCTTTATTCAATGTATCAACCTTCTTTGCCAACATCTACATCAAAAGTGGAAGAACTTACAATAAAGGCAGATAAATGGGGTGCTATCCAAAAGATGTAGACAGATTTTGTTACCTCGATTGCATCGTCTTTATCCTTCAAACTTTGATCTTTCTCAAGGCACGCTTTTCTCAAAGTTACAACTTCCTTCTGTAACATGTCATACAAAATTCCAGAAACAAAATCTTTATGTTCAGAGTTCAATTCTTCCATGGATGTCCCGTTTGAATTATCCTCAAACTTTATAATTGTCCCAGCAGTTTGGATCTGATCACCATGAGTAGGTGTCAAAATATCTTTCCCATTTGCATCTGGAATTGACTTATCTCTGTCCTGCGACCCACTGCTGCCATCAAATGAACTTGATGAGTCTTTGGCATGTCTCAATAATGCAGCTGCACTGTTAGATCGGAAGGTGCCAATACGCGAATGTGATGATTTCTTTGATAAATAGCCATTGGAGGATGATCTGGAAAAATTCTCAGCTCCACCAAGAGACTGACGTCGTGAAGGGCCATTGCTTATAGTTCTTGACTCCAACGCAGTACGACAACTAGCATTAGAAGCTTTAAGCTTTTCCTCCAAAACCTTGAACCGTAACTGATACTTTTCCTAAGCAAAGCACTAGGTTAACTAAAAGTGGCTAACAAAACAGGAAATGAAGCAGAGTTCAATGGCATAGTGTAACTTACTTTCAACTGAGCTTCAGCCTTTGCAGTCCGCTCAGCAACTGCTAATTTGTCTCTAAGCTGTTGCATTTCTCCCTATAGGATGTGGAAAATAAGGCACAAATTGAATCACGTGTCTCTTCTCTAAACATTTTTCTATTATAAATTTCATATTCCCAAATAATGAGATGCTCAAATTATTGTGAGAAATATTTCTCTCAACTTTAGATAGCAAATCATAGCGTCTATCTGAGAGGACAGCAGTTCTGTTATGGTTTTAATATCCCCAGCTTATGAATTAGGATAGTACATGGGAGAAAAACAAGAAATCTCGACATGCATGCAACACGAAACAGAACATTATTCTTAGCCATCTTCCTTTGTTACATACTTAAGCACATTAATTATTGATATCAATATTAATTAAACCTGCAAACGAGATGGCAAATGAGTACAAAGCCTATAACGAAAATTATCTAAAGAGAATCAGTTGTACATAAGATACCTGCAAACATCTTCTTTCCTCCAGCCATTGCCTTACCGGCATAACCTTATCATTCCCATCTTTCCATTCATTTGCAACCACAGTAGCAACACGATTAGCACTAACTTTTGCACGTGCCACTTCCCTTTCTAAAGTCTTCTTCTCCTCCTGCACAATCTTAAAAGTCAAATGCGGCCCGATGCCCAAGCAAGTAATTCAGAATACCGTATTTTTAATAAACAAAGTTACAAAGTAACATTCCTTACATTCATTTCTTGCACTTTACGTTGGAAATCACGCACTGCATTGGCGGCAGCACCTCCAGCTAAGACAGTCTCCTCAAGCTCACGAACTGTTTGTGTCAGTTTTTCAACCTCAGCAACTTTTTGCCTGTGCATCTTGTCCAGGATTCTGTTCTCCTCCTGCCATGCATGCCAGACATGTGAAATTGAACAATTTCTGCCACTCATGATAGCCTATTCAGAACTACAGTTATGAAAGTGGTTAGCCTATAAGAAGGCCTTTAAAAGACAAACCTGGCATATTTCAATCTGCTTCATTAGTTCTTGGTTCTTGTTCTGCAGATCATCGACCAAAGATGCTTTTGTCAAAGCCATCTGGACAGTTCTTTCAGCCTCAATAAGAGCAGCCTCCTTGGATTTTGTGAGTCTATCAAGTGCTCTATTATCATCTTGCAGCTTTGCTACCTGAAATTCAATATATCAGGCAAAGTAATTTGATTCTGTGAAGATGCTCATGAGGGCCAAAATATAATTATTGAAATGCAGACTACAAAAACACAATACTATGACCGAAAAATCTAAAGGCAACTAATAACAGGTAAATGCTCAAAACATACCTCCAGCCTGGCAAGTTTAAGCTCTGCCTCCAGTGGAGTAATAATAGCCTCAATGGGAGGCATTTCATCATCTTTTTGAGCAGCATGGACTCTTCGAAGTGTGGCTTCCGCAGCAAATTGTGCAGCCAAAGCTGCTTTTTTCTCATCATTTATTTTCTTAATCTCAAGGTTCTGTGAATCATGTAGCAAGATCATTTTTAACAGCTATGACTTCCAATTCGGTTGAAGGAATATCTTTACATTAACTTCAGGCACACGTGCCAACTTTAACAGTACCTTGCTGTCCAAAAGAGCTTCAGTTGCTTTAAGCTTTTCATCCACTTTGTTTAGCTCATCAGTAAGCTGATATCAAAAGAACAAGAAGGAAATGGTTAAACAAGAACATGAAGAAGAATGAGCATCCTCATACTTTTACAGAAAAAAAATTTTCTTTTACTACACCACCTAACAATTTAGTTATACTAACCTGTAACAGGAAGACTTTTCTAAAGGTGATATAAATAGTTGTACAAGAAAATAACATGAAAGCAATAACACAGAATTGGCTTCTGTCAATATTAATTCATTGCTAATGATATACCAGAATATACATAGACAGGCATTAGAACTAGGAAATATGTGGATAGTATACATTTCTATATCACCTCTTCAACTGCCTTCTCTCTCTGGCGTTCTGAATTCCTCAAGGACTTGATTTCTGCAACCGCTTCTCCCAGTTCTCGATCTTTATCTGCATGCGTGACAAACAACATCTAGTCAAATTCTGCAAGAAGCTTCATCATTGTTCTTTTCTCAAGAAATCTAAAAGCAGGTACACAATTTTTCCTATAACCTGCAAATGTGCTGAACAAAGGCATTTTCATTTCAAGGATAAAATGAAACTAAAAGTTCATTGGAATAAATTTAAAATACTTGAACAATCTAAAGCTCAGGAATAGATAGTTCATGGGACATAAATTTTGACATGGATAAATTTTTGAGGTTTCTTGTGGACAGCAATATTCAATCTTCATGTCAAAAACTAATAACAAAATTCACTTTTTTCCTTTGATAATCATGTCTCTGTTATTTCTTTACCATCATGTAACTTACTCTCTCTTCTCTATGCCTGTATATGACTTCTCTCCCTAATAATAACAACATACCCAGCTGTGATATTAAATCATCTCTTTTCCCCTTTCAATCAGTACCCTCTCTTATTATCCAGATAATGCAAACTACTATAAGGTTCTGTAGCTTTAAGAGAAAAACAAACAAGCCCAGAAACTGTAGACTCTTTTGATGGAAATGTCTCTATTCAGCTTTTTTATATTCTTTCTCATACCCATGATGATACCAGTATTGATTCACATTGGTTAAAGATATATTTACGCAGAAAATTGATTAACAAGATTAATGCATCTATTGCATTTTTCGTACATGTATGGTTGTTGACTTTTCTTTTGAAGTTTTCCTCACCTTTTCAGTTGCCATTATCATAGCTCTTCTCATGTAAACCCATACTATAAAACTAGTAAACACAGTAGGGAAAAGGAATACAACATAAAAAGAAGAAATCTGAGATCAAAGCTGATACTTCTACTGGTAATAAATGGATTCAATACATAAAAGAGAGTAAATCTAACCAAAAAGGAAATAATATTTTTGACAATAACTTCATAGCTCTATTACTTCCCAACTTCTTATAAGTGCTTAGGCCATGAGACAAATATATCGGGAAAGTGTTTCACAAACAAACGTATTAAGATTGGGAATAAGGCTATAGAGTTGAGTTGAATTAACACTTCTTCAATCACACAATCAATCTTCGCTTGTGGAACACCAAACCCTTTTCTAGTTGATTACAGAACCTCCCAAAAATAATACGCAAGTGTTATTTAAAATGCATTTGTTATAAGTTTCACACATTCTATTGCTTCCATTTCAGTGAAATTACACAAATTTTACTTTTTAGTTTTCAATTTTCAAGTAATCGTCAACTACGATAGAAATACAAAAAGTTTACTTTTTTATTTTCAATTTTCAATTTTCAATCGTCAACTACCATGGAAACACAAAGAAAACGGTGGATTCTTGTTATTCCGTATGAGGACCAATCATAATGACTCTTTATTGTAGAAGAAAACAAGTAAATTAGCACAAAGTCAAACCTTAAACCAACCATAAACAACTGGCAGCTGAAATTCAGCTTCACTGAAATGACACCGATTATATGTATCTAACTAAAAACTTTCTTTAATTATTAGATGAAAACAAACAAGTCACCGTCTCACAAGAAAAAAATACCAATTCTTTATCTACACCCAGTATAATTCAACCCCCAGGAGCTCTAAATTTCAATAAAGATCATAACTTGCAACAATTTTATGATTCAAAACTTCGAATTTGAAATAGAGCACCGGTCCTTTTTAAAAAGGAATTAAAGTTTTCGAATTATTTTACCGCGGAGGTCGTTCTCGAGGCGGTTGAGCTCGACTCGGACGGGATCGGAGCCATGGAGGAGAGTGACGATATCGTCGACGTCGGAGCCGGCGCGGGAGAGGGACGCATTGGGCTTGCCGGGCTTGCGAGACTTGAAGGAAGCCGATGACGTCAGCACCCCTGGCTTGGCTAGCAGCTCAGCATCCCCGCCGTTAATAATGTGGTGGTGGTGGTGGTGGCCGGCCATCGGAAAAAGATCTGGGTTAGTCTATACCTCATACAAAGTTGCAGTGAACGCTCGGAAAGAAACTATAGAGAGAGACTGTGAGTTTAAGCTATTTTGGGCATTGAGTTAATTAAGGAGGGAGCTTGGGTTTAACGGGGGGTTTTAAATGAGAATGTGAGAGAGAGGATTCATTTAATAATATAAATATAAAATTAAAAGAGTTTTTGTTGATATATATTAAATTTTTGTTGATAAATATAAAATTAAATGAATCCTCTCTCTCACATTAGATC
>JANZLD010000003.1:2811611-2825949 GCA_026413575.1 Erythroxylum carthagenense | reverse complement strand
CATATATATATATATATTGTAGAAAATAAAATAACTAAAACTCCCTCTATAAAATTTTAAGAATTAGATTGAGGAATAAAATAATTATCAAATTTTAATTTCAAATTTCAAATTTCAAGTTTATATTCGAAAAATGAATTTAACTAAAATTTTAAATTGAAGAATAAAATAATTAATAATTTTAATTTTATTAGTAAAAATAAATTTGATTTTAGCTTGCCGTATATTTAATATAAATAAGTATGAGTGTTGAATAAATTAAATAAGTATTTTATTTAAGAATTATTTATCAGAAGAAAATATAGTGTTAAATAAATGAATAATAATTATTTAATATAATTATAATATTCAACCATATTAATCATGATTGTCCTTTTTATTGAACTTCTTGATTATAGAAATGAGTAACATGTTATAGTCCAATGATTAGCACTAACAAGTGATGATGACTTACAATGTATTTGAGTCGCTTGATGTTGATTAAGTAGGTAAAGAATTAAGATATCAAATCATTTTCCAAATTAAAAAGGAAATTAACATGAGATGGCAAGCATCTTAATTTGTATTCAAATCACAAAATTAGGGTTTTTCTTTTTTCATTTGAGGAGACATTCTCAATTTGAAACCATGTTTATTGGCATACCTTTCTCTATTAGGACTCTCCATTACCCTTATAGCATTGATCCTAACTTTGATCAAATTGCCAATTTTTAAGTGGTCCTCCATTAGACAACCACTCAAGTTAACTCTCACTACCATGGATGTAGCTCTAACATTGATGATATAATAAAAGGGAAGATGGTATATTGATGATATAACAAAGGAAATTTTTTTAATTATGGAAAAAATAAACTAATTGAATGAAATGAAGCAATAGGGTTAGGAACATTGACACATAAGACACATTGAGAGTGCACACCAAATGGGACAAGTGCACATGCAAGTGACCAAAAGTGTACAAATCACATGACTACATCTCCATCTCAAATCTCAATCTAACCAACATGGGTCCCTCCTCTCTCTAACATACATATTTTACATTAATCCATCCCAAAAAAAAATTTAATCACTTTTATACAAAAATAAAACATGGGTTTAATGTGTAATCCAGTGTTTTAAGCTTTAACTATCTTCAATTTTGTATAAATTGATACTATAAATATCAATTATTGTGGTAATGAGAAAGGTTTCTTCTTTTATGGTATTCCCAATCAATGTGTAGTTAGTTTCATCGTTTGTTCCTATGCGCCATCCAACCAAAAAATCTAGATTCTTGACAAGTGGCAAAAATGTACGGTCGAGGATATATTCTTTGGGGTCCGTCAAGTTTTATAAATTGTTCGGTGCACGCTAATTACCTGTCCTTGATCCATCAATTTGTCTGCTTGCATTCTCCAATGCTTTTATGTTCATGGATGATTACACTAGACACGAAAAGGGTTTCTTGTCTTTCTTCCTAACTTAACAGTAAAGTAGGTTTAAGGGATAATTAAAGTCAAATTCGAGTCTAATCTTGAAATCTTTGTATTTAAATTTTTCGTTTAATTTGAATTGAATGTGATTGATTCTTCCAAAACTTTATGGGATTTGTTTGTTAAATTCAAAGATTACTGACATAATTAGGTCGAATCTAGAATTTATAAGGATGACAACTATAGATGGGGTGGTCCAAGATTTGTGGAGAAAATATGAGGCTAATCATGTGTTCCAATGTTGACATGAGATTGGTCATTGCATTATCATATAGGATAAAATGAGAGCATTTAAGATTAAATGAGACTTTATGTTAGCATTCTCTTTGTGTGATTTTCACGTTTATTGCGCAGTTACATGTTTTATGCAGATAGTTTAATCAAAATAAGGGGAAAAAGGATCCAAAAACAACAGTTCAGTTATCACAGAAGTTATAACTTGAAATTGAAACTCACTCAACTGATGCAGTTTAACCAGTTCTTTTGGATAGCTTTTGAATTCTGCTCACTTTCTGAATAGGACAGGCAGCTTTCTGTTGGTGTTGTACAACACATCCTCCAGATCAAACAAAGGTGGCCAACTGAACTTGGAGAAAGCGACAATTGAGTGCTTGCAAATCTATCTTTTGCTTGTTATGTTTTTCTCTTCTACTGTAAATTTCTTAGAAGCTACGAAATTTCATACATGTGCTGTGATCAAGAACAAGAGATGCCTTCCTTGTTAATGTGGTAATCAGTATTCAGCCAATGAGCCATCAGGAAAATGTTAAAATGAAAGTGTAATTGCAGTCACATAAAGAGATATCTAAAATCCTGATGAGACTAAGTTTATATATATATATATATATATATAACTTGTAAATGTTGCATTCCCAGAAAGAAAAAGAAAAGGCAAAAGAGAATTTTCCCTGAAAGAGTAAAATTACTTGGCGTGATGCTAGTTTTGAATCACAGTTCACTCCTGCCAACTAAAAAATCATGCATTCCCATTAAAGATTCTTCACTGAAATGTTGCCCATCCAAAGACAGTGATGCTTAGAATCCAGTCTGCATATGTGATCTCAACTGCAGCAGACTATCCTTTCTTGAAGACTAAGAAAGAGACTTGTGGAACTCTGATCTTCACGTTCCTGAAGGTGTTCACCAAATCCAGGAACATCAGCAACAAGAAATTGACACTAACAGCAAAAGAAATAGTTGAATCATTCAAAAGAGGTTTTTACTGATTGAAAAGCCTCATCAAGATGCCCCAAGACTGCTCATTTTGTGATCATATCGGTTACTGTTAGCAACTTGTCACTAGTTCTTTGCAGCTTGATTAATGTAGGGCAGGAAGTCAATTAATTTTGCACAATAAAAAGGTTAAACAGGCTTTTCCAAGCAGGAATGCCTAACCTTTGGAAGGACACTAAGAAACAAAACCTACCGAGGAAAAAGATAAATATTGAATGTCGCAGAGATTGGAGTGTTCGATGCAGTTTTTTGGTTAAACTCTGATAGTTAGTAGTATGTATAGCCAATCCAAGTTGATTACAGAAGCATAAAACTTGAGCAGTCAGCTGATTTTTCATTCCTGACTTCCCAATTGCATGATGTTTCTCATATTTCATGAGATCCCAGTTATGGCAAGAAAAGGTTTGATTCAGCATAAAAACTGCAGAGAATTTTCAAGTCTTGAAATCTAGAGCTGGAACCGATATCTTCATTATCTGAACGTTGGTTTTGGTGGAACTGATTGATAAATCTTTATATCAATGCAGTTTGCACGCTGTGTAGCTAGGCATAATCATAATCAGCAGTGTGGGAACAAATAAAAAGTTCACTAATTCAACTAAAACAACTACAATTCTAAACTACTTCTGCAAAATTGGCAACCCAACCGACCCAAGATATGATCTTTCAGTTCGAAGTCTGCTCATGATGGACTCGAATGCGATTTTGCTAACTTATTTACAAAGAAAAGGAATTGGACTCCGTAGTATGCCAAATTTTTGCAGATATTACAACTGATGAGCGGTTTCTGACCGACCAAAGCACATCTGAATACCCTTAATCCACATGCTTATACTAACATCAGAATGAAGGATTAAGCAGGCTAAGAATCTCAAACAAGAACAATTATAACAAAGAGCAATGACAGTAGAGAGACGTATCCTTCATTCCCAGTAAAAAAGGAAGCACACGAACTCAAAAACAGGAGTAATAATTTGAACCAACACAACATTGAGACCGGTAAGCAACAAAAGGGTCATCATAAACCATTTTCTATGAGGCATAATCGATTCCTTGCTCGAGATATCGTCACCTGCAAACATGGGTCAATGTCAAAGACTCAAAAACGTCCATTTCAGCCTCCAAGAACATGGGAACTCCAAAGCCCTCTGATACAGCAACGCAAATGAAACATGAGGACAAAAAGTAGCATATAGTTCATGAATTATGGCTTTTAAGATTTGTTAGATCAAAATATAACAAATTAAAATCCACGTTTAACTATCTTTTAAGTTGATTTACATCAGATACTTGCAGTGGATTTACAAGTGAATTACATACTTTAAGTCGTCCGATTCAACTGTTATTTGTAAATCTAATATATTTTTACAGGAAAATTGGAACAATGAGTAGTAAAAATAGCATCTCAAGGGAAAGCACCCAAAGCTTAACTATCAGTCTGCTCTAATTACATATGATGGTATACAGATTGAGATCTATGACCTATCTTACATACATACAACATTCCCAAATTTTCTAATTCTAGTCCCCAACAAACATCAGAACATGATCAAATTATTCCCATGTATAATATACCTTTCTGTCTTTTTCTTTTTTACAAACACAATAAATAAACATATTACATCTACTTGGAAGAAACATTATCTTACATCTCCTGCACATTGGACCTATAATTAAGCTGCAGTTCACTTCCTTTGGTTTGTGCCTCAAGTGATGCTGAATGACTTTCTGGACAAGCAGCATTCTTCCACCCAATACATGAATGCAGTAGCGACAACATAGGAAAGCTGATCAAGTGGGAGGCTCATGATCTTCTGAGGAATCAAAATTAAGTGATTTTACGCCTTTCATTCCCTTGGTCGCGCCAACCAGAGAGAACTTAGAGCTCGAAGCCTAGAGAAGTAATCATTTATGGCAAGAAGCGCACGAGCTGACTGTCTGGTTGTCAATATTCGGTGCATTTGTTCTAGTGTTTGCTGCCTCAGATTGTCGGCCTAACCATTCCCGGGACAAAAGACAGATGAAAATCAGATCGATAACTAATAGGATATACGTACTAAAAGTATGATGATGACAACTATACTATGAAAACTTCATAACAATGTCATCTAGTTCGCCGACATCGCTCTGTACTTCTATTTTTTCGGATGTTTGGCTTTCCATTGTGTGTGTGTAGATGTTTGTGCCCATGCACATGTATCTGATGTGTTTCCCAAGTGGAAATTCAACATTAAAAGACACCTTCAAAGCAGTTTTAAGCACACAATATTCTGGAACTATAGCAATATTAAAATAAAAGTAATAGAACAGCTGAAAATTATCTAAGTAGATTACCTGGCGAAGGAATCCCTCTAAAGTCCCAAGCTTCCCCATGGCCATGGCCATTTGACCCATATAGTTTGCCACATTTCCAGATGAACCAGATGGGCCAGGCGTACCATTGGCCAATGTCTCAGCCAGAGATTGCTGTAAAGCTTCCATCCCTTGTGACAAAGCATTTTCAGCTTCTTGAGATGATTGCCGCAAGTTGTAGATGGCCATCAGCTGCTGCTCAGTAAGCGGCTCCAATTGATTGCCAAGAAGCTGCACCAATATTGGACATCTCATTTCAATTTGGGGAACAGAACAACATAATCACTACCTATAGTTTGTTCGTTACAAAGAAATAAGAATACAGGTACAAGCATCAGTAAGAAAATACAAGATATTAGAAATTCCATAAAATATGTCATGGTAGAAACTTGTGCCGTTACGGTCACAACATGTAAATACACATGAATACACAAAGAGATGCAATCTATTATGTCTTACAACAAAGGTGGCCAAATTAAGTAAAACCACCACCTAGCAAAAGGACATAAAAAGTGGGCAATTCTTTTCATCCATCTCAGAACTGATAACAATCAAGCAGTCAAACTAGAAAAGGCAACAGAACAAAATGAGAGAACAAGCCATTGAGAAAAACACCAAGACATTAACTTGCCTTCAGGAGCTCCGATGAGCGAAAGCCACCAATCCACAGGAAACACCGCTCTGCTGGTGTCTTCCACATTCCTGATAAGATGTGGAAAACATCAGCTTTTGCTGCAACTCCTTTCAACCTGAAAATATCATTGAATTGCGCATGGACATTGTCAACTATAGTGCGTAGTTCAGTGTCTCCAGCATGTGAATTGACTGCAGATCTGAGCTCATTTATCTGCCTGTTATGTTCTTCTAACCATCGTGCATATTCCACATCAAATGCTAAGGCACCTGTAAAATGTAGCACCCAAGTTGTTAGGAATGTAGAATAACTTGGCATCCCCAGCAACCAACGGTGACAAGGAAAGCTAAGAAACACAGCTTGAGAAAACTGAAAACTCATGCTCAGCCCAGCCGAAGTCTGTAGAATGAAGCCTGAATCCAAGCTGGAAAGCATCACCTCAATTTGTAATAAGTAAAAAAATTGTAATGGGGAGATGAATACAGGAAAAGGACAATAGTTTGGACTTCTGTCATAAACATCATTTCAAAACAGTGAGTGCACATGCCTCAAACAAGTTTACATTAAAAAACCTAATTAAGCCAAGAACTCCTAGTTTCAACTCTCCTAAATTGCATGATAATACTGGATATGAAGTCAAGTAGAGTTCACTTGAGCTCACATTTGCCATGATCAGTTGTGATTTAAATTGAAACCTCTAAGAAAAACAGAAATAGTTAACCAAAGGAGAATAGAAAACAGATTAAGCACCATTTCCGCTCATCGAAGGGGACTGATCTCCAGAGCCTGAGATGAAAATACCCTGTCAACAAAGATCAAATACTTGTATAAAATCTTCCATACATTGCAGGAATAAACAAAAGGATCATACCGTTGAAGGAGAGAACAGTATACCTGTTGGCGGGCTCTCTGCAGCTCTTGTTCAAGTTGTGTCAATTTCAACCTGCTGCTTTCCAATTGTTGTACATAAGCCTGATAAAGAGCGGAAAAGTTAAGACGATCAGAAAACACAAGATATTTAGAAGTGGATAAAGGAGCATGCATCTATCCTATCCAGTCAAGGCTTATATAATCTGAAAATGGGAAGAGTAAGAGAAATCAATATCATAGGATCTACCTTTTTCCTCAAACGACTTTTTCGAGCTGCTTCTCGATTTTGAGCAAGCCTACGCAATGTCTGCAAGAAATAATAACAAAGAACAGAAGAAAAAGTGAATTGAGTAACATATTCAGTAAATATCTACTTAAAAAGTGGAAGAGAATAACTCATTAGACCTTCTGATCCGTTGTTTTCTCCTTTGATTTATCACTAGAATCAGAAGCTGCAGGTGCAGTTAATTGGCCTCCTTCATACTGCACATGCAAATAGCTAAAGTTATAACCTACAACCATAAACAGCCTATTACCAAACAGTGCTAAGGGCAGAAAAAAGGCCGAGTGTAAGGGAAGCCTTCATGATACTGAAGTATCGAGACATTTAAAGGATGTAGAATGATAAAAATGGGACATCACCCTTTGATTTTTTTCTTCTGTATCATCTGTTGAGCCATCAGTTCCACTACCATCTGCTACATTAGTCTCTCCCCAGTTCTCCGGCTGATTATTAGGTATAGATATTGAATTTGGTTGTGATCCTTTTTGCAATGACAATGTCTGTGAGCCCACGCCAGCAGCCGATGCATGTACATCAGAAGGAGTGAGTGACTGACACACGTAAAAAGGAATTGAGTTGGTCCACAAATTTCACATTTATTTCTCCTATAAAAATGCAAAATTTTATAAACAAAATAAGTCAGTTCACCTTATTCAAAGTGCCAAATTGGATATCACTGAATGCCTGGCTGCTTGACTTCAACTGATTAAATAGAGGATCTGAAACCACAGTAAAGTGGAGGTTAGACTTAGTGGCTGCAAAAAGATGATGTTTTCAATGTAACAGCAAAAGATAGACACAGTGTTTCACAGATCAAAAAAATGACATAAGTCAAAACACAATAGAAAAGCAGTTCTCTGATTGCTAAAGGCAACTCATGCAATCATTTACAACTTCATTGAGATAGTATCGCAAATGCAGAAATACAGTGAATCACACACAGGACATTTTTTGTATAAATTAGGTAAATGCTGACCGCTCCTGAAACAAAATAAAACTGTTAGCAGGATAAGTCTAGATTATGGTGAAACACCAGGCAATGGTCAAAAGTCTACTTGGCAAAAATGGGAAGACTAGACATGAGGGTTGGTGCCCTGCACAAAACTTAACAAAAAAGAAAGGCAGTAAGACCAGCATTTTACTCATGATGCCTCACAGAATGAACTTTTCTAGTATCATAGAGGGGATGTTAATTCAGGGAAAATCTACAAAAGATAGTACATACTTTTGCTAAGGTCAACAGCATCTTGTACGCGAAATCCAAGAGAATTATCAAGTATCCCAAAGTCTGAAAGTCGAGAAGAACGAATTGTGTTTGATTCAGCCCCGCTGGAAACCATGGAACAGGGACAATATAAGTACCAAGTAAGATGAATATGCAATCAAAGAAAAGGTTTACATTTAAACTCAGGTCATAAAATAAATGAATCAAACATGTACCCAGGAATCAAATTTGTTTTTACCAACAGTAAGAACCTCCCTCACCAATAATGCAATAGTTTGGACAACAACATACAACTCTTTAAATAAAGGAAGAAGCCATAACCTATAGAAAATTTCAGTTTCTGCATTTCATTGACACTTGGACATGAAAATTTTAAGAGCATAAAGTTGTTCAGATTTAACACTCCTTGCATGTTCATCAATAAACATATATGGGAGTAAATTAAGTCCTTCACAGAGTAGAACACCAGCAATAACACTTTGCTTTGCTTGACAGCAAACAAAAGTTTTATCTTGTAATTCATAAACACATAATCATTCACACACACACGCTTACTGCTTTTGATAATCCACAATTTTTATAATACTCAGCAACTGAAATAAATGATTTTTTTTATGATCATAGAAGTATTCCTTTCAAGAATTAGGCTTACTCACAGAGTTTAAAGCACAGAGCCCATGCAACAATAGAAGGAAGGGATGGTGTAGATTTTTAATGACATTGATAGAGAAAACCCATATGATACAACCGAAACATAATAACTGCTAAGTTAAAAAAGGCTAAATAAGAATCTGAAATATCAAGTATCCTGATTTATCACCATAATTAATGACATAAGAATGATCATAGAGCTTGATACAACATCAAAATCAATATCTAAAACAATTCCTAAGAGGAAAGTTACATGGAATTCGAAGCAGAAACTGTGGGAACGAAGCTCGGCATGTCGGCCACAGCTTTATTGTTGTTTTGCGCACCAACACTCGCTGTTCTACTACCCATTAATCAACCTCATCATCAGCAACACTACCGCTACACAAAGCCTTGTCAAGGCGAAGCGACCCTTTCAGAGTCAATATTGCTCAATACTCGAACAACAAAACTGCACAAAAATATAAGCAGAACCATCATCTTTCCACCACCAACACCATATAATTGAAAGAAATACATAAAAGCCTACCAACCCAATCATGAAACAAGACAAAAGGCAAAAAAAAGCCTCGAGTACTAAAAACAATCAGCAAAACAGTGGTTGTCCGAGCACACAACAGCCAGAATCCTCAAAATCTATCAAGGCAACCTTGCTTTAAACAATCAAACCAACCCCCAATAACTATTGACCCCAAAACCACGCTTGAATTTGAATAAAGTTTCGATTTTTAACTGAAACAAACGTCAACCCAGAAAAAGTAAACGAAGGAAAATTCCATAAACCACTGAATTAAGACCAAATGAGCTGTACCGAGAATCAGAGATGGAAAGAATAACCCACAGAAAACCCTAACCAGACCAGAAAGTCTCTGTTGAAGATAAAGACTGAATTTTTTTTTTTTTTTTGACTTCCGCGTTCGTATCTATAAAAATATGTAGCTTATACCCAAAATGAAATGATACGAGTTGCTGTATAGGCCACAAAAGATTGCTTCTTTATGATTTGTTCAATGAACTTCTCTTCTCTCAGTCTCTTTTTTTAAGTAGAAAAACAAAAAGTAAGCAGGGAATATGGAGAGCAAGGCCAACCTTGAAAGCTCAGCTCTTGCATAAATTATATATTGTTGTATTCACTAATGGCTTTTGGATCCTTTCTTTTCTATTCTCACTTCCATTAATTACCAGAAAGAGGATAATGAAGTTGATCATTCCAAGTCTCCAATACAGCCTTTTAAGTCTTTGTCTACTAATGCCTGGTTTTGTTGCTCAATTCTATGTTTCACATTAACTTTTCATATGCATATTATAAATTACATAATTTAAAATCTTTATTTAATATATACTGAAAAGATAAAGAAGTGCAATCCCTAATTATTAAAACAATCATCACTAAACATTGGATTCTGGTTGACATGAAACAAAACAAACCAAAAAAAAAAAAGCAAAGGTGAATGGTAAAGAAGTAGTGAAATTGGGTTACATGAGCACAAGGAAGTCAAGTCAAATAGAGAAAGGGTTAGGTGAGTGAGGACTTGAAATGAGAAATTTGATTGTTCCTAGAAAAAAATTTAAGCGAGGAACATCTTGGGAAGCTTCATATGTTCATATTTGTTAGTAGATTAGATATATCTAATCAATGGTCATAATCTTAGAATTTAAAAGTGACCCATGATTAAGTTTTTGATAATTTTGATTAAACTGAAAACGATATAAATCAGGATTGAGTTAATTGAATTATAAGTTAAGTTCGGATTTAAGAATTAATTCGATAACTTATTTTTTTATTGTGATAAGATCAATTATTATCTCTACTCAAGACGTTATTATTTAATAGTAATTAACAAAAAAATATGTTCAATCTAGAATAAAATTAATTTAAGAAGTTACAAATTTAAATTTAAAACATTATAAAACTTTGAAAATAACGATTGGTTAATAAAATAATTATTTGATCTTACAGATTTACTTAAATTCACTCAATAATTTAACTCAAAATAAACAATTTATTTAAAAATATGTAATTTATAAATTATCATATTTAATTTAATTCAAAAAATTGAAAAAAGTTTTAATTTTTATTTAAAACTTTAATAAAAATATTCCTTTTTTTTCCCCTCTTAAAGTACACATTTGAAAATTACAAGACAAGCGAGGAAAAGCGTATGAAGAACATTTTGAAAAATGTTTGTTTTGCTTGGCCGCCATGCCAGAAGCTTGTAGAATAAAAGTATATTTTTGACCTTTTTTCTTCTTCTTCTTCTTTTTTGTCTTTAAGTGCACAAGTCAAAGTTTGAGGATTTATTTTAATAAAAAATTAACTTATTTTTAAAATTATCTCGATATTTTAATATTTCAAATATTATATTTATTAAATGATTTCATAAATTTAAAATTTTCTCCAATACCCTAATTAGAGGATTAAGTGGACTAACGATATGATCGAGTAGATTTCTATGAGAGCTCTAAGCAGACCCCAGTTCAAGGGTTGCCAAGGCACCTGCTTAGGGTCCATCTTCATAAATAATCAAATATGACTCTTTTTTACTTTTATAAAAAACTATAATAAAATAGAGATCGCTTTTTATCTCACAAACGTATAATTATAAAAAAAAACTCATACTTTAATTCTTTTTATTTTTTATAAAAATTCAAAATTAGGGTTTTTTTTTTATATTTTACCTTAGACTTATAAAATAGTAGGAAAAATCCTAACTCTAAGATACACAATGAAAACTATAACCAGGACACGAGTCCTTCCTTTTTAACACTAGTCAACTCTTAAATAAATAAATAAATAAAATCACAATAATTAGTGTGTTTTTATCCCTTTTTGTTTAATTTAAGAATATAATTAAATTGATATTAAAAATAATATTATTATCATCACATCTAATTCGAAGTCTCGCAATAAGACGGAGTCTTGGAAGATTTGATATTACACAACCTTACCTCTACATAATAGACATGTTGTTTCCGATAGATTTACATGTAGATGTAACAATAAAAGAGTAATGCATGTTAAAGAATAAATAAGTAAAACTGACACGCTAAATTATTATGTAAATAAAATCACAATAAATACATAACCAAATAAAAAATAAAATATAACTCAACTTTTAAAAATATTTTAAAACTAAAATATAACGAAATATATCAAAAAAAAAAGTAATAAAGCATCAAAAAATAAGACTTTGAATCATACAAAACACAAAAATTCAAAGAAACATGTAGAAATACAAAATGTCTGAAACTATAAGATTATTAAGAATATAAATTCAATCTGGATATAAACATGACAATATCATATACAAAAAGATCAACATAATAAAACCTAGAAAACATTAAACACTAAATCAAACAAAGAAGTTAAAAAAAACATAAATATCAAAAAACTCAATAAAGCTTAGAAAATACAAAAATAGAAGAGACTGATTAATCATACGTTAAAAATAATATGACCTTATAAAAAAATGTTATTATTGTTTTCCAATTTAGAATAATTAAAAAGGGCTTCCAACGGTTTGACCTTCGCTAAAACCTTTAGAAAATCTTATTTTAAATGTTATGAATTTGTACAAATTAGGTTCTAAATGTCCGCAACCACTAATTATATCTTCGATAATATCTTATGTCGTTTTACGTTAAAAAGGAACACGACGGGTTAGAATCAACGGCTATCGTTGGTGCATCAAACCATGATTGGTTTCCTTGGGCTAAACCTAATCCTGGACTAATAATCAACGGCTATCGTTGGTGCATCAAACCATGATTGGTTTCCTTGGGCTAAACCTAATCCTGGACTAGCAGCCCTGGCCTAAGCTAATTGCATATTTACCTGAACCATCAAAGCCCTTTACCGGCACCTAAGAGAACTAAAACAGAAGGCAAAGAGTCTGAGATTTAAAACCCAATACCAAAATTTGGACAGAAGTGTTTGCTTCAATCTTTATTTTTAATTTTTTGTTTATCTAAATTTTTATTTTCTATTTTGCTTTATTTCGGTTTAAAAAATTATAAAAATTTACCTATCGATGAATTTAAATTTTAATTAAAAATTAATTGAAGTATTTTTATTTATAAAAATTGATTAATTTATGAATCACGGATTGATTAATAAACTGATTATTTTTTAATAATTAGAGTTAGTAAAATAAGTCAAACCAAAATTTTTACATGTTTAAGATTTTATAATTAAATCCCCTTAGCAAATTGATTTATTTAAAAATTGTTTAAAAAGATAAAAAATATATAACATTTCATTTTTATAAGAATTTCTAACTATTTCAAATTTAAATTAAGTTTAAATTTAATAAAATTAAATTTGATTTATTGTCATTAAGTCGGGTGGAAGTAAATTGATATTTTAAGATATAATACTAATACTAATATTGTAATTTAACGTTAAATAATCTAAATTGCTTTTTTTAATTATGTAAATTTATATATCTCTCAGCCCATTTAAACTAAACCCTCCTCTTAATATAAAAGTGTACTCATTAATGAATAATTACATCTTAATTAGTTATATTTTAATTGATTAATAATAACATTAAAATTAGTTATAATGTAATTAATTAATAATAATATTTAAATGAGTTATATTGTAATTAATTAATCGATTGATTTTATTTTAATTAATTAATTAATTAATTATAATATTTTAATTAATGAAAAAATTATATTTTGATTAATTATATTGTAGCCAAGTAATTATAATATAATTAATTATATTTTAATTAATTAATTAATTATAATTAATTAATATTAAAAATATTTTTAAAAAAAGAATCATCGATAAAGAATGAGTTTCATTCCTCTACTAAATGGAGGATACGAATGATTCTCTAAAAGTGAGATATTAAACTATTCTCCCTGTATTGATAATTAATAACCAATTATTCACTTTCAATTCTTTACTCGTAAACTCATTCTCAACCCGTCAACTAAGCTTCCCCTTAGGCTTTTTTTTTAAACATTTTTATAAAAACTTTTGTATGTGATATCATTTATTACCAGGCAACCCCATTTATTTCTGTCTCAGTTTTGCCTAATGTATTTATTGATTGTTTTAAAGGGCAGTTGAGATGCTTTCACCTGCCACTTACTCTCTTTCTAACCTCCTCTTCATCCTCCTACTGTAGTGAGCATGAAGAAGCAGTAAAACAGTTCAGAAATGGTAAACCTAGAATGCAAAGACGATGTTGTTAAGATTCGTTATAACTAGCATTCGAAATCGGGATAAGATTTTCGATATTTATAATTCTATACCATTTCTATTTCATACGATCTCATCCACATAAATATATAAGATCCAGAAAAATACGTAGATGGAATTGTATGAAATAGAATTGGTATAAAAATATTAATTAATTATTTAATTAAATTATAAAAATATTAAACGTAAAATTTAAAAAATTGCATATACTTTTAGAATTTTTGATGCCATACATTTTATAACACAAAAACTTAATCCCCTTAGAAAGGTCTAATTCTCCTTTGGTAAATCATGAACAGGTTGAGTCGAGCCGTCCAAATCTTATACATCATCATCATCATCATCATCATCATCACCCAGTCTGAAATCCCGCAATGAAGCAGGGTCTGGGGAGGTCCGATAG
>JANZLD010000003.1:2783878-2804729 GCA_026413575.1 Erythroxylum carthagenense | reverse complement strand
TAGTTTTACTTATGTTATAATCCATATAAAAGATTTAGTTAGATATATTTTCATTTTGGTTTAAAATTATATAATAATTAATATATTATACTTTACATATTGTTTAATATACTTTAAATAATATTTATATGCATAAAAATTTATTACAAAATAAAATATAGTTAAAAGTAAAAGCATTTTTATTTTTATGTTGCCAAACAGTCTATTATATGAAGTTCTTTCAAAAATTTTATTTTTTAAATAACAGTCAAACAGTTAACTGGCTTCTTAAAAAAGTTATTCTCGGAAAAGATCTATAGAAAAAAATCTACTAGTATAAGCCCAAACAAAAAGAGGCTCAGTAATTTCTCCTAATCATAATGTTTAATTCTGAGCCATAGTTGTAATTTACAAGAATTAAGGTCGAATAGACAATTTTATTATAATAAATAACTTTCTCATTAGATGTAATTACTGCAATAGTCTATAATTATAGTGTAACCCCTAATTTATATTTTAAAATCTTGACTTTGGCCTTTTTAGACACTTTTTTTTGTCATCCAATACAAAGTAACCCTACTAAAAACACCATCAAGATACATAATATAAGCTCACTTAAAATCAATTCTCAATTAACTCAGCAATTGTCTCTGGGATAGGCTTATATAAATAATAAAATTACATGACACTTTTCACGATGTAAAGCACAAATATTTATCACTCATTTGTCTTCTAATTTTTAAGCTTTAATATATTAAAAGAGCCTTCCAATTGTATTACTAATGGTTAATATAATATAATAAAACATTTTTAAAAACCAAATTCACTATATCCAAAGTTCTTGTTTTCTTCTTTTGCCATTCTTCTTTAAAAAGAAATTTAAGTTAAGAAAGTACTTATCGATGGTTAAAAATTTCAACCAGTCTAACTATAAAAATTTTGAATCGTCTAACTTTTCAATTCAATTTTTAACTTTCTAATTTGATTCACTTTAATAACTCTTATAGTTAAGAACTGATCAATTTATTAATTAATCAGTCAATTTTTATAAATTAATAAGTTCTTATAAATAATAATTTTTATTTATCAAATTTTAAATAAACTTTAAATTCTTTAATAAGTAAGTACGATCTATTTTGATCATATTTTAAATTCTTTAAATAAAATTAATTTTATTTAATTTTTAACAATTTGTATAATAATCTAAATTAAAAAAGAAGTACAAGAAATGTACATTACAAGCACGCGCATTGGTTGCACTTGGAAGAACATTTAATAAATAAATAAAAAATTGTTTTTGTTTTCTCTTATGTTTCTCAGTTCGCCATGAACTAGGAAGATCGCCATATCTTTGTCCCTTTCAGTCCAAGATATCAATCTTGTAAGAAGAACAATACCGAATGTGATGTGGGTCCTAAGAAACAGATGAATTCACCTGTTGTGTCGTGTCAGTGCTGTTCCATTACATCTGATCCATATATTTATGTAGGTTTTATATAAGTGTATGAATCAGATGCAATAGAATAGCACTGGCACGGCAATTATGGAACAGGTGATCTGTTCCTCCTAAAAAAATTATTTATTTCATATGTAAAAATAGGGTTGTGTATTATCAGACTACTCAGACCCTGTTTTATTATAAAAATTCAGAATATGATAATGATGATGATTATGATAATTTAAGTAAAAAAAATCATCCGTCAAATTTGATAAATTTTAGATACTTAAATTTAAGTTTAAATTCGAGTTTGAATATAATTTTAATTAAATATAGTTTAATATGTTAATTTTTGTTGATTTCAAAATTAATTTATTATAATTGATTAAATAAAAAAGATAAACTCAAGTTTAAATTCAAACTTAATTAAATTTAAATACTCGGGTTTGAATTTAACTAAACTCCGACTCGTTGATTGCAAGTAGCCATAGCTATCAGTTTAGAGCTTGGAAAATGTGAAATCTCATAAAGTGTACCTCAGAAAGAAGATTATGTGAAAGAGCATCAGCAAATTGTGGTTATAAAGCCAATTCCTTTTTGAACGGTAGTCTTCTCCTGTTGAGAGCGAGAGGTCATGTAAAGCCACACAGATTGACTAAATGATAACGAACATCAAGTGGTTCAACTTGCCATTTCTAGAAGTTCATAGGGATAAGGTGATTAGAAACTCCTGCAAGTAGAGGTGTTATTTGTCAATTTGGAATTACCGAATTGCACGTTACGAAGAACTTTTTTAAGAAATCAGTTAATTATTTGACTGTTAATTAAAAAATAATTTTTTAAAAGAACTTCATACAATAAATTATTTGGTAACACAAAAATAAAAAGTACTTTTATTAATTTTAACTATATTTTATTTTGTAATAAAATTATTTATGCATATAAATATTATTTAAAGTATATTAAACAATATACAAAGCACAATATATTAGTTATTATATAATTTTAAACCATATGAAACATAAATAAAAATAAATCTAACCAAATCTTTTATAAGGATTATAACATAAGTAAAATTAATATAAAAATAAATATTAAAACATATAAAAAGCCAAATAATATTATATAAATCTCAAAATAAATGTAAAGATGAATTCGTGGGTATTGTGAAAATTATATGTAAAACATAAGGGTAAAAGGGATTAAAAATAGGCTCATTAATTGATATGAAAAATTTACCTAAAAAAGTATTTTTTTGAGAAGCTCAACTCCAAATTTGAGTTTCTTAAAAAGCTGTATTTTGACTGCCAAAAAAATTATATATATCAAAAAAGTACCATTTTTTATTTTACAACCGAACACTCATTTAAAAAAAAAAGCTATTGCGATAGGAAAAAGTGCTTATTCACTCTGCAAAAGCTCAACCAAATAGGCAATTAGTCTAAGCCCTATTTCTCATAGTTTGACCGGAGTAGGGTCTTTATCACATCTAAAGCGGATTTATAAAAACATGTTGCGGGATTTATTAATACGAATTTGTTTGCTTTTTGTTTACTAAAGATTAAACATTTCAATTCAACATTAAGTCTAGTACTTCAGTAAATCAAATGATCACACCATGGGTTGGTAGCTCCGGTGAGCATTGAAACATTCTTATGAAACTGAATTGTATGCTTAAGAGCAAGTTTTGTAAACTTTAAATTCAAGTCCATATCTACGAAAATAAATTATGATCAGCATTACTGAATTTCAACACATAATCAATGCAATGCGCAGGCAAATTAAGAAAAGCTACTTGTAGATATTATTGCAAAAACATTGGAAGTTGTAATGATAGTTCATGATCATCTCAGTTACACATTCTTCTGAAAGTCCGACGTTACTGTTCTAACCATTACTGAATTGTTAAGCTATCAACTCCACATTCCATGGTTGACAGAGGCTTTTTCTCCATCTCACCATCCCAATAGAACCAGTCCTTAGGAGCTTTGACTTTCAGGGATAATGGTGTTTCAGTATTGCTTTGCCACGGACACCAAGGAATGGTATGTTCCAAGAATTGCACACAGGGTCCCGAAAACTACGATCGTTGAACTTAGAACAACCTGGATTATCAGAACAGATGGGAAACCTGAAGACTTTCCGGATAAAAAATGCTGGTTTATAACAAGTAACATCGAGTTAAAGTTCCTGTAACCTGGATTGTTGTCGCTTTCTTCCCCACAATCCTTAAGAAACACAAAGCTGGCATTATTGCTGCCTGGAATTATGCAGACATAGTCACAAAACCAGGGCTAAGCTTGTAAGCCTCCAGAGAATATAAATTATTCATATGAATAGTTTAACAATTCCATACACCTGAAGCTTGCACTCACCACAAGTAGACAGAGGACAGAACCCATCAGAGACATTAAAAGACCTGCAATCAGTAACACAATGATGTTAGTCACTACACTACAGGAGCATTAGAAGCTGAGAAAGGAGGAAGTAACACAAATAGTTGTTGCATAAACATCCTTGGGTGGACCATTGTGCTTTGTGTAACATGTCGAATCTGACCTGATCCGGTCGTTTTTCATCGTAGCATGAGTTTAGTTTTAGTAGTATCTGTAATCTGATAACTAGAAAATTATTCTCAAGCTTCAATGTAACCATTAAACTGTGTTCTTTTGCCTGATATGCAGTCCAATCTACAACTAAGTCAACACTTACTAAAGAATGGAAGAAGGAAAGCGGCACAAACAGTGGACATAACGATTAGTGTCCTCAGAAGAATGAAACACCAGTAACTGTTTGAAACTCCAAGTGGGAGTAGCTCTTCTATACCTCTAGCCAATGGATTTACCAACAAACCATATCTGTTCTCTGTCAAGGAACCAAAAGGATATAGAAAAAAAGATGAAAGAAAAGGTCGTTTGTTTCTGCAATCCAATTAAACACCATCAAAGGTTTTTTTCCTCAATGTTTTAAGTTGAATCTGCTAGTTACCAAAGGATACTTGGTTAGTGGATTTGTAACCTGCAAAAAATGGCAATGATTGAAAGGTTAGAAACCATTATATATATATACATCAACCAAGTGAAGCTTACAGGACTGAAACCATACTTACGGTAGTCCATAATGCAACTTCTGATGCAAAGGACTGTCTTGGCATGTTCAGGGTTACCTGAGACACTGTAGCTTCACCAAACATGAGAAACCCTATGACTGCAACACCTCCATAAACTAAAAAGCTCAGGGAAAAGCTGGACAAAGAAGAAGAAGTAGAAGGTTTAAAAGGCATCATAAAAAGCAACTGAAATGTCAGGGATCTGTAACCATACAATGTTCTTGTACCAGGCTATAGCTGCTTTTGTAAATTTTGATTTATCAGCCATAGACTGGTAGATATTTGGGAAAACAGAGTGACCAGAGCTGCAGAAGCTATGAACACCAACCACAAATGGAATGTTGATCCAATTCACTAACGGAGCAGAATGATTGAACCCAACTCCACCTGTAGTACCAAGGAAAATCAAGCAGAGAACAATCAAAGCAGTTGCTAAAACCCCACCAGCTGCAAGAAAAAAATTACATGGAAGGAACAGCGAGTTATCTTCTGTTCATACTTCAGTGGAGATAGCAGCTGACAGAAGAAGTTTGCTAAACCTGAAAGGTATGAGATCACGCGAAAATCCCTTAGCAAAACCGATGGTAGAACAACAAGAGCAGTAAGAAGTCCAAATAAGTGCTTAGAATCAAGATGCAAGCCAACCAAATCCAATGATGTTCCCGGAAATAGTCTGGTAAGATTGTCACCTTCCAAGATAATAAACTCCACACAATATGACTGCAGAATTGGAAAGAAATGTCAAGAATTTCCTTGAAAAACAGATCAAACATAGCAGGGAAAACCAGAAAGAATCAGAAAAACCAACTCTGCACTTACATATAGTTCTACGTACAAAACAATCTGCACCAAAACCCAAGATTGCAATGTTATGAGTGACCTCGTGAAAAATATTTAAAAAAATGCGAAACATGCAATGATTGGCAGTTCAGGAAATTACAATTTCTGAATCACAAACCTTGACTACTGCAAAACTCATCATGGTACAGAAAGTTATGATATTAGTTCATACGAAACTCACAGATATTACAAGGCGTCCACATTTCCCAAAAGCAGCTTCTCCTATATCAGGATAGGTTATGATGCCTTCTCTGCTCTCGAAGCATTGTTTCATGAGAGCAGCAGTATAGCAAGACACGCAAGAAAAAACAGCCAAAATGGCTAAACTTGCCCAACCTGCTTCTTTCACTGTATAAGGCATAGAAAGAATTCCAACTCCGACCATAACGTTAAATGCTGTTAAAGAAGAACAGGTCAGGTAACGGCAATCTGAAAACAGAAAGCATCTGAAAGAAGTCAGGAAATCGATAATGTGGCTTACAGTTGAAGACAGTTTGAGTGAAGCTACATCCAACAGCAATGGGAAACTCTCCAGTAGTGAATGAAGGTTTTGATGAAGAGAGTGTTACAGAAATCTTATCTATCTCTCCTTTTGGACAACGCCTTTCGATATCAGACAGTAATGGAGTTTTTGCCTCCATGATTAAGCTGCTGTAGTTGTTAATACTTAAATATCCTGGACTTGGTAAATGTCCAACGTAGCCAAAAAATGGCGACGCTGATATTGTGAGACTGTCTGTCGTTTCTCTGCCCAGAAATTCAAAGAACACGATGAATGTTAGAACACGAGTTTCAGGGAAAAAATCACTAACATCCATGAGAAGGAAACCCGAATTCAAAGTGTAAGTTCTTGTAGCAGAGAAACCAGACAAAAGCATCAAAAGGGTGCTCGAAACCATCCACAGAGAAAACAAAGCTACAAATTTAATTCAAGATTACCTAAAACTCTGCGGCCATCGCTGAGAAGAGAAAGCCTCATCATCCCCCTGATCACCATTCTCTTCTTCTTCTTCTTCTTCTTCGTCTTCTTCTTCTCCATCACAGCTCTCTCCACTCTCAATCTTGCTCACTTCAATGTCCAGACCATCGACACTAACGTCCTCGTACAAAAACTCAGACGGTTCTCTATCCTTGTCCTTATCTGCCATAGCTGAACAATCCTTCACAATGGTTACAGGCTGTATGACTCACAGAAACTCGCAGATGTCTATATATACCCCGAAACAGAATCGAAGAAAGTTACTTTATTTCTATGTTTCCCACGTCAAGATCAAAATTTTATCAACTGGGTCTGACTGTGTTAATGAATGTATAACAATATATATGACATATATGGAAAAACGATTCCGATTCTGTGGGAAATTGCGTGGCCAGAGATGGAAAGTGTGGAGAAGACAACAAGCTCTTGGCGTGGAACAGAGGTTTTGCAGCCAGCGTTTTCTGCTGACGTGGAGGAGATGATGTTGCTGACGTGTCTCTGACAACCAGTTGGCGTCAGATCTCGTTCCTAGATCAGCCGTAAATCATTTGAACCAAATTCTAGAACAAGTGAAAAGATTTTTGGAACTCATTTCAGTTAAGGTATAAGTTAAAAAAAATATATTTATTAGAAATTATTTTTTTTCTTTTTTATATTATTTTTAATATAATTTATTCATATCTTTATTTAAAAAGTTAAAATTTTAAATTCAAGAAAACTGTTTAAAATAAAATTAATTATTTTAAATTTAAGATTAAATGCTTTTAATTTTATAAAATATTAAAATAAATTATATTATAACACAATTTAAATTTTCTGATCAATCTAATTCAATTCACACATTCAATCCAAAACAATTTGATAATATTCAATTTAATTCCAATTTGAATATATTATCTATTATCTACTACTCCAAACTAATTATAAAAACAATTTCTTTATACAATAAAATGCAAATGGTAAGCTTCATATAATTAATGTCCCTCTCTTTACCCTCACAAAGTAAAAAGTCTTGTATAATGATGATATTGTTATTGCTTGCATATAATTAATGTCCCTCTCCCCACACTCACAAAATAAACAGTCTTGTACTGAGATTGTTATTAATTGTTGATCTTTTTATCTAAAGCATACCAAGTTATAGTAATTTCCAACCTTTACCCTCTTCTTTCTGATCAAGAAAAATCAAAATTTTGACTATAAACGTTTCAAGTTAACATGAATTCCGATCAAACTCAAACTCCATCCGAGAAAAAGTTTTAGCAACCTACAACTGCAAAAAGAAATCATTCTACATGGAAGTGATGAAATGACTATTAGGACAATACCACTCCATCAATGAAATGACTATTAACTTCGGTTCAAAACGCTGATTTTACTGTTGCAAGTTTAACTCAAGACTCCTCCTCAACCATCATAAGAAGTCTTGGGATATACATATATGCATGTTGTATATGTGAACCTCCTATACACACCTGACCAAAGGCGATTAGTACTAAAAAAACAAAGTACCTCAAAATATGTACTAACCAAGGAAACGTTCAGAATATGCTGGACAAGTATGATGAGTTGCAAGGATTGGAGCCATAGACAATGCATGTACTTAAAGGAGAAGAAAGCTCAAAGCGACACAAGTGCACAAAGATCGTCTATGGTGAAGTCAGTGTATGCCTTCTGCACTTGTTTCCCGAGAGCTTCCTTTGCTAGTTTCTTCTTCCTTTCTTGCATCTCTAATATCCTCACTTCAATGCTGTTTTGAGCAATCAACCTGACAATCTTTACATTCTCTTTCTGCCCAATCCTGTGAACACGATCCATTGCCTGCTCCTCGACAGCCGGATTCCACCACGGCTCAAACAGATAAACAGATGATGCAGCTGTAAGGTTTACACCAGCTCCTGAAGCCTTAAGACTAGCAAGCAGAATCGTGGGCGCTTC
This sequence comes from Erythroxylum carthagenense, assembly GCA_026413575.1. NCBI lineage: Eukaryota > Viridiplantae > Streptophyta > Magnoliopsida > Malpighiales > Erythroxylaceae > Erythroxylum > Erythroxylum carthagenense. The sequence continues at coordinate 2,796,446 of JANZLD010000003.1, read as the reverse complement.
TGGCCCTGGCATTTCAAATTCTTTGATTACCTGAGTCCTCTTTTTTGCATTCATTGATCCATCTAACCGCAGGATCTTGAAGCCAGCTGCTCTCAGTGGTTCTTCAAGCAACAACAACATCTTTTGAAATTGTGAAAAGACAACTGACTTTCTAGTAGGGTTCTCAGTCCTTGATGCTATGAGTAGCTGCAAGAGAACAGAGACTTTGGAGGATATTCTTGAAGAAGAAATTTCAGACTCTTTACTGTCAGAAGATACATCAGGGGCTGAGAACAGGTCAGACAGAGATAAAGGATGGCGGCAAAGTGGGCAACACGGTTTAGTGTGCTGAAGGGTTCTTATAATGCAGGACCGACAATAGATGTGAGCACAGCGGGTAATCACAGCATTAGTTGGTGGGGAAATGCAAATAGGACAATCAAAATCTTCGGCATCTTGAAGCACAGTAACCACCTTTTTAAGCAACTCCGCATTATTTGAGACATCTGCTAGGACTCAAAAGTTTGACGGTCAGCATATAACCGTATCATGTACGGCACAATGTTATGAAGACAAATATCAAACGGTCAAATCATTGTCTGAGAAAAGCATCAAGTCTGATATAATATGAAATTAAAAGCTCATTGAATAATTTACTCCTGCAGAGCAGTACACCCAATTCTGCAAAATATGCAAAACCTATATTATAACAAGTACGTGCGAAAAGATTATACTAATCAGCTTGGGTATCTGTAAACCATTAGAGAATATTTGGATCTAACTTCAGTGCACTAAGAAATGCAATCCTGAATTAGAATGTTTAATTCTTAAAGAATGCAACTTCAGTGAAAGAACACCAATTAAGTCTCAAGCCCCAAAGCCCCATACCTTCAATATTATTAGATGGTAGTACAGATATAAGATCAGAGGGACACAAAGCCAAATCGTCACATATCTGACGCAGTCGAACAATCATACAAAGTACAGTCGAATAACAGCGCGTTACATTGCCAGCGTTGATAAATTCTTGGACAACACCCTTAGCTTTTCCCTCCAACTGATCGTACAATTCACGTTCATCTTGAGAAAGCTCAACATAATGTGTCTCAATTGTTTTTGAAGGCAATCCAACTAAATCTTTGTCTTTTGTTCTTCGCAAAGAAATGGTTGCCATAAGAACCTGCACCCAAATGACATTCGGTTGTGCTTTCATAAGGGGTTGCGAGGAACTAGCAATGACACCCTAAGAATTTGAAATGACACTTCCACAACTATTTACATTAACATGTGACTTCTGTAGTTGTTAATCCAGAATTTACAGTTTACTTGTTATGATAATTTAAGCATTTCTAAGCATACACCCATCAATCAAATTGTATAACAAGCATAAGAAATAATTCGGCTAGAATGGTATTCGGCTAGAATGGTACAAAATAACAGCCAATACGAACTACTTGGTAAGAGCATTAGATTGTTGTGTGCTATGTAGAAACGAATATTAGTGACATAGCATTTACCTGCAGTCTTGAAAGCCCTTGCTTATTTCCTTGAGCAAGAGGACGTTGTACAAGGGTTTGCCAATAACTCTTGATAGAGAATGGTTCAAACCGTAAGAATGCCATCAATGAATACAAATCCAAATATCCATTTTGGATGGGTGTTCCTGTGACAACCCATCTTCGCTTCGCCTTCAAACTAGTGACCGCCCGACTTTGTTGAGCATTCACATTCTTGATAAGGTGCGCCTCATCCAAAATAATCCTCCACCATTCAATTTTATTCAAAGGAGAATCCAGCGATGAGTATTCAACAGTCAAAGTACTATATGTCGTCAACACTAGATCATACTTCTTAAGCTCCTCAACATCATTAGTCCTCTCTCCATAATACATATAAACCTTGAACGATCCACGTTTAGTGTGTTGTTCCAACTGAGTTATCCATGTTGAGAATACAGCAGGGGGGCATACAATTAATGTGGTCTTTGAAGTCAAAGCATCAGAGCTGCCAGCCACAGCCATAGACTTGCCTTCCGCATTGGTATCCAATATATTACTTTCAAATTTGCACCTTTTTCGTCCACCTGTACCCTTTCTACTTACCTTAGCCCTCTTGCCTTTCTTTCCACTTGACACAGCCACTGCTTCCTCTCCTTTCCCAACTTCCCCATCAAAGCCATTCTCAATATTAAACTTATCAAATGCAATCAAAGAGAGCAAAGATAAGGTTTTGCCTAAACCCATATCATCTGCCAAAATTCCACCACGCAAAGGCTCCGGTCTCTTGCTTGTATGATAGTTAGTCAAAATGTTGACATATTCACCGTTTTTCTCTTCCCAAAATGGGGGCAGTCTGTTAGAAGTTTCTCTATCCACCAGCCACCATAACCCCTCTTTTTGGTGTGGAAAAAGCTCAGACTTGATCATAGATTTAGGTGGTTCCAAAACACCCATTTTCCTCTCTTTACTGAGATTCTCATCCACTAACTTGAATATATCATCTAAACTCCTAGACTCCATCTTCTTATACTTCTCCTTCACTACCATAGCCTCAGACAACCCAATACCCGCATTCGAATTCTCAATCAAAATCAACCCACCACTCGACAAGTTAGCTTTCACACCGTCAAAGTCCTCATATTTAGCAAAAATGTGAATTTGACATGGAATCCTATACCTATTCCCATTACTACGCGAATTAGGCACTATCCCTTCAACAATAATACGGGAATTATCAATCAAAGGCGATAAAACAGCAGCAACTGACCTCTCAACATGACCCACTTGGACAGACCGCGTATTGAGAACTTTAATAGCATTGCTATCAAATGGGTTCAACGGTTCTCGGACCAGACCCACAAGTTCACGACCAGTGATCCTACCAGAGTAGTACTGAACACCGACGATGTTCGCCATAACAAAACCGACGAGATAGACCTCGTTGGAGGGCCAGTCGTCGAGAGACATGAAAAGGGCAACTGGGTCTTGCTCTTGCAGTTCTTCGGGTTCCATAGCGACGGTGAGAGCGATGCGATTGTGCTCTGCGAATCTACGTGAGAGTGACAAGTAGCAGCTCCTTTAGGCGGTCATCATATATATAGAGATAGAGATATGGAATCCTGTTCAATGACATTCGAGATAAAACACTTTGATCGTCAGTGAATTAGATTCATTTATCGCCTCCTAATTTCAAACTATTTAAAGAGGGAATGGGACCACCTGCTCTTGGACCGGAACGGACGAGGATCTTATTTCAGACCTCATCATATCTCGCTTTATTACAGGAATTCGATTTTATGTATAATAATTTTAAAAATCTTTAATTATTTGTTAATCTTAAATATTTTTGAAAATCTCTTTTACAAGACTTTCGTTTGAAAAATAACAACAAAAATATATGATATAAAAATCAGACATGTATGACTCAATTCAGCTTTTAAACACGATATGAACTAATTATAGTTGAATTAAATTAATAATTTAAGATAATTATTGTAAATTATTAATTTAAGTTTGATTTAATTAGCTAGACTCAAGTTATTACGTTAATAACATTGGATAAAAATTTGATTAATTTATAACGAACTTATTAATTTTGAACTAAATCCGACCGAATTTAAATTTTTTACTATCTAAATACGAGAAAATCTAACTTATTAAAATTTACTAAAAAAATAGGAAGAAAAATATAAATAGAATATATGTATAAATTATATATAATTTAGCACGCATCGAATCATTTATTTAACATATATTTTGAAGATAATACAGATAAAAATGATATTATTTAAAACTTAATTGTGGAATTTCTTAATCAACTAAAAATTCTTAATCAAAATAATTTTCTATAATTTTGAAAATTAGAAATAATTTTTTCAATATTTTTAAATGATAATATTTTTTAAAATTTTATTAAATTACATGAGAATTTTTTTGTCTTTTACCTTACTTTTTTCTAAATTTGAATTAGATAAAAATTTCATTAATTTATAACGAGTCTATTAGTTTTAAACTAAATCAGACCGAATTTAAATTTTTTACTATCTAAACACAAGAAAATCCTACTTATTAAATTTCACTAAAACATAGGAAGAAAAATATAAATAGAATATCTGTATATAATTTAACACGCATCCAATAATTTATTTAACATATATTTGGAAGATAATAAAGATAAAAATGAAATTATTTAAAACTTAATTATGGAATTTCTTAATCAAATGAAAATTCTTAATATGCCTCAGGCAGTGGTTTTCCTGAAATAAATGCTTTAAAAAATGATAATGATCTTCTAGGAGATGTATAAGGTGCCAAATGCCCAGCTCCTCTAATAGTAGCAAATGTTAGCTTCCCACCACCATAAGTTTGAGTCCAACCCCCAATCTGAGAAAATAATTAAAAAAACAATCTATAATTATAAAATATTTTCATTTTTAATCAAGAGTAAAAAATTTACTAAAGTCTAATTTGAATTGAATTTAATTAATTCGATTTAAATTTAATGGCTGAATTAAATCGTCATATAAACAACATTTGATTGATCGACACATGATGTTTATATCAAGTGTACTTTGATGTTTTGTTTTAAAATTTTGAATTTCAAAATAGTTATGTTTCTTTTATCCTTGAATTAAAACAACAATAAGAGTCTCGTCAAAGCGTGAAGTTTGAGAAAGTATAGTAATATACAACTTTACCCTTGATAGAAATGTTGTTTCCGATAGATCTATATGTAATGTAAAATAATAATAACAAAAAATATAGATAAATATGTATAAATAAAAATATTACAATATATAACGCACTATGTAATACTATATATATAAAACACAGTAAAGATTAATAAAAGATAAAATAAGTAAATAAATGCACAAATTTAAAAAAGACAAATACAAAAATAAACCGAACCAACCATTACAATAAGGTAATTAGATTAAGCCACTGTTTGGTTGGGTTTATACCAGTAAAACTTTTATTAGTTGAGTTTTTTTTCTGTAAATCTTTTATGAGAAAAAGTTTTCTAAAAAATCAATTGCCGCTTTAGCTGTCATTTAAAAAGAATCTTTTTTAAAGAATTTTATATAGTAGACTGTTTGACAACATAAAAATAAAAATCACTTTTAATTTTGATTGTATTTTAATTTGTAATAAAAATTATTTATTAATATAAATATTATTTAAAGTATATTAAACAATATACAAAGCACAATATATTAATTATTATATAATTTTAAGCCATATGAAACATAAATGAAATATATGTAACTAAATCTTTTATATGGATTATATCATAAGTAAATTAATATTAAAAATAAATATTAGAGCATATAAAAAAGTCAAGTAATATTATATAAATCTCAAAATAAGTATTTAAGTTGAGTAAATAGTTAAATATATAATAAACGGGAAGATGAGTTTGTGAATATTGTAAGAATTATGTATAAAACATAAGGGCAAAAGGAATTAAAAAATAGACTCATTAATTGATATGAAAATCTACCCAAAAAGGTCATTTGAGATGTTTTTTTAGAAATTTCAAATTTGAGTTTTTTAAAAAACTATATTTTGGTTGTCAAAAAAGTTACATCTATTAAAGAAGTATTTTTTATTTTACAATCAAACATCTATTTTTTAAAAAATATTTTTGTAGTGAAGAAAAATACTTATTAACTTTCTAAAAGTCCATTCAAACACGCACTAAATAAAAGATGTAAGGGAATGAGAGCCATAACTGATTATTCTTGAATTAATTAGAAGGACAAAAGAAACAAAAGAAGAAGAGGAAGGAGAAGATAAATAACCTGTTGGTTCTCAAACCAAGCTCTGTAGAATCCTGTTGCATTTAACCCCAAATTTGTTGCTAAGTTCTTCACTACGGCCCTTGAACCGATAAAAGGTATAACCGAGTCTTGATCTCCACTGTTAAAGATTTTAGGTATGTCATCAGTACTTTTGAGCAAACGCCATTGATAAGAAACACAGCCCCTCAAATCTTCTGTCCATTAACTCTGAACTAATCTTGTGCTAATTTGTGTCATCCATAAGATTGGTCCAGAATTAGTAGATCGGAAGATCAGGTTCGAAACACAGAGAGGTTTAAAATGATGGTACCTGTAGATTAGGACACGAATGCCTGATTCCACCAAGGACCCAACAACGTTAATCGTAGGTATGAACACATTGTCGAGATCATACCGTACTAGGCTGCCATGATCAGTTAGATTTCAATACAAGACAATGAAAAGTATAACAAAAGAGTTGAAGTCCAGGCTTTAGTTTGGATTATAGATTTAGGGGACTCGGTCTTACTTGGCTACAATCTAAAGTTTGGATTGTCTGCTTTGGACTCAAGCATTAAGAGACTTGGATTTGATCTGTATTATTATATTTAGGTATGACAATCGGTTGGGCTGACCCGAACTTAAGGCTCAATTAGGCTTAAGACATCCGAATTTAAACCTAATCAAGTCTTGACAATTTGAAGTCTAACCAAGCTCAACTAGGCCTAAATTTTTTAAAATTTTAAATTAAAAATATAAAATAACTTTACAATCATAAGTATCCTAAGAGTATAACTAAATAAAAATTTGAGGTTTGGCTAGAGACTAGAGAGTCAATCAACCTAAACCTAACCCCTTTAACTTCAGACTAAACGGAACTGGACCGGACCAAAATGTCACTACTATTATCATCTGGATACCATACATATATATATATTGATGAATTTGGAATTAATAATTAATTTTAGCAATTATTTACTTACAGGCTGCAACCGGTCCAATTTGATATGTCTACAAGCTGAGCATGAAGAGCTTCTTGCACATCTTTCCTGTTCAAATAGTCATCAACTTCACCTCCTAGACAAGGATCAACCTTCACTTCATCCTTCAATCCAACGAAAAATGAATCAGAATTGCACTTAAAAAAAGCAAAGGTTGATAGGTTAAGCTACTTACAGGATGATTAATGTACTTCTGCGACTTTGGGTTCGAGGAGGAGTACCTAAACGTTGGTCTAAACACATAATTCCGAGGTTTTTTACTGTCTGATAAACAGTTATCAGCAGTTATGTCATAAAAATTAATGTCCTGAGGGATTTCTTCTGAAAGTAAGAGCTCGACTTGCTGGCAGGAAGCAGAGACATGGCCGTGTAGTTGCTCTTTCTGGAGTCGTGAAATGTTGCAGGTTGCAGAGAGAAACTGAAAAGCTTCATCTGATATTAAGCCATGAGATCTGTAGTAGTCACCTATGGAGTTTATATCTGTATCGAACTCCATCAGAGGGTTCCCTATCTGAAGAAGAAGAAAACAGAACAACTCAGTTACTTGTAATAGTTCTAAGTGCTATCTTCAAAGGTGAAGAAATGGGATCAATGTGATCTTATGTTACACTTACAGCTATGCCCTTCAGGTTGGTTTGAAGTCCTGATTGAACAATTAACTGGGCAAATTGTGGGACGTAATGACCTATCATCAAGAACCATACAATACATAGTTAAGACAAAAAGGTCACATTTTGATGATGATGATGAGGTGTTATTGTGTTAATTTGTGTATGTATACTAAAATTTACCTGCATAACTCTCCCCAGTTATGTACAGATCTCTATTCTTGTATTGAGGAAACTTTAGCAGCCAATTTTGTAAGAATATAAAATTGTCTTGTGCTGATCAGAAAATCAAAATAAAAAACAGCATTTAGTGATTATAGTATAGCAATTTATTACTTCTTTTATTTAATTTAAGAAAATTTAGAAAAGTTTCTTAATTTTTTAAATTATCGGAAAAAACTTATTTCAGTTTTTAACTTTTTAGAAAAGCTCTTTATCTTAAATTTTGGTTAAACAAACGACGAAATAAATGTAATATGAACATCAGGCATAAATTAATCAAATATTACTAATATGATAATCTAAGTCAAGTCTTAGTATCTGTTTGGATGAGCTTATATCAGTAGAGCTTTTGTTAGTAGAGCTTTTATCAGTAGAATTTTTCTGAGAAGACCTTTTTTAATAAGCCAGTTGATTATTTAGCTATCATTTAAAAAAGAGCTTTTTTGAAAAAGCTTCACACAATAAACTGTTTAATAGTATAAAAATAAAAAAGTACTTTTAATTTTAACTATAGTTTATTTTGTAATAAAAATTATTTATGCATATAAATATTATTTAAATATAATAAACAATATGCAAAGCATAATATATTAATTATTACATAATTTTAAACCAGATAAAACATAAATGAAAATATATCTAATCCAATCTTTTATATGGATTATAATATAAGTAAAACTAATATTAAAACATATAAAAAGGTTAAAAAATATAATATAAATCTCAAAATAAATGTGAAAATTTGTTTGTGGATATTGTGAAAATTATGTAAAAAATATAAGGGCAAAAGAGACTAAAAATATGCTAATTAATTGATCTAAAAAATCTACCAGAAAAAATATTTTTTTAGAAGCTCCAAATTTGAGTTTCTTAAAAAGGTGTATTTTAGCTACCAAAAAAGTTATATCTACTAAAAAATATTTTTTCATTTTACAATTAAACACTCATTTTCTTAAGAAAAAAGCTTTTACGGTGAAAAAGGTACTTCTTCGCTCTCTAAAAATTCAACCAAACAGACATTTAAATTTTAATTTGAATTAAATTAATAATTTAAGAAAATATAATAAAATTTTATTTATTTAATCAGCTGAATTAAATTATTCTGTAAAAAATATTTTATTAATATACCTGTAATGTTTATGGTTTGTATATTTTGTTGTTATTTTTTACTGGAAGTGTAAAAGAATGGTTTTTTTTTAGAAACTAAAATTTAAAAAATTCATCAAAAAATGATTAGCTAATTAAAAAAAACTGACTAAACCATATTCAGAATTTCAAATAAATAAGTGATCAATTTATAACCAAAAATTAAACAAACCTGTGATGGTGTCATTCACATGATCGTAGAAAGATGAGTTCTTGGAGTAGGAAAAGCCAACTCCTGCTGGTGATTCCAGGTACAGTATGTTGGCTTCTGCACAATTGAAACAGACAAACTGTATGAGTCCGATCTCAAACTCGCAAAAGAGTCTAGTTCAGACAGGGAAAGGATACGAGAAGCACAAGAACTCAGGAACTAGACAACCTTTGTTCCAACTGTAATCATTTTTTAGCAAAGTCCCTGCCCTGGTTGGTCTGAACGGACCATTCTCGCTAAACCCTCCCCCTCCAAGAGAAGAACATCCAGGCCCTGCAGGAAACAACACAGACCACTTTTAAACACATTGAACTCAACTAAGTCTTCAATCTACATATTGAACTCCTTTTCGTTATCGTAATAATCCGTAAGAGAATTGAATCTACCTCCATTTAGCCAGAAAACAAGAGGCTTGGAATCTGGGTCTGATTCTGCTTCCACAAGATAATAGAAGAGAGCCCTGTTCTGGGATTCATCTACTGCAATGTATCCTCCATATTGCTGGAAGCTGACATTTGGCTGTCCAGGCAAGCTTGTAATCTTATTATCATCTTGAGATTGTGAACCTGTCAGCTCTCTGCATAGTATCTGCACAAAACTTGCATAAATCACAGCAATTGTTATCCACCGTAGTTGATGTTTCATTGCTTGAAAGATGAAGAGAACAAAATCAAATGTGAAGAGCTCTAAGCGGAGATTTTGCTTCTTGCTGTGTGTTTCCTTCCATTTCGAGTCCTAATTTATATAGGACAGAGTCGATGTTACCAACCTGAAACAAACCTCTATTTTGGCAGGATTTTGCCGGCTGACTTTTATTATGGTATATCAATTCATTTCCTTAATTTATTCTTAATTTTAAAAAAGATTATTCTAAATTTGAGTAAAAAATATTCGACAAGATAGATTAATATTATATATAAGTTATTCAGATATCATCATCGTCGTCGTCGTCATATCCGTCCTGCAGTGAAGCAGAATCTGGAGGGTTTGATAATACATAGCCTTATTTCTACATTATAGAGAAGTTGTTTTCACTAGATCCACATGCAAATATGACAAGATAATAACACATGCAAATGTGACAAGATAATAATGATGCAGGTTAAAATAATAAATACGTAAAGATTGGCAGTATATATGTATATACCTGATGGTGACCATAATTTGCTATTACCTTTTACCTTGCAAAGACCAGCTTTTCTTGTTACTAGTTACACAATGAGTCTTTCATAAGCTGTGTCCTGAAAATACGTTAATCTTACGATTTTATACGTCCATCGCAAGAATCTTTCTCCTGAGACTCTTTCCCTCATATATCATTAACATAATATTCAGCTTTAAAACCCAACATAATATTTAATTAGTTCAACTCAAATTTAAAAACTAATTTAAAATTTCGTACAAGTAAAATGTCACATATGTTTTGTTGATATTTTTAATTAAAGTTTTTAATAAATTTGAAAATGAACACTATATTTTAAAGATTAAATAAATTTTAAAATGATTTTTAAACTACAACATGACTTTTATCCATCAACTTTTAGAAATTTTTTTTGTATTAACTATTTCATTTAATTGAAAATACGAAAGATGTAGTTCTATAAAAATTTTGATTCAGCCACGTTTGTTTTGAACCTGGTTGTTTAATATAAAGCAACTATGTTAGTAACTGTAAATTTTCTAACAAAAAAGAAAACAAAAAAATTAAACCCAAAATAAATAAATCAATATTTGAGATTTGGTAACACAGTTTGATACATCTTCCTTATGTCTACGGGGCTCTTATCTAACTTATTCACTTTTATGAAATAACAACAATATTTTTACTTAATGCATTATAAAGCCGACTCACCCTACCCTTAACACTGTCTTTCACTTTCATTGCCCCTAAAAGTAAATTATACCCAATAACATAAGTATCTCGTATTAAACTCAACAAAAAATTTTATCAACAATGTTCAATAATAAAAAAGACATAAAACAACTCAGGTGATTAAAATAATAAAGAATATAAACAGAGTTACTTGAGATTAAAAAAAAATCTCTAATAATGTAGCTTCTTCATTGAAAGAACGAGAAGTTGTTCACTAAGAAATCTGCTGTAAACCTTAGATGGTGTCATTGAGATATTCCACCCACAATAACCACAAAACACATCAAAACAACAATCGTTCATTACTGAAACGAATCACTTTGATATTTTTCACTCAAAAGTCAATATCTGAACAACCCAAAAAATTAATGTAACCATTCAAAAAAACATAGCCACACAAATTATCAATCAGATGTATGTTTCATCGTCAAAACATCACAAAATACAGCTGCACACTTGACACAAATAGTTGTCATTTTCGCTCTAAAAAATGATGAAGTAGCAGTCCAATTATTCACCCATATGTGCAAAAATGCAGCTGTCAATAATAGCTCAATAAAACATGTAATTGCTCACACAAAAATAAAAAAATGCAGCTACACAAATGAATTAATTTTCTGTCAATTTTTCCCTAACAAAAATAATAACTTAACTTTACTACACGCTTTTTACTGCCAAAAAAACCACAATACTTTAGTCCAAAAGAACACACAAAGCCCAACAGAAACGCAACAAGTCATCAATCATAATCTCCATAAATTCAGCCACCTTATATAACCATTATCACCAAAATAGATTTCTCAAAGATAGCTACAAAAATTTGCACACTATCTTTATTTAGATATAATAATTTTATCCCAAATAGTAAATTCTATATCCTGTATAAGATATAATAATCATTATAGTGAAATTCCACAAATAACCAACTTCTTTCAATTAAAGCCCAAAATGTCATAACATATGTCTTAACATTAATAAATAGTAATTGTCACATCAGGAGGCTAAAATTTATAATTATATATATATAATTGGAAGAGAAGTACAAAGACAGGATCAAAAATTGTGTCAAACAAGAGAATCCGCGAAAAAGACAGTTGTCGATCCACAGGCTGCCTTGGAAGATCCTCCACAACATCATATTTTGGTGTCCAGTAATCATGTTTCAGACATGTCCGAGTCTCAATTTAAAGAGTTTACTTTTCTGGTTTGATCAGCTTTGAGTTGGATTCGAACCTATAAATAAAATTCGAGACTGACATCAATCCGACCTAACGTATTTTCATGAACATATGATGGGTTTCACCATAAAATGACTTTGAAAAAAGATAATCCGATTTATCATTTTTATATGATAATAGTTGAGTTAAGATTAAGATCAGATTAGGTCTTAGATACAATTAAATTGGGATAGTCATATAAATTGACAAACACTTAATAGTTAATAGAATACTCTTTTCCTTTTAAAAAAATATTTTTGTACTTTTTAAAAATAAATTAGAACTAGTAATTATTTTTTGAAAATAATTGAACTATTGAAGCCACTAGGATCTTCTACTTAATGATTATAAAACACTAGATTCTCTAATTAATCCCATAATTAAAGATGATAATCCGTCGGATTGGATTGACCTAAAGATGACAATGGGTAGGGTTTGGTTCGCGTATTACTCTACCCATATCTATATCTACTTTTTATGATTTAACTCATATCTATATCTATATTTATCGGTTTTTACGATTTACTACCCA
>JANZLD010000003.1:2762733-2774244 GCA_026413575.1 Erythroxylum carthagenense | reverse complement strand
CTCCACCCACATCTATATCTACTTTTTATGATTTATCTCATATATATATCCATATTTATCAATTTTTACGATTTACTACCCATATTCAAATTTATTGGATTGTTCAGGTTTTTAGATATCCATCGAGTTATATAACACATAAAAATATAACTTCTAAATAGAAATTATAAATAGTAGACTTTTGCGAACGCTTCAAATCAAAATTACTTTAATAATAATAAGTCAAGATTTTGATTTGTATGTCTTAAAACACCATAAAATTGAAATAATAAAAATCATAATGTCTAGTGCAAAGCCAATATATATTTTTCATAATAAAAAACTGGAACAAAGACTGATATATCCAAAGCTTCAAATTATCTTTGCGTAAATTCCACAACATTCAAAACTCCATCTCCATATCGTTTACATTATTATCATCCTATAAGAAAATAAAATATGATGAAAAAGGTGAGGACTGAGGAGTAAAGTGAAGATTTTAAAGTTGTTTCTTATTATAAAATATTAATATTTTATTATATTTAACTATAAATATTCAAGAAAAAACAGAAAAATAAAGTTAATAAAAAATGGGTAGGATATGGGAATCTATCGTATTGGGTTATCACTAGACCCATATTCAAATTCATATCCACAATTATTTTACAGCATTCATTTAAAATCTATTTTTTAACCTCCATGTCTATTTTTTCGGATCGTGTAGTGCAGATATTAATCGAGTTAAAAATCCACCATCATCTCTATATCGACCTAACATGTTTTTATCCAAAAAAAACTCAATTCCAATTTGGAAGTACGCTAAGCTATTTATTATTATTATATTATTATTTTTAAAATTATCACTAATTTATTATTTTATATATGTAAATACATATATTTATATATTTATTATTTATATGGGTCTATCGAAATCAATTTCTTTACAAGTTAAAAGTAAAGTTGTATAATACTAAATCTTCCTAAACTTTAAGTATTAGTCTCTTCTTTTATCGAATTGTTGTAGTAAAGATAAAAGTATTATGCAGAACTCTCACCATTTAATTAGATATAATTCAAGGCCAAAAACAACATTAGGGTTATTGTTCGAACCATATTAATATTTAGCTATTTACAGTTGAGCTCTTTCTCTATAATTGCAACGCCCAAAAGAACAAATAATGGTTCAATGATTTAATCACTGGTGCAAGGGAAGAAGATGAACTCATCATTCCCTGTAAGTTGGATTGATCTGAACAGAAATTCCAATAACCAAATCAACAAGAAATATTCATTCCTGAGACTAGAGATTGTAGCGACCCTGTCAACTTCTGAATTCCAGCTCCCTGTATTGTCTTCTCAAGAAATAGTCTTTGCATTGAGAGGAGCAATGTAAAATCTGCAATCTTGATTCTGAAAACCAGTAACTTACAAGACCTGATTACGGATCTGTGTTCAGAAAACCTTAAAAATGGTTGCATCTCCACACCAACCAAGAAATGCAAAAGCTTTAAGGTTTTGTTCATCCTAAAACCCTTCATACATGTGCTCTAATGGATGAACTAAGATGAGAATTATGTGCATACACCTCCTATAATTGCAGAGACAAGGGAGCACAAGTAAAGTACACATTGAAACAAGGAAAACCCATTTTTTGGTACACAATCATTCTTCAGAAATTTACCCAATCCAGAAAGACGAAGACCTAACCGCTTGACTGACACGGATAAGAAACTGACCTAAAATTCAAGAAATTCAGGAGAATCACCCAACAAAGAAAGGATCGATATCCCCAGTTCTTAGACAGCTAGCCAACTCATCAGCAAGAGAGATGCAGGAAGAGACCCAAACGACAAGTGCCACCCACACCTTCTTTCCTATCCACAAGGCCAAGCTCCATGGCATCGCTGTTTCTCGAGCTTTAACTCCCTGACCGGCCAACTTATTCTTTATCTATTTTTATTCACGACCCAGAAGTCATATTTGCAACAATCCTAGTGTTGAGTAAAGAAATGAGAAATCTTCTTGTTACAAAATCTCAGGGGTTTAAGCCAAAGAAATTCTTGGCAGTTAGGTGAGGGCAGTTGAGAAGAAAGGAAGCTTAGCTTAGGAAGAGACTAAAAATGCCGTTGGCTGGTCCCACATAATTGCCACTTGTCAAGATGGTAGACAGGTCCAGGTGTAGTCCAACCGAAATTAACAAACTAAGCCCTATTTTACTAGAACCTTTTCTTTTTAAAATGGACTGTAATGTTCAACAAGCCTGAAGTTCAAAAGTTAAAGGTAAAATGGTATCAAATAAAATGATTACAATTTTTACGTTTAATTTAAAGTAATAAAAATTGTACTAAGTTGAGTTTGGAGCTATCAAGACTCGAGAGTTTGAAACTATTAGCTCAAGGCTTAGCTCAATGTCATCCTTAATTATTTGGTAAGATTGTTCGAGATGAGTTGAAAATATACATATTGACATTTGTGTGCGACTATTTTTGGCACGACTTGCTAGCTTCTATGGTCGTGGAGGAATAGGTCTCTCTTTGATGCTGATTTCACTTGGCCTATATCTTCTAATTTTCTCATTTTATCTTTTACAGATCAGATCCACCAGGCTACCGAGTGGCAAAGACGGGCAGCCTTAGGACCACGCCCTCGCCACTAGCAATTCATTGGTTGGACCAAACCGCCTCCTGATTGGGTCAAACTAAACATAGACGGCGCTTGTAATCGATGCTCGACTACTGCAGGTAGCATTTTACGCGATAGTGTTGGCAACTGACTTGGCGACTTCTCCCAGAATCTCGGTTGGTGCAATACGATGTTTACTGAACTCTGGGGAGTTTATACCGAGCTTATGTTAGCCTAGGACTTGGGCTTCCGCCGTGTAGAATTAGAGTTGGATTTTCTCATGGTGCATCATATCATTTTTTCCTCGGATCATCGTTCCAAGGCACTTAACCCCATTGTCACGGGTGTCCACGAGCTTCTCAAGCGGAATTGAACTGTTGCTCATCGTCATGTTTACCGAAAGAGTAACAAATGTGCTTACTGGCTTGTTACTCACGTAGATCATTCTACTATCAGTCTTACCTTTTTTGTTACTACACCTATAGGGTGCTAACGCCTCCTTAACGAGGATATATTGAGGATTTGCTTCCCCAGACTTGTTAAGTAACCTATATTGTTTTTCTCCCTTTATACAAAAAAAAAACATAATCTCTTTTGCAATAAATGATACTTTGTGTTAAATTATTACCTAATTTTTAGGTAATAGTTGGGTTGGACTTTTAGAGTTTTAGTTGAAATGTGCATTGGTAGGGTTAAGATCCTATAGAAGCTGGCAAATTGGTTAGCTCAGGTGTTGAAGTTCTCTTTTGTGAATGGTTTCTTTGTTGTTGCAGAAAGATAAATCAAACAACCGATTTCTTGACAAATCTAGCATGCTTGTTGGAGGGATTGACCACCTATAGTACTCAATCACTGATACCTCGTATCTTAAATTTTATGTTATCTCTAAATAGGTCAGACTTCCCTGGGGAGTTTATACCGGGCTTATGTTAGCCTGGGACTTGGGCTTCCGCCGTGTAGAATTGGAGCTGAATTTTCTCATGGTGCACCATATCATTTCTTCCTCGGATCATCGTTCCAAGGCACTCAACCCTATTGTCACGGGTGTCCACGAGCTTCTCAAGCGGAATTGATCTGTTGATCATCGTCACGTTTACCGAAAGAGTAACAAATGTGCTTATTGGCTTATTACTCACGTAGATCATTCTACTATCAGTATTACCTTTTTTGTTACTACACCTACAGGGTGCTAACGCCTCCTTAACGAGGATATATCGAGGATTTGCTTCCCCAGACTTGTTAAGTAACCTATATTGTTTTTCTCCCTTTATACAAAAAAAAACATAATCTCTTTTGCAATGAATGATACTTTGTGTTGAATTATTACCTAATTTTTAGGTAATAGTTAGGTTGGACTTTTAGAGTTTTAGTTGAAATGTGCATTGGTAGGGTTAAGATCCTATAGAAGCTGGCAAATTGGTTAGCTCAGGTGTTGAAGTTCTCTTTTGTGAATGGTTTCTTTGTTGTTACAGAAAGATAAATCAAACAACCGATTTCTTGACAAGTCTAGCATGCTTGTTGGAGGGATTGGCCACCTACAATACTCAATCATTGATACCTCGTATCTTAAATGTTATGTTATCTCTAAATAGGTCAGACTTGCTTTCACTAGGAGTAAGAATTGTCTAACTGATAATAGTGATATTAGCGTTTATAATTTCTTTATATTTTCACGTCCTTGATGTTTGACATCTAATGCTAGATTAGTTGTTAGTGTTAATTTCATTTGTTTTGAGTAGGTGAGGTTCAAGCTCCCAATTTTGTATTTTTCGCTTTTCTTATTAATAAAATAGGGTATCCATTCTATCCAAAGTGTCGTCCTTAGTTGGATTAAAAAAATCATTTTCTATAATTTATAAATAAAATTTTTAACACGAACATTTCAAAATCAAAATAATTCTTATTTATATAAAACTTAATAATGAATATCTTTTTTTTGAAATGTATGAATAAATTTTTATTACATATGCACTCGTAAATTTACTTAGTACTTATGTGAAATTTTATTCAATTCGACCTTTTATTTTCTCGACCTACGGATGATTTTAAATTTGATAAAATATGAGTAAGTTACTCAATTGAGCATATACATGCAAAATTGAAGAGATTTACATTAGAACTTCATATTTCTCTAATTTTTAATCCTTTGAATAAAGTGGTCTTATTTTGATTATAGTTTATTAAACATTAAAATTTAAGTTTGAGTATGATTTAAAGTCTAAAAATTTAGTTTAAAAAACTCAATCTCAACTTAAATCTCGGTTAATCTGGGTTTGATTCATTGAAAATTGAAGTTCGAGTTTTAATTCAACCTAAAATTTAAAATTTTAATTTTTTAAAATTAACTTTAATTCAAATCTTAGTAAAAATAAATTTAAAATGTTAATTTTTAATTTGATTAAACCCAAATTATATTTTACATTCTCAGTAATAATTGTGATTTTTATTATTATCAAAAATAAAATAAAAATCGTTATCTTTATAATATATTCACTTTTATAAATTTATTTAATTTTGTTAGTATAAAAATGAATTCATAATTTTAGATTTTTGTAACATCAAAACTCAAGAATGTTATATAATAATTAATTTTTTATGTTTTAAATTATACTTATGAGTGTAGATTGAATAAAATTTAAAAAAACTTGTAATAATTTATTAATCATATCTTTACTAAATTATTTAAAAATATTTAATAATTATTACAAATTAATCAATAATTCTCACAAGGACTCGAACCCACCCGGATCCGACCCGATCTGTTTATTCTCAAGTTGACCGTACACATTCCCGCCCATATCCATTTCGTCTCCCACAATTTGAACTCTCTTTCTCACTGTACCAAAAATTTGTAGTGCAGTTTCTCTCTCTAGGAAAAATGCCTCCACAATTCGTGTTCCCGGCGACACTTCTATCACTGGAGGAAGATTCAGGCGAGGGGCACCTCTACGTTCAGAACCCCACTGACGTCGTTTCGCTTCCTCCCTCCGAACTCGAAGAGTTCGTCAAAGGTCATTCCCTTGCCGAGATTACTGTGAAATTTAGATTCCCTTTTCGTGGTTCTGTTCCCAATTGGATTGTTCGTTTGGTTTTGATTAGGTGTATCTTTTGATCTTTCGGATAAGGAGCTGTTTTGCATTGAAGAACAAGATGTGTTTGACCGTGTGTACTCGTTGGTTCGGGGTTTTTCTAGTTTGAAGCCGTCTTACAAGCTCAATTTCGTTGAGAGTTTGAGATCCAATCTCAGTGTTCTCCTTCCAAATGTTGATTCTCTATCTAGGGCTTCTCATGGACAGGACGACGATGAAGTTAGTCCTTTGCTTGATCGTGTTTCATCGCTCCGAAATGCTTTTCGGATTTACACTTTTTTCCTCCTCAATATTATTCTTGCTGAGGAGTCAAGTAGTATTTCTGTTAACAATTCGAAGGTACTCCCATATGATGCATGCCCATAAAATTTGGATGGTGCTGAGCTTGATTTTAAATTTCCGTCAAGTGAAGCTTTTTGGTCGTTTGTTTAGGTGACTGGGGCAAACAAGAAGAAACAGGTTAAGCAGTCATGGAATTGGGAACCGCAGAGGGGTCGAATTCTTAGTTTGATTGCAAATTCCTTAGAAATCAACCTCCAATTGCTCTTTGGATCATCAGAACTAGATGAAAATTATCTTTCTTTCATTACTAAGTAAGTTTAATACTACAGTTGTAGCAGCTCATTAATCCCATTATGTGTCAGTTTAAATTGTAAATTGTTGTCATTTGGATTTTGCAGAAATACGTTCTCTATGTTTGAGAACGCAACACTTCTGAAGGACTCTGAAACAAAAGATGCTTTATGTCGTTTAATTGGGGCTTGTGCTACTAAATATCGGTATACAGCACAATCATGTGCTACAATCATGCACCTAGTTCACAAATATGATTTTGTTGTCACACCTTTGGCCGATGCTGTTGCTAGGGCGGAGAAAAAGTACTCTGATGGAACCCTTGCTACTTCTCTTATTAGGGAGGTTGGCAGAACTAACCCTAAAGCTTACGTGAAGGACACTGCTGGGGCTGAAAATATTGGTCGTTTCCTGGTGGAGCTTGCTGATCGGCTGCCAAAATTAATTTCAACAAACATTGGGCTCTTGGTCCCACATTTTGGAGGGGAATCTTACAAAATAAGAAATGCTCTTGTTGGTGTTTTTGGAAAGCTGGTTGCCAAGGCATTTAAGGATGCCGAGGGTGAAGTTAGTTCAAAATCTGTTCGTCTGCGAACCAAGCAAGCAATGCTGGAAATCTTGCTTGAGCGTTGTCGAGATGTTTCTGCATATACTAGAAGTAGAGTCCTTCAGGTCTGGGCTGAACAATGTGAAGAGCACTCTGTTCCAATTGGGTTGTGGAATGAGGTTGCAGCAGTTGCTGCTGGTAGGTTGGAGGACAAAAGTGCGATGGTCAGAAAAGCTGCATTGAACTTGTTGATCATTATGTTGCAGCACAACCCTTTTGGTCCACAACTTCGAACATCTTCCTTTGAAGCAACATTAGATCAGTACAGGAAGAAGTTGAGTGAGCTTGAACCAGAAAAAGTAGCAGAAAGTGTAATAGATGGTTTGCCATCTGATAATGAGGGCACTGATGGAAGTGAAGTTGATGATGTCCATGAAGAGATAGCTGTGGGTCAGCATGACAGCTTAACTGATAGTCATCAGGAACAAAATATAGCACAAAACCCTAGCTTAGTTCCAGATTTTGGGAACTTAGAGCAGACCAGGGCTTTGGTAGCATCACTTGAGGCCGGATTAAGGTTTTCTAGGTGCATGTCTGCTACAATGCCAATACTCATTCAATTAATGGCTTCATCTTCTGCCACAGATGTTGAAAACACAATTCTCTTACTGATGAGGTGCAAACAATTCCAAATTGATGGTGCGGAAGACAGCCTCCGTAAGATGTTGCCACTGGTAAATTTTTGCTTCTTGTCATACCAGAGAAGCAATGGCAAGTAATTTGTAGTCTATGTTTATGTTTCCTCGCTCTTACATTCTTGACTTGTAAACCTGATTTGGAATATTGCTATTAGCATTGTTCATTGTGTTCTTTTTTATTGCATAGGTATTTTCTCAGGACAAGTCCATCTATGAAGCCGTAGAGAATGCCTTCATAACCATATACATAAGGAAAAACCCCAGTGAAACTGCCAAAAGTCTCTTGAATCTTTCCATAGATTCAAATATAGGTGACCTTGCAGCCCTGGAATTCATTGTTGGTATCTTGGTGTCCAAAGGTGACATATCTACAAGCACGGTGTGTTCCACATAGCCCATATTTTTCTTTCCATAATTTACTTGAATGCATTTGTTTCATAAATATTTTCATTGCAGATATCAGCTTTGTGGGATTTCTTTTGCTTTAATGTTAACGGAACCACAGCAGAACAAAGTCGAGGGGCTCTATCAGTTATTTGCATGGCTGCAAAAGCATCTCCTGGGATTCTTGGCCCTCATCTGCAAGATATAATTGATATTGGTTTTGGGCGTTGGGCCAAAGTTGATCCTTTGCTTGCTAGAATGTCATGCATTGCACTTCAGAGATTATCTGAAGAGGACAGGAAAAAGTTATTGTCCAGCAATGGTAGCCGAGTATTTGGTATACTGGAGAGCTTGATCACTGGCTTTTGGCTTCCTGAAAAAATTTGGTATGCTGCTGCTGACAAAGCCATTGGTGTTATCTACACAATTCATCCAACTCCAGAAACCTTAGCAGCCAAGCTTGTAAAGAAATCACTTGGTTCGGTTTTTGAACGTGCTGAAGGAGAGGAGAATGACAGTGACAGTTGCGTTATCAATATTCTTACAGCAATCCAAGTGTCAAAACTTAGTAGATGCTTATTTCTTATCAGTCATGTCGCCATGAACCAGTTGCTGTATATTGAATCCTGTGTCCGCAAGATCCAGAAACAGAGGACAACAAAAGAAAAAATGGCTGCTGATGGTCAGTCTGTTCATAACGCTGGCATGAATACCCTGAAGGTATTCTTTAGTACCATGATTGTAACTAGCATCATTTGTGTTACAAGCAACATTTTCATATGATAATATTTATGGTTTACTATTCATTTCAGGAAAGTGATATCAATGCTGAGTTAGGTGTTGCAGCCTCTGAAGATGCAATTCTTGATACACTCTCTGAGAGAGCTGAGAAAGAGATTGTTTCTGGTGGTTCTGAGGAGAAGAATCTGATAGGCCATTGTGCCCCTTTTCTTTCAAAGCTCTGTAGAAATTTTTCTCTGATGCAGAAGGTGATTGGTTCCTAATTTTCTTGCAGTTTGGAAAACCTTTACGCCTGATCTTGGGAAGACACTCAATGTGAAATGCATTTGGACCTTTTTTCCTACCCAAGTACTTGTATTGGTAGCTGACTTGACCTTCTGTTTGTGCAGTATCCAGAGCTACAGGCATCTGCAATGCTTGCTCTTTGTCGATTTATGATTATTGACGCAAACTTTTGGTGATTTCTCTCTCCCTCTCTCGGTCTCTTGTGCACGTACCACGCACATATATAGAAGCTTGATACACACATGTAGTGTCATCTGTTTAAACCAAAATTGTCTGAGTTTATGCATTTGCAGTGAGGCAAATCTCCAGCTTCTCTTCACAGTTGTAGAAAGTGCACCATCAGAAACTGTTCGTTCCAATTGCACCATTGCCCTTGGGGATTTAGCTGTTAGGTTCCCTAATCTGGTAGAGCCGTGGACTGAAAACATGTATGCACGGTTACGAGACCCTTCCCTTTCCGTCAGGAAAAATGCCGTGCTGGTGCTTTCACATCTCATATTAAATGACATGATGAAGGTCAGAGAGCATGTTAACCTCCCTCGTGTTCTTTTTTCCTATTTAATGGTACAAGGTATAATTCTTGGATGTACTTTATCAGGTGAAAGGCTATATAAACGAGATGGCCATAAGGTTAGAAGATGAAGATGAAAGGATTTCCAACCTGGCAAAACTTTTTTTCCATGAATTATCTAAGAAAGGTAGGTCTATTAACCCATCTGGTAACATTGTACTGATTGATTATTGGTCATTTCTCTTGCACATTCTATCTCATTTTCTTTCCACATGCAGGAAGCAACCCAATTTATAATTTACTCCCAGACATACTAGGCAAATTGTCAAATCAGAATCTGAAGAGGGAGTCCTTTTATAATATTATGCAGTTTTTAATTGGTTCCATCCAAAAGGTATAGATTGCTTAAGCTCTTTTGGAAACTATATCTTAAAGATTATGTGCTCAATCTTCTATATATTGGATCTTATTCAGGACAAACAAATGGAGGCTCTTGTTGAAAAGCTTTGCAATAGGTTCAGTGGAACCACAGGTATGTTTTCTCCGAGTTCATGTCTTTTTCCACTCTTAAAACAGAAGTTAGTCCATGTTTTGCTTTTATTTTGTTGAAGTGAGTAGTATTATTGACAGTAGTAATGTTCACCTGTTCCTGGTATCCTCTTTGACCGCAGATGTTAGGCAGTGGGAATACATCTCTTACTGTCTTTCTCAGCTGACATTTACTGAAAAGGGAATAAAAAAACTCATTGAGTTATTTAAGGCATATGAACATGTCCTTGCTCAAGATTCTGTGATGGACCATTTCAAAAGCATAATTAACAAGGTACTGTTTTTCTGTGGGCTTGCAGCTCATTTATAAAATTTGCTGATGTATTCCCCTTCCCGCCTGACCTCAAACAGGGTAAGAAGTTCGCAAAAGCAGAACTTAAACTGTGCATTGAGGAGTTTGAGGAGAAGGTTAATAAATTTCACATGGAAAAGAAAGAGCAAGAAGAGACTGCAAGAAATGCTCAAATTCATCAACAGAAGGTTGATAACATGGAAAATCTTGTCAAGGTTAGACATGAAGATGAAGCGGGGGAAGATAGCGTTACTACTAAAGGTTGGTGCAATTCCACTTGCTGATGTTATAATGTCATTAAGATTTGTATTTGATGAAACTATTTTATGGGCCGTTCAACAGAATGATAGAGATGGTTCTAATAAACACCTAGTGACTTGGACGACCTTAAAGAGCAATGGATCTTAATCATAGCAGTAGATCGTGAATTGTAACCCGATGACTCCCTTTATCTTTTAATGCAAGACTGGTCTTTAGAATCAAGTTATAGGAAAATAGAGTGACATCAAGTTCTACAGAAGCATCCCTGATAAGTTGTTTTTTCATTGTGGATGGATAATAGGAGAATTTAGAGGACCTGTTCTTTAATATATGTAACTCCACATTCTCCATTAGTGCTTGTCAATTTGGTACTGGTGCCAAGGCATAAGATAAATATTTTTGACCACGGAATCTATTTGCTGTCGAATGTCCCTTGTGCTGTTGACTGTCGTCATTTGGTTATCTATCATAACATAGGTGCCTAAACATGAGTTACCTTCTCACGAAAAACAGATGGTGAAGTCATTGATCAGGGAATAGGAGGTACGATTCACTCTCCAAAAGATGTATCGGATGTTAAGTTGGCAGAATCAGAGGGACATTCAGGGGCTTCAAGTGAAGTTATAGAGACAGAGCCTGGTGCAGTTGAAGTCCAATCGCCAAGAATTTCTCCAAAAAGTAAGTGATGCCTAAAACTTCTTCATGAAACTTCAACCAAGTGCCTTTGCAATTATTATAATCTGCGGCAATTTGCAGAGGATCCCAAATCC
This sequence comes from Erythroxylum carthagenense, assembly GCA_026413575.1. Taxonomy (NCBI): domain Eukaryota; kingdom Viridiplantae; phylum Streptophyta; class Magnoliopsida; order Malpighiales; family Erythroxylaceae; genus Erythroxylum; species Erythroxylum carthagenense. The sequence continues at coordinate 2,762,943 of JANZLD010000003.1, read as the reverse complement.
AGGGTAAAGAAAAGCAACCTAAAAGATCAAAAAAGTGATACGTCTTTATCTACCAGACGAAGCACCAGGTTGAGAGAGAGGTAGGCCTTGTGTAACACTGCGTCCTATTGCACTTCGTGCATGACAAGCAATTCTTGAGAACGCTTAACTGAAGTAATTATAGCTGTTTGGTTTGGTAGTGGTAAGAAAATTATTCACTTTCAAAGCTCA
>JANZLD010000003.1:2736163-2762633 GCA_026413575.1 Erythroxylum carthagenense | reverse complement strand
CTTGAGAACGCTTAACTGAAGTAATTATAGCTGTTTGGTTTGGTAGTGGTAAGAAAATTATTCACTTTCAAAGCTCATGCGGGTAGGAGAAAGGGTGGTATATCCTGGACGGAGGGTGCTTGCTTTCTCCCTGCAATTTTTACTTTTCATTTTTCTCACGGGGTTTGCCATAGTTCAGGAGTTTGTAACCTTTCGTATGCTGATATGACTCAGATATGTAGAAGAATGCATACATTAGTATTAGTATGTAACATGTATAATAATGGTACGAGAGTAGACAAGTCAGAAGCTGCTGAAAGACCATGATCAAAAGTTCGGATCCTTTAAAGAAGTAAATCTTTATGGAGAGCTTTACTGGATCCGGTCCTCCTGCAGATCAAACAATTGTAAAGGTTTAAGAATCTCCATTGAAGAAGGATCAGCGACTTTTTTTTTCCCCCCTCCCTTGTGCTATACCGGTTTGAGAAGGCCGGTTTGTCCTAGTGAATGGTCCGAACCGGTCCGAAATAGGTTTAACTCAAAACAATGTCACTTTAATTCAAAACTTGATTAAATTTTAGTTTGTCAAATTGTTTGAATCAGATACGTTTTAATTCGAACTTTGATTGAACTTTAGTTTGTCAAACTATTTGAATTGGATCAAATTAATTGTTATCTTTATATTTACTCATTTATAGGTGTTTTTTTATGAATTCATTACTTTATTGATTGATTTTAGTTTTATCCTAATTTTTAACAAAAATATTGATAAATGAATGCTTTTTTTTTGTCATTAGAACTTGTAATCGTTATAATTGTTAAATTGTATATTGTACATAAATTATTTAATAAATAAAAAAAATTGATTCATTTAAAATTTATAATTCAAACTTTAAGAGTTTCGATGAAAATGAAAAATGAAAAAGGAAACCTAAATAATCCTTTTTCTAATCTAATTCATTGTAAACCCTACTCTTGCTTAGATATGAAAAATGAGATAATGACATGAAAATAAAAGCCTTCACCAAACCACCAACCAACCTAACCTCCAACCGTGGCATATGATTATAACTGTAGAGAGCACTCCAACTACCATATACTCCTTACCCAAAACTACCTCTCCTCAATCCTTCAACATATTCATTCCTACACTCTGAACCACACAACACACAAGAACAACAATGCAAGGAGGACATATGGTGGTTGAAGGGCCTCTCAGGCTTTCTTCAATTCTAAATTCTTCAAACCTTGTAAGCTCTCTACCTCTTCAAACGTTTGTTTTTACATTTATATGTAATGACGTGAAATAAACTTTTCTGGTTGATTTCCAACAAATTCTTCTTTTGGTAGAGATTTTGTAAGAACAAAGAACCGAGTAGCATGTGCTAATCTAAGACAGCAAGGCTGGTTGAATTCTGTATATCCATTGAAAGATGCTAAACTCTCAATTGTTTAACAAGATAATGCCGATTCAGGTTGGCCTTAGTCATTTTAAGGTTAACTCGTTGATTTCGAGCAGAGTTGGGCTAAAGTTGACATCTCTAGACTGAATGATCAAAGAGAGCTCTCAAGACCATTGTGTCATCTTGGTATAAAGTTGGTCTGCTCACATGAATATAAAGTCCATAACTTTGAACTTAAACCAGCTCCAGCTTTCAGGGAGGTGTTGCAACAAGAAACATCACCAATAATTAAAGAAAAACGAACACACACACACACACACACCTTATCTGTCTGAAAATTACATTTAGAGCTTATGTTCTTTCAATCTAAAACTTTGCAGAGCAGTTTACCTTCACTAACCAAAATAGTTGGAACACTGGGACCAAAGTCACGCTCTGTTGAGACTATTGAGGAATGCCTGAAATCTGGAATGTCTGGTAACTCTTTTCTACTTAATTAAGCATCTGATTCTTTCTTTTCGTTCAATTTTTCTGCTTAATCTCTTGTTTTACCTCTTCTTTTGTCTATTCAGTTGCCCGATTTGATTTTTCTTGGTTGGATGCTGACTACCACCAAGAAACTCTTGAGAATTTGAGGATAGCAATGAGGAATGTCAAGAAACTTTGTGCTGTAAGTTCAATAAAAACATTTTGAGCTTATTATTATGTGTTCTAACAAGGTTTTAACTTACGATACGTACGAGTGATTACGATAATTGCGGACGATTCAGATGTAATTGTGTCAATTTCATTTTCAGGTTATGATGGATACGGTGGGACCTGAACTTCAAATTAGTAACCCAACTGGGAATCCAATTGAACTGAAGGCAGATGATCATGTGATTATCACTTCAAACGTTACTAAACAACCATCAGCTCAAGTCTTACCTGTTAACTATTCTGGACTTGTTGAGGTGTGTATTAAATTGCATCTTAATTTTTTGTGAAAGATCGAACTGCAAATAATACCTTTACATATTTATATAATGTCGTTGTATACTGAATTGTGATAGGTTTGTTCTACTAATGATGCTAAATATTTAATAAGAGAATCACAATGCACAAGTTGTAGCCTTTCTACTGATTCATCATCATCTCCATGAGTGAAAATTGCAGACTGTCAAGGAGGGCGATACCATTTTTCTTGGACAGTATCTTGTCACAGGAAATGAAACCACCTCTGTGTGGCTTGAGGTGAAGATGATTTCAAGTTTTTCTTTGTGATCTTTTTATCGCTGATCGAAGTGTCAGGGCTCAGTAACCAGACTGATCAGGTATTGTTTCACTTAAACCATCAGGTTCTGCAGAAGAAAAGTGATGAAGATGTCATCTGTCTCGTGAAGAACACTGCAACTCTTGCAGGATATATGTTCACCATGCACATTTCTCAAGTTCCTGTCAATTTGCCTACTTTAAGCGACAACGATAAACAGGTATAATTGACACAATTGTAAGTTTATTTTTTTGCTCCTCTTCAAGTGCCTTCCTCTTGTTTGTGGAAATGACTCTTTATAGGAACTAGTGCATGAAAGATTCATAATGTGCTTGAGATCACAATCCATAACCCTGTGATGTCTAATCACAACCATCAACAGGATTGTGGTTGCAGATTGCAAACTAAAATCATCTACATTTGACAAAATCTTTATGACCGTTCTGATTTGACTTTAATAACGATTTAAGAATTTGATTTTAGTGTTTGGTGGCAAAGCCTTCGACAGAAGTTCAATAAAGGATCCTTTTTTTATATATATTTTAAACTGATATTAAAATTTTTGTTTTTGTTGAAAGATGTTAAAGAGGATTACTAATGGTTCAATTCTGTTGAATTGTTCATTGTGATATAAGCTTATCTCGAACTGGGGAGCTAAGAACAATGTTGATTTCATTTCACTACACTACACTCGACATGCAGAAGATGTGCGAGAGGTCAGTCTTCCTTTGTTTACATCTGATTACTTCAAATAAGTAAGAAAATTGTGCACTCTTACAGGCAAGTTTGGTTCTACTATGTTATTCAGGTTGTAATAAAAATTGAGCCCATGATTGTTCTTTGCTCTTACTTGTAGCTCAGAGCTTTCCTGGATGAACACAACCTTCACCAAACACAGATATTTGCCAAAATTGAGACTGTAGAGGTGAGTGATATAGTATAAACTTCGATGTGAATCAGTCTTTTCTCCCATTTGATCTGTGCGGTTCTGTGTATGTGATTATGGCTTTTTCTGACTTTCAAGCCAAAATATTGTAACTTTGCCCAATGTTTGGCGTCTGACGATCAAATCAAGTTAGTATTCATGTCATATTACCGTATCACACCAGGGTCTGAAGCATTTTGATGAGATCCTGGAAGAAGCAGATGGCGTTATCGTTTCTCGTGGGAATTTAGGAATTGACTTGCCCCCAGAAAAGGTGGGGAACTTGGCGCATGATATTCAAGTCTATAATCTTGTTGATCCTTCTGCTTTACCAATGCCTCATCTAAATCTTCATTGCAGGTTTTCTTGTTTCAGAAGTCTGCTCTATATAAATGCAACATGGCTGGAAAACCTGCTATTATTACTCGGGTAGTTGATAGCATGATCGGAAATCTGCGACCGACTCGTGCTGAAGCCACAGATGTTGCTAATGCTGTTCTTGATGGTAAGTGAAATAGCAGTTATAAATTTCTAGTTTTTTCCTGACTACTTGGATGCCTCTTGAAAGAGCTGCTATTTCTTCTTGTACTACTTCTTAGGAACTGATGGTATACTACTAGGTGCTGAGACACTTACAGGTCTGTACCCCATTGAGGCAATAAGGATTGTGGGAAGGACTTGTGCAGAAGTAAGTGCTCCTGATCTTTCTATTTTCCAGTGCATGGAACTTTTCAAAAGTAATAATCTGCTAAACCGGGCAACCATGGAAATGATCGAAAAGAAAGAGCGGGAACTTGGAAAGAAATAAGCAGAAAAACAATCATGTTGCAACACTGCTAAATACTTGAAGAACAATGAATCTCTTGCTTGGAACATCATATGGTTATGGAACTGTGTACCTTGTTCTATTTCATGTAGGCTGAAACTGTGTACAATCAATCCCTTCATTTTAAGAGGCTTGTCAAGCATGTTGGAGAGCCTATGTCTCATGCTGAATCAGTTGCATACTCTGCGGTAATAGAATCACCTTCTTTTCCTTATTCCGGACCAAGTTCTTGTTCCTGATGACCATTTATCTATCGAAGGTACGTGCCGCTGTCAAAGTCAAGGCTGCACTCATTGTTGTCTTCACATCCTCAGGGAGAGCAGCAAGGTTCTCTTGCACATTCTTGTCTTGGTTTAACAATGGTTAACTTTGTAGAACACAATATTACTAGCTGAATATTGCACTCATACTGCTAGGTTGATAGCCAAGTACAGACCACCAGTGCCAGTGTTTGCGGTGGTTGTTCCTCGTCTTAAAACAAATTCTTTGAAATGGTCGTTGACCGGTTCAGCTCAGGTAACCAAAAACCCTTCTAACCATTTTAGTTTCATCAGCCAGGGACCTGAAATAAGCATTCCTCTCGCTTTCCAGGCCCGTCAATTACTCAGTGTCAGGGGAGTTTATCCTGTACTGGCAAGTCCTAAAGTTGTAAGTATCAAATTCTAACATAGCTACTATATGGAAAATCTGTTTTTATGGTCTGATATATCATATTATGATCTTTCTTTTTCTGCTTCCTTCTCGCATACAGGCTACTTTGGGCGGATCAAGCGAAGAGTCAGGGTTGAAATTTGCCCTTGATCATGGTAAATCTCTGGGATTGCTAAAACCTAATGACCAAATTGTTGTTTTCCAAAAGATTGGGGACTCTTCGGTCGTCAAGATTGTAGAGCTTGCAAGTTAATTTTCTTTTTTCAAAGTGGTTGCTCAAGCCTACATGCCACTTTTGTTAAAACTCATTGCCAGATAACTAAGGTCATAATCTACCCTGTTCTAGTGTTTCAATATCGGTATATGTTGAATCTCAATAGGTTCTATCAAATTTGATGTTAATATTCCAACAATCTTGGAAATCTGTCCTATTTGGGTCTCATACAAACAAAGAACAAAACAGAAAAGAATATAATCAACTAGTACCATCAAGCCTTTTACTTCACACAAGAAATATGTTTAATATCAGTATAATTAGTGCAACAATCATCAAACAGAAAACACCACCACCTGATTTAAGAGCTCTAAGTAATAATTCCGTAAATCTCGGTACAGCGTTTTCCTCAAAGTGCTAGTCAACTAGTAATATCATCAATGCACAAACTTAATAATACCGGTTTGCTAGTTGTTTATATTTCTTCGTCCTCGAAGGGGTCTCTTTCTGGATAGTCACCAACCTAGAAAAACGACAAGATTGTCACCCCAGATGTACATAGGAATCATGCAGCAGAATATAAGCCACCAGAAGAAGTATGTAGCTGCATGCTGGATGTTACTCGAGTACTATGTCAAATCAATGAATTACTTGTGCGGAAGTCCAGAATGAGACATTAAGATGATCTGCTAATAAACATGTTTCAGTCTACTGGAAGAAACAACATCAGTGACAATATCAACAGGTTTCTTATTTTGCACAAAAGAACATCTTGTTAAAATCCTAACGGTTCTAATAGAAAATCATTTTCTAATCATCAATAAAAGGTAGTCTAACAAGGACAAACACGAAAGGTCTTTTGGCCTTTCCTACTGCGGCTCAAAGATCTTCATTGGCAATAATTATGGTTATCATTCGAGGCCGAAGCATGACAAAACACTGAAAAGCTCTATACCCCAGTTGAACCATGATATGCAACAAAACTAAAGGATCATGGCAAAAAGCTTTTATAGGTACCTTTACTTTGTCTGGCCTAACCATAGCACCATGAAGAGGAGGGCATTCAAAATAGCGTGTCCCCTTCACGCTGAACCATGACGAGGAAATGATTAAACAAAATAATTAAGAAATAGTACGAGGCCACACAGAAAACACAGTTTTATGTTGCATAAATAGTACAGGACAAGTAACTACTTGACAGCCATAAACTGTGATCTTAAGGCTCAAAATTAACACTCAGTATGATATATGTGATATCATCTTGAGTTATCAATCATCAAAAAACATCAACAATCTCAAACAAAGTCTTCTTGCACAACCAACAAGTCATGCAAAGCTAAAATGGTAGGAAGCACATCAACACAGAAAGACAGAGAGATGGACATACATGCCATCATGTTTTCCCAAGGGTTCATCGTATTGAACTCCAACCCAGAAACCAGGTGCAATAGACTCTGCTCGACCAACATATTTGACAACCCCTCTTTTAGCTCCAGGCTCAACTTCACATCTATCTCCCACCTACTTGTCAAAGACAATGAAAATGGTAAAAGAGTAAACATTGGCATAAGAAATCAAGTTTGAAGCACTGCATAATTTTTAATGAAAATTTGATAAAGAATGAAGTCTACAATTGAAATCCTAACACAGATAGGGCAACAACACCAGAAATCATGTAAGCTTCTTGCCATTATTGGGCTTTCACGTTTTCCATACTTCCAAATCACCAATAGTTCCTCAACACCACCATCTAGAAATTAGAGAATGATATTATGGAATCAACCAACCTTAATGTTTGCACACAAGTCTTCCATGTAGTTATCCTTTATCTGTCAATAAAGATGACTCAGAAGTGTTAACATCCACTTAAATCTACAGATAACCACGGTTTCCAAAAGATAATATACAAGGTAATAGAAGCTAAATCATACTGGTCATTGGATATGATGTCCGATCAGTTACAATAGAACATCTAAACCTTGGTTTCTGATATTGGGAGGAGCCCTTAACTTAAATTTGCCCCCTAATGCTCTCTATTGAGATTGTGAAGAACAGGGTGAAAAAAAAAGAGGGCTTGATCAATACTCAACAGCCTTGTATCATTTATATAGAAATAAATACACAGGGAAAAAAAACCTTAGTAATAAACAGGAAATCACACCCTAAAGAGGGAGATCATACTCTCCCTAACATAGATATTTCCTAACAGAGATAAAGAACACAAATAAGAAGCAGCACAAACACTTCAAAGCAGAAATTTTTCCATATAAAAGTGTCACCTTGGGCTCAAATGCTGACGGATTCTGAGAAGCAATTTTTTCTTTAAATTTTCGAAAAGTGCCTGAAGACACAAATAGCTTGTAAACTGGTGAGCAAATATACCCCCAAAAGCTGTTTCTTATTACAGGCAATGCACAAGTTATGATGAAAAAATGGCATCTTGCTCTCATGAAAAAGCAGACCAGAAAAAGGTAGCCATAGCATAGTACGTTCAAAGACAAAAGTAAATGTTATGCAAGATACACAGTAAAAAATATAAGCACTCTTGCTAAATGAAACCAGTCAAAAAAAAAAAATTGCTGTATTAAATGAATAGCAAAAAGGAAAAGAGAGTTAAAACTACGCAGCCCACCTAAACCATACAATAAATAGTGAAGAAGCTGATGTCAATCACCCTATTCGTTTCATTTAGACTTTCGATTCTCTCTCAACAGCTTTCGGAAAATAGCATCAGACCCGCACGAAATATTGACCTACTATTATCTACCATCTACAGACACATTAGCCTCAACCTTATTCGAACTAACTCAAGCCATTCGACATTCTGAAAGGGAAATTAGGCTCCACAAACATTATACAACGAAAAATTAAAATAATTTGCTACTAAAATTGTTCTAATATTCAAAATTTACCATCACGCTTCACATAATCTTCTTCAGAAATTGTGTATTTCTCCACCAATGAAGTGTCTTCAAGCCAACCACCGGATGTTACAGATGATGGGTCAAGATCTATTATGTGTAGCCGAAACCTTTAACCAGGAAGGAAAAAGCATTAGACAGTCAACTCAGTAAATCCATAACTTACATCTTCTGTTTCTCATGCTTAAAACACATTAAATGAACAAGTGCCACCCACTAAACAAAGAAAGACATTTGCATTATCAAACATATGGTTGAAATTTCTTACAAATGTGAGTGGATCAAACTATGCTTGAATGCACAATTCACTATGATATCAGAATTCAATCGCGATTATAATATTTATTGCTATCTAATTCAAACTCTATTTACAAGATCAGTATGAAGAGGATCTCAGTACCCACCAATAACTATGAGAGAAAAAAAAAAACACTACCGAACCCTAGATTTATACTTTTCACATGCAACCGACCTGATGTTGATCCTTTTTTTTTTTTTGGTAGTTTCCAGATCTAAAATAACTTCAATACGAAGAACTCTTTTAGGCATTGGAACAATTCCACTAGTTCGAAGAAAAACCAGAAAAAGACCAAAACAAGTGCAACACCCAATACTCAAAAATAAAGAACTTAATATGAGAAGCACAAGAAAAACCCGTCTAAAGGAGAATAAAATCCAAGGGGTCTAGAATTATCAATCAAGTCTGCAACTTTGTTTTTAGCATCATCGTAAAGCTCGAGACTCATGGAGTTCACTGACGTCCCACATTTCTTCCACAGCTTTTCTTTCACAGATTCCACGCTAGACTACAGTTTTTTTTCAAAAATTCAAAGAAAAACTCGCAACATATCCAAAAGGAGATTGAAACAAAAACGTAAAGCTAAGTTGAACCGAAGAATCGCTACCTGAAGCGAGAAGCGAATATCGGCTGAGAAGGTTTTGAGATTGGAGTGAGTGACTCGCAAAAGGACCGAATCGTCGGCCTCAATCTGAAGCCGAGACCCCATTATTCGTTTCAAGACAGGTGTTAGAAAAGACGGGCCCTTTCAACAAGTTAAGAAAAAAGACCTCGCCTTTATAATTTAACAAAGAAAAAAGAGCAAGCAAAAGTCCACATTGTCCTTAAGCGAACGCCTCCCTGTTTGGTTAGAGGGAAAGAGTTTTGATGGGTCTCGTCCATTTGTGCCGATTCATGAAGCACTATGATCCCACAAGCCCCACCCCGACAAAGCCATGGACGGGAACTGGTATACTTGATGAAATCGTAGCGCCAAAACCAATCAAGAAACAGACAAACAAACATCATTTCAGTACGTCGCTGCTGCTACAAAAGATGCAAACTTTAGCTACTAAATACTTGTTAAAAGAGTCCACGGATGGAAGTATTTTTCAACTGATCAAGAAAACTATAAATTTAAGCAGGCTGACGCAGGACACAAGGCCTACGGTACGACAATGTACACTTTAGAACTTTCGACTGTGTTCTTAAACTGATAAAATTTCAGAACGCGTATGCTTTGCATAGTCGAGCGAATATCTTTTGCGTCATTCGTCAAATCCCAAGTATTAGATTCTGTTAGAAAACTAGCATCTCATAGATTTACTACATAATTGGGTTGATACTGTATATTTGTTGTAATTCTAATACTTGAAATTGTAAGTTTGATCAAATTCTAAAATTACAAAATCGAAACTCAACCTCAGGAACCATTATGATGGATTATCCTTCTACACTGTTATAAATCTAATACGTAGAATTAAGCTCCACTTTTGAAATTTGGTACTAGATTTTCTGTCTAATATTATAGTGTCTTATTGTATTCAATGAATCTCAGCCATTCATTTATATGAGTTCTATATAGATTCCGTGTAGATTCTGCAAAATAAATAATTAAGATTATATTAGACAAAATAAGATAGCATAATATTGAATAAAGGATCTTGCCTCTAAAATTTTAGGGTGTAAAGGCAGCCTTAAATTGCGTATACAAATGGAATTGATAGCACTTAAAAGGTCAACACTAAGTGCTCGATTTCAGTTGCAAGTTAGCATAACTTGGTTGGTTTTATCACAAACTTGGTGAAGTCGTGTGCTCCTGCGTCCTGTGTTTATAGTTCCAACAAATTTGGAATTCATGTTGCATGTACTTTACAAAACCATGATAAGGATGCATGTCCTTTCTTACCCAGGTAAAAGCACGAGTCTTTCTAGGTTTTTTTTGTGGCAAAGGGATAAGCCTTTGATCTACTACTGGTATCTATCGAAGTTGACCAACTTTTGATCCAACAGCATAAGAACAAAAGCCAATTTGTTAAACAATAGAGTCCCAATCAATCACCGCCACCACCTGATCTTCTATCCTATTCCCACCCAATTTTACCCACTTCCATCTAGTCCACGTGTCAAACATCCCAGCTTTTATTCCCACTTCCATGCTAAGTTACTAACAATTTAAATTTAACCATGATCGGTTAAACTGACGCGGGCAGAAAGGCTCAATCTTTATGCGTTTAGACCCCTCCTCTAATTTGCTCGATCCCAAGTCTTCTTTATATAAAGAGTAAGAGTTATCTTGAGCTAGTGAATCGAAATTATCCATTAGTTTTGTTCAAGTTGTCTTTCTTTATCCAACGTATATCTTGATTAGATGTTATCTGTTTCCTTTTGTTGCAGTTTTTTTCTTTTCTTCTTCAACAGTATCGCTTGATTGTATTGAAAGTATATTAGAATACATTCATATATTGTGTATATGTGCTTTTCTAACTCATATTATAGCTGCTACTGTTAATTCATGGGAGTTTCAAGATTTCGGGTTTCTTGTGGATTTCGGTGACCATTGGGGGCTACTTTCTTGTTGTTTAGTTTCTTGTTTCGGTGACTTTTGTTTGCCAGTGAAGGGGGAGTGAGGGATTGGATGTGCTAAATTGTCCAGTATTTATGTTTAAACTTTTAAAAGATCAAAACTTCTCCAGACTAAAGCTTGAATTTGGAACTTTTTGAGTTTTAGCAGATTCGGAGAGATTAGCAGACGTATCACCAGAAGTTATAACTTTCAGTTTTCAATTTTTTTTCTTTCCCAGATGAAATTCTGCAATTGTATCTTCAAAGACTGTAGCCTTTCACTGTCTTTTTCCTATTTACATCAAATGCTTGAATTGTCACATCAAAGATATGCTTTGAATTTTTCATAATATACGTTCTGTGTTTTCTCTTCTTGGTGTCTTACAGTTCCAATTTCAGTTTAGGCTCAAAAGCCCATGACTAGTTTGATGCACATGTTTCACAAATAATCAGATGGAAGAATGATAAAATGGAAAAAATTGGCTGTTTTTCTGTCTCTTTTTCTCCCATTTCATTTTTAAAATAATTAAGGAACCTAGGGAAGTCGGCTGCTTGAGTTGAACGAATGGATCATGAATATTTTGTGTGGTTGATTCTCAGGATATTTTGTGTGGCAAGTGGTAACATGTCGTGCGTGTTGAATAGTATTGAAGAATTTGCTGTACGGTCAAAAACCATGGATTCTGTGTGGGTTTCAGAACTAATATTGCTCAAAGAGTCCATTACTGAGATCGAGACATCTGGCTTATGTATGCTTTGCTGTGTAGGTTGGACCAAATTATGACTGAAGGATCTACGTGGTAATTGAGCTTTTCAGGTTGCTGACAAAGGGTGTTACATTACATCTATTTTACTGATTTCTTGCTTTATCTGGAAGATAATTAAGACATGTCAAGTGGACCAGTGAGGAGGGTGTCACCTAGAGATATTCAAGTGGTAAGTTGTTAAGATTTCAGTTCGGTAAAACATAAACCTTGGCGTGTAGCCTTTTGCTGTGTGCTTGACATGTGCTGCCTTGTTCTTGAATTTCAGGTGCAAAATCTTATAGAAAGATGTCTTCAGCTGTACATGAATCAGAGGGAAGTTGTGCAAACCTTGTTAACCCAGGCAAAGATAGAACCTGGTTTTACTCAGCTTGGTAAGTACTTACATCAGTTATACAATAATTGACTCTTGAATGCATTTCATCGGAGTTTATATGGGCCCTGTTTAGCATTCAGCTTGAAACATTCTGATGGTCATTTTATTCTTGAAATTATTTATATATTCTGTCACTGTATGCCACATTCTTGTTTCTTTAATTTTCTATGACTAAGTTGAAATTCTGTCCCAAAGGTGAGATCACATTGTTTCTAATCATGTGTTATTTAACATGGACAACACCTGATTGCTACCACTTGCATAGATAATGTTCATATGTTTTTGTGTGACTGACCAGTGGTTTCTAAAGTTTGTATTCGTTAATTGTTAGCAACTTTTGTTTGCTAAGGCCAAAAGGCAAAAAGCTTAAAGTGATCTTGGAAAGAAATGCCAAAGTTCATCGACCTGTAACTTGAAAAGTATGTCCAATCTCTAGTTGCAGTGGTGATACTAGTTAAGTCATCTGGATTTCCTATAACCCTAATTCGAACATCTAGGAATTGAAAACCATGTTATAGAAGAAGAAAGTATAAATAACCTCCAAATTTTCAGAGAAGCGTTCCAAGATCTTGCTAATCTCTATTTTGCAACAAGTGGATTCTTCAATGGCACCATCTGTTCTGTAGAGCAAGGTGGAGCTTGAGTTTAGTTAGTGAATTGGTTGTTTAAATATGCATGAATTTCCTCGGTTGTCTACCTTTATAAAATCACACTTTAGCGGTAATGAAGTGGTAATCTCTAGGTGTACTTCCTTATTGTAATTTTGCAACTTTGATTCCCAGTTTGGCAAAAGCTTGAAGAAGAGAATCGCGACTTCTTCAATGCTTATTATCTAAGATTGGTGGTGAAGCAACAAATAAGTGAATTCAATAAGCTTCTTGAGCAGCAGGTGCAATTAATGCGTCAGATAAATCCAACTGTTGTTGCTCCTTTACCCACTTCTAATGGAACACGTATTACTCCAAGTAAGATTTCTTTTGAACTGCTTAACAAGATGTTCTAATTACATCAGTTGAATCTAGTTATGCGGTTTTTCTCCGTTTTATGGGTTAAAGATTCAAGTATCATCCAAAACTTTTGTATTAAATTTTTAGTTGGAAGTTGGACTAACCTATATGATTGAAAAATAAAAGAAAGAAGAGAAAGGATGGCTTTGCATATGCTCCTGTGTTCTGTGTTGATGTTTCAAGTATTAACCTTTTTGTGTCATCAGTGCACCGAAACTCTGCATGCTATGGCCTGGAGCATACAGGACTATCGTTGAAGTCGGAGAACATGCACCACCAGATGTCTTCAGGTTTACCTAATACATCGATTAATGGTGGATCGACATTGAACCCAAATATGCTTCCTACTGTCGAAGTATCTGCTAATTCCAACAGACTCGGTTTCCCACAGAATATGCTTTTGACACATAGCACAAGTATGGGCCTCATGCAAGGACTTAATAAGCAAATGCTCGTATCAAAAGCTGGTTCTTCAGGTTCTTCCACTTTTATGTTTGGCGCTGATGGCAGTGCCTTAGAAGAATGCCCACCAAACGCAGATGCATTAGTTGCTGAAACTTTCAGAAGTTTGGAGTCCAACTCACAAGCTTTGAATAACTCCCTGCTCGATGCAGACGATTATTCTTATGGATTTCTGAGTCAATTGTCTCAAAATTTAAGTTTCTCGGATCTGACAAATGATTTTGCCCAAATTTCAGGTTTGTTTTATCTTCAATTTCCCCCTGATCCAAATATCTGTTTCGTCTGTACTTGTGAGCATGAGCAGTTGTGCCTGATGTATGCAAGCTTTCAAGGTCACAATTTGACAGTGCTATTTAATACATCTTCACTTCTCTTTGTTTTGCTTCTTTCATTCTGGATTATCATTTCAGATATGTGATGGTGTGGTGGAGAGTTAACCGCCTATCTTACGCGTTTGACTATTAGTTGGCCTAGAATACTTGCATGCAGAATGAACAATTTTGCAGATTTTAGTCCACAAATTTTTGGATTTTTAAGTAGATTCAATATTTTGTTTAAAAATATGCAGAAATATTGGAGACCTACTCTAGATCACCCGTAATAGGACAGGACTATGAAAGCTTCCTAGGTTCTTTGGAAATAGATCGCCAAGGTTAGCCTTTCTGTCTCTTTCTTGTTCTTTTCGCAACATACACACCTGAAAGCTAACCCTAATGCCCTAACTTTACAGGAGGTGGTAAAAGACTGGACACTATATCTGAAGGTGTGAGTTATAAGTTTGGGTCTGACTAGCCTGGTAAGTTCTCTGTGCATGTTATGCTATTTGGATGCCTGCCGCTCAGGTTTCAGTGCTGGTATTGCTTGCTAAGGATGGTATCAATACCGTTTTCCTTGAAGCTGTTATTCTATATTTGTCTTTGCTATCAAATTTCTGCCTATCAATGTGTCATTGATTGCAGTTTTATGCCAGCATTTGCTCTACACGTCAGAAGTCGATTATAATTTTATAAAATTGTTTCCTGACTTGCAGTTTCAGATGAAAATGCGACCTTTCTCTTCATTCATCTGAGATTTAAACTATATCTTCCAGATTTCATTACCTTTTTGTTAGATTGTATGTTCTCATCAATACCTGATTGTGTTGCCAAGTCATAACAATAAACACGATAAAATCTTCATTGGTTTTCTCTGCATTTGTTAAATTGTGGAATGCCAATTTTTAAGGTTGAATACATCACAAACTAATACCGTATCTCGGAAATAGGTTCTTCAGCGATCCATATGTTAGTATCAATCGAATTGAAACACTTCGCCTAAATCGAAAAGCTTGAAAATATTTCTTTTTCTGTGTATTTCTTGTGACATTTTTAACGTGGACCCAGCAAATAACCCTCTCTCTTGTATTCATCTTTTGTTTGGCTTTCTGTCTAGTTACCTAACATCTGCATAATTTTGTTTTTGATTTTGATTGCAGGTTCTTGCAACTTCGGATGGCTTTGTATATAGCTTTTGCAATTAGAGCTGCTTGGAGAGGTATTATTGGTGTGTATAGTTTGACTGACTAGTAGACAGTAGGATTTGCTTTAGATAAAAGTTCACAAAATAATGCAAAACAGGTTTCTACAAAGGGGAAATCCATGGGCAATTGTCCTTGTTCATGGTCGTTATGGATTCTGTATAGTAGAGTTTGTGGTGTACTAGACAAGTGGTCAAACAAGATCATAAATTTCCACGTTAAGTTCTTGCTAGCCTGATTCTCGATGATGACTTGTCATTTCCACTTTTGCCATGCTGCCATTATTACAATCTGTAGAGTGCGCCTGAAAAGCTGAAAGGCTAAAAAGGACGATTTGCAGATGAGAAGTAAATAACAGACTAGTGTAACTGTATTTCAACCTGAAACTGATAAACTAGAAAAACGAACTTACTGGATGAAGAAAGGGAAGTTCAGGAACATAAATAATTTGGAATAAGATTATAACAATTGTCCTCTTGTATACTTCTATATCCACTTGAGTATGAACACATCATCTGATCATTATGTTTGAGTTTAAACGTAAGGGTGGATGATGGAGACTTTTGCAGCAATTGCATATACTTCATAAAGGCTGTTTATCCACTGGAATCTACCTTTCCATCTAATAGGTAAATTGCAATGCTGTAATGTTGATTATGCAGTGATAGCTAAATGATGTCTAAAGAACTGAATTGGTATGCTGCTAAAAATTTGCATCTCTTGCATGAATATCATACTTTATCTTAAAACAAGTAGAAGAAGAAAAAAACATGGATAAGTACTAGGGAAGCTCTACCAAGTGACATAAATCTGTTGAAAGGTGAGTAGAAAATACTGAAGAATGGTGAACATGAAACTGAATTGCTAATGTAAAGAGGTAATTTATATACACAGTCAAGTAGAACAGTTTGTTTTTTTTGTTTTCCTGTTATGCTCTTCTAGATGGGGAAGAAAAGACTTGATCATATCCTACATACAATGTTGCCTTTCTTTCTTGTTTTTTGATTGGCTAATTAGCATAACAAAATTGGAAAGGACATTTCATGTCAAAATGTGTACATGAAAACAATTCTATTCTACACTGCTATTCAGCCTATAATCAAACTCATTTAAAGAAGAAAAAGGAATTTACCTAAATTACATTGTTAAGGAAACTTTTCATAAAAAGGGGAAAGAAATAAAGTGAAGATCCGAGATTGATTAGCTAACAGTGGCGATGCCATTGTATCTTGGTCTTGTTCTGTCTGGTGAAAGCCCTTCTTCCACAACCTTCCTCTTATTATCAGACACTTGTTGTTGGTGGTGGTGGTGTTGTTGCTGAGGCTGTGTCAGTGACTGTTGCTGTTGCTGTTGATTTGATGTTGATTGTGGTTGTTGATGTTCTGAAGGTTGCAGTGCTTGTGATTGGCTCTCTGTATCTTCTACCTCATATTGGCTTTCTTGGTGTTCTTGTTCCTGATTCTTTACTTTGGTTTTCATCATATAAGGTATAAGCCTATTCAAATCTGACAATTGTACTGGCTTCAGGAAGAATTCTTCTGCTCCTTCCTCTAAACATCTGTAATCAAATCAGTTTCTTTTTTATCAGTTTTCACAGCCCCAAAGAACTGTAGACCCCCTAAAATATGTCAGAACAGGATGTAGAAACTAAAAGAAATCAATTAAGCTGGATATGGTCCTTTTTTACCTGGTGATTCTTGAAGGGACATTCTCAGATGACATAATAACTACAGGTATGTTTCTCAATGATGAAGATTCCTGAAAGTTCACCGGAAGGGAAAAACTGAGAATCTGTAACCACTTTCTTTTACGATGGGATTTAACTGAGCTTATAAAGTTTCCAGGGAACTTTGACGATGTGCAAGTCTAAAAGGATAGATCTTATCTTGAACAAGATCTGTTTAGATAAAAGATAGGTGGCAAATATTCTCCGGTAACAAACACTGACATCGCAAGTGGCAATAAAAGGAAAAGAAAGGAAATTGTCAACTACCAAATTCACATAATTCAGATATGAAAGCTTTACAATGTAGGAAAGAAATTCAAGGAAACCTATCTTGCCAGGAATAGAATGGATCTTAATAGGAAAAGTTTAACAAAAGAGGAAGGGAATATAATGATGATAGATAATGGAAACAAAGGATAGAAACCAAAAGGCACACCTTTACTTTCTTTAGCAAATCATAGCCAGTCATGCCAGGCATACAGTAATCAGTAATGATAAGATTCACTTCCACTTCCTGTAAAACAAACAAAACAATAAAGAGAAGAAAAGAATCAGAAACTCAGACAAGAAAGTTGAAGAACAATCAACAAGGAACGTGAGGAATCTCTGACATTTGCAGAGAAAGGGAAAGGAAAAAGAAAGGAAACCATACTTGATGATTGTTTGGAGAAACGGAAGGTGGATTTGTTGCATTGCTTTGTTCATCATCTCCATGCAAACCCAGAAATTCTAGAGCCTTGCTACCAGAATCAACTGTAGTAACTGTCATAACATAACAGAATGCATCTTAATGGGAACCCAACTAGGAAAACTTACAACTAAAGCCAACAAAACGTTAGCAATTCTATTAAAAAAGACACAACACCTTGATATGAAGTCTTAAGAAGTTTCTCAATCAGCTTCCTATCTATGAGACTGTCATCAACAGCCAAAACATGAAACTTAGACTCTGCTGCTATAGCCATTGCAGCAGATTCAAGATCCAACCACCAAAGAAGAAGAATTACGGAGAACTGGAAGATGTATAGATGGAAAAAAACAAAAACAAAAACAGGTGCTCTGCTTTTGATTGTTATGAAAGTTGCAGTTTAAGGTTTGTTGTGCCTTGAGTTGGTGTTTCCTTATGAGAGGAGGAGGAGGAGGAGAAGGAGGAGGATACAAGAGGAGGTTCTTTTGTATTGATCGATATGAAGATGACACCCAACAGAATAGTCACAGCCCCACAAAGCAGGATCCCGACCAGATCTCTTCCCAAATCTTGCAAATTTTCCAAGTTGATGTTAGAAATGAATTATAGAGCAAGCAATGTAAGAAAAAGAAAAGGACAAATTTAAAAAAACCCAAGTATAAAAAATGAAAAAAGATCAAATCTTTACAATGTTAAAGGAAAATGGGAGGTGGGTTTTTCTTTATATATACACCAAAAAAAAAAAACATGAGCATGAGGATGGACCAGGAAACAGAACGAAAATGAAAAAACAGGACAAAACAGAGTTTTTGATGAAATTTTGCTTTTAAAAAATGAGATTGAGAGAGAAATGAAAAGGAGAGAGAGAGATATGGGACCCAAGCAAATCCTCCAAGAGATACAGGTGATGTCAGCTTGAGGTGCCTTTTTCGTCTCCCCAATGTGAAATCATGTGGAACTTACCATATCTTGAGCAGGTGGGGAGTGGTGGTGATGGTGGGCAAAGATTGGCCAATTTTCTTACTTTGATTCCCTTTCAAGATTTGTTTCCTATGTATGTCCATGCATGTCTATGCCCATCTCAAATCCCAATAAATAAAAAAGTTTTTATAATCTATAATTATTAGATATATTTATTATTATCATAAATATTTTATAATAACAATTACTAAAAACAATAATTGATGCTTATATATAGACATAGCAACAAAATTTGAAGTTTAAATCATACTAAAATTTAAGAATTGGTTCATATAATTCAACTTTTATTATAAAATAATATCATTTTTAAATATTTTATTGGATTATATAATTGATCTTTATATAACTTCATACATGCATATACTTGGCACATTCATTGATGCATGCATCTTCTCTCGTCCTTTTGGTTGGTGAGAGGTGGCAATTTCTTTCTTGTAACTCATTAGGAAGTTAAATATATGTATATATTAATTAGGTCAGCTGATCATCTCCTAGATTTGCTCCCCTCACAAGTAATTGCACACAAGAAACAAGTACAGTTTCTGTAATTAATACACTGAAATTCTTTAACCATTTAGCTTTTTTTTAATTTAATGGGTTTTTTTTTTGGGGGTTGGAATCTTTCCACCCATGTGTTTATGAGGTAAAAATAACATGGATTGTGTGTGTGTTTTGTAGTGTGTATGTGATCACAATTTAAACTTTTTACTTGTGAGAATTGATTGTTTCCTTGAAGTTTCTTGGAGATCTCTCACTTTTTCAACCTCAAGATCTTGATGTTGAGAAACCCAAAAGCCATGTGGAAATTGTACACTCTTTTCACTTTCTTTGGTTGCTTACCCAATTTTCTTCAAACATTGTGTCAAAAAGCATGCATAGTAAAGAGATATCATCTCAATGATATGAGATTGACTCTCAAGGCCATATCACAAATGAGGATTGATGTACAAATTCACTAATAAAGTTAGACCCTTTAATGTAGGCAAAGGGTTAGAAATGTATGATTTGAATTTTACTTTTTCTTTTATAGTAAAAAATCATTTTGTTAAAATGATTTAACCATTACATAATTGAGACAAAAAAGTTGGTAGTAATATAATTTACTCAAGATTTATTTAAGACTGATACAAAATGATCAGTTTAATTACAAATTTTTATAAAATAATATATTGTCATTTATAATAAAATTAATTATTAAAAATTTAAAAATATATACTTCATCGATACTACTTTTAACATTATTTAGAATAAGCCGTATTATCATTATTTTTTGTTCTTAACCTGATTTTTTATCAAAAGCATATTAGTAATATTTTAACTTTTTATTTATATCAAAATAGTTATTAATTAAAATCCCATAATCTTAGAAGTGAAATGTAATCGTAAACTATGATTTTATATAAATATATACAAGACCTCAAAATATATGAAGGTAGTGATATGGCTTTCATTTGGAGAGAACCCTTATGGGATTTAATATAACTTTATTATTTAATTAAAGTCACGTAAGTTTATGAGTTAGTCTTGACATTGTATTATAATGGGTAGGTGAGAAAATGTTTAGACCTCCAATTTTCAGGTCAAGCTCAAATCCTATAACGTGTTAAACAGCACCATCCCATGTTACAAGTCCCATGCCATACTCCTTAAAAAAAACAATATTTTTATTTGACTCAAAAAATTCATATTTATTAATTGACTTAAAGAAAACTCAAATTCAAGAAAAAATAAAATATAAGCAATATAAATATCAAATATGAAATGTGGAATAATTAAAAATTATTAATATAACAATTCAATTCCGCTCTTATACCTGGATCGAATTAATTAAAATTGACTTAAATTAATCATCTAATATAATTATAATAAAATATTAGTTTAAATAAGATTTAATCACTTAAATTTGAGTTTTAAAACAATTTTTGATTAATTCTTGTATAATACTTATTCTTTGTATACTTTATGCTATTTTTAAACATAAGTTTAAGGCTATGTTTGATTATAAGCAAGCTAACCTTTTTAATGTAATGGAATAATTTATAATAAAATAGATATAATATTATAAAATTATTATTTTGGAGAAATGAAATGATTCTTAATATAATACAGTGAAATGTTATTTAAAAGATTAATAAAATGTAATATCATGTATGTATAATAATAATAAACGACTATTCTATCATTAATATGACGAAACACATGTTAATAAATCAAAACACGTATTGACAGTGAAATGTAATGTTGTTACTCATCCACTGCTGCTAGACGATGGTACTCGTCCTTACTACAATCAGCGGTCGATCCCAACATAAATAATGAGATGTATTGTCTTCTTGTTCGATATTAGAGTTGAAGATGTAATTGATAATTATAAAAAATTATTAAGAATATATTAAATATTACATATTTAACTTTTTTTATCATTTAAATTGGAGATAATTTATTTTTATTGCTTATGATGAAATAAGATGTAACAATAAAATTTTTCCTTTTTATCTAATTTTATTTTATTATATTATAAATATTTTTTTTAAATAATGAAATAATATTACATCTCATTACTAACTGCTCTATCAAATACAGCTTAAAAGATGATTTTTTTATTTTTTGGTTGATTCTGAAGGCACTGTCTTAGAGTACAAATTGACTAGCGAAAATAAGTGACACTAACAAGTTTTTACGAAAATCTAAAAAATTAGACAATTTATGAAGAAATATTTGTCTTTTACTTAAAACTATATATTAAAAAAGAAAGATTCCCTGACCGACTTTAATACATTGTACAACCTGTCATATATAAACTATAAAGAACGAGATAAATAATAAATAAAATTAAGTACACTAAAATTTTGTAATTTTAAGTTTTACTTCAATTATTATATTTTAAAAACTTATAGTTTATTTTTATAATATCATTTAAATATTGAGTAATAATAAATTAATTAAAAAATCCTAAAATAGAAAAATGTAGT
Source organism: Erythroxylum carthagenense (assembly GCA_026413575.1). Classification (NCBI taxonomy): domain Eukaryota; kingdom Viridiplantae; phylum Streptophyta; class Magnoliopsida; order Malpighiales; family Erythroxylaceae; genus Erythroxylum; species Erythroxylum carthagenense. Next base: position 2,741,128 of record JANZLD010000003.1, on the reverse strand, counting down.
AAGTGATTAAAAACAATATTATTTTAAAAAAAATTAAATTACTTCCTTGAAAAATAGAATTCTGTAGGTCATGGATGACTAGACTAAGCAGAAGCACTGAGGATACACTTTGACACTCTCATGGCTATTTTTCTTTGTCTACCAATTCAAGAACCTTTCATGTTCTACCTACCCATAAATATAATTTTATCATCACCTTTGGTCCCTACACACTCTTTCTCTTTCTTAGACCAAAATCGGGGACTAATCCGAACATTTTGACCACATAAATTTTGAATTAATTAATTTTTATTCAGTTTTTAACTTTTTGGTTCAATTTATTTTAATAATTTTTATTCTTAAAAATTGATTAATTTAATAATTTTTATTTATCAATATATTTTTGACAATCTCTTTCAATCTTAACTCAAATTCTTTAATTTTATTCGATCTTTAATCAGTTTTAAGATAGCTTAATGCTAGTTGAATCTTTTAAACTTTAAACATATGATCGTACCAGTTTAACTTTTAATCCGATTTTTAAAACATTGCTAAAATAAAAAAGGGACTTATTTCCCATATCTCATTTACATTGAAAATGAAAATGGAAATCATTTTAATAACGTAGAAAAGTTGATTATGAAGCATCTCGTCATTACATGGATCGTGGTCACCTAGAATTTTGAGGGAAGAGCTCTCGGATTCGATCCCCGTTAAACACCCATAAAAAGGGGCAAAAAGTCTTAATTGTGACTAAATTTAGAACCGAATTAGTCTGCCCAGTAGATTCGGATACCGGTAGCGTCAACAACAAAAAAAACCATGTATGGTCCTCTCTTTCTTTCTCTTTGGTCCCCCTCTCCCCCATTTATTTCTCTCTCTCTCTATGTATATATATAAGAAAGACATATTGGCTCAAAAGTTGATTTTGATTCTTTGTAAGAATTATAAATGTTCGTTCAATTTGTTAATATTAGTAATATCATAGTCATAAGTGTCTAGATTTTTATTTTTTTAATGTAATGTAAAAATATCGAAAATTTTAAATTTATTGATTAACCTTTTAAAATTAATACAAATCGCATCAAAATAACGTTTTTGTTAATACTATTAATAGGCGAATTTTATGTGATATTTAATGGACATGTCACATTTTTTAAAATAACATTTTAACTTTATTTATAAATTTTTTAAAACTTAATTATTAAATTAATAATTTTAAAAAGTTCGATACTAAATTAAAAAATAATGGAACATTGTTAGGTCAATGTCGAGAAGATGACAATCTAGACATGCCGAAAAATTCTGAACATGTGACTAGATTTGGTGGACCTGAGTCTGTTCTTGCTGGTACATCATCTCTGTAATGACAAATTAAGATGATGTGCCTCTTCAACTAAGCTCCCAAATTTATACAAATGTCACTCTTTTTCTTAATTATCAAACGAGGGCCAGTGGTCCCCAAGCTTGTGGTCCAAATGTGTCTCTTGCATCTATTAGCCTCAAAGTTCTAGGTTATATCTTGTTTTGATTATTGGAAGGATGATGAATCCATAGTAGAGATACATTTAACTTAAAATGTCTAATTCATTTTTCGAATATAAATTATTATTTTGTCAGATAATTTTACTTAAAATATATAATTTATAAATTATTACTGACACTTGATAGTTTTGGGTAGACTCACGTATAAATGTAACAAAAATAAAATAAAATAAGATAAAAAAATATCTTAAGAGATTCTATAGTACACAATTTTACCTCTAATTAGTAAATAGATTGTATCTAAATAATCCACCGAAAGCACATTCGATGAGAAACTTTCAAAGCTACACTCGTAACTAATGACGAAAGCGAGGAGTTTCTTGAAACGACGATACAAACAAAAAAATAAGTAGGGAAAATAAATAGAGACAAAGGTTACATCTAATAATGTAAAGCAAACAGGTGCAACCAATAATAACTATATCAATTAAAATATAGGATAGTAGCTTTATACACTGAATCCTCTACAGAAGAGGGCATTATAAATTAGAGATACAGTTGTACTTAGAGATCTTCTATGGAGATTAGTTTAAGTGGCATAGCATAATGTACACATGAAAAGATTAGTATATTACAATGTACATATAAAAGTTACAACCCATTGAATAAAATATTTTTCATGTGCAAGAAGATGAGCTTAGAAGACCTTTCACCTAGCATGGACAAAAACATTAATTTTTAATGAAATAATTTTTTATTTTTAAATATTTTTTACTTGGTAAAATTCAAATTATCATGTGTATGATAATAATAATTTATAAATTACAAGGCCTACGTAAATTATATAACAAAATAATAATTCAAAATTGAGTAATAGAATTAATCTTATTTATATCTTTTAATTTTTTCTGGATGACTTAAAATTTTTAGGTATGATCAAATGTTTGTTACCATGGTATGATACAATGAAACCCGAATTTAAATACTTGAAAGGCTAACCTGGTGACATTATAATAAATTTTATTCTCTTAATAAAAAAATAAAATCATTTTCTTTTTTTATTTTTCAATGTTATGAGCATTTTATTTATTCTACATCTTTATATATTAAATAAATATATATATTAAATAAAGCAAAAAGGCTCGATAAATTTGAAAGTGATTACAAGTAGATTAACTTTAATAGTAATACATATATGTTAACTTTGAATTGATGCTATCTCTCTAAATGTGAACGTGACGAATCATATGATTACAAATTACCTTTTTACCTTAGAGTAGTAATTAATTCATAAATAAAGAAGAATTTGGATTATCAAGACAAAAGAATCACAATAATTTGAGTACTTAACCCAAAAAAAAAAAAAAAGTTAGGTCAACTCTAACAACAATGATATGTATTTGATTCTGTTGGATCTTCTTGGCACAAGAGAAGATATGGTGGTTGATCTTTCTCTAATCAAACATTGAAAAAACATTAAAAGCATTGTGAGACATGGAGGTCCTCTTTGGCATGACTAATTATATAATTTCATTTGACTTTATTTAACAATATTTTTCATATTTTAGAAGATAAAAAAATATATATTGAAATTCAATTTTAACCCATTTATTTATTATTCCAAAATATTATATATAATTAATAAATAAAAATCTCTCGTTTTTTCAGTTTTGATTTTGAAATGAATAAGGAAATCCATGAAAAAGAGATGATATTTTATAATGTATAAATCCCTTTTGAGATTATACAGATCAAGTAATAAAAACCCTGATATGATTGTTTTAGCTAATTAATGGACAAATCAGTAAGTGCCAAGAGGATGGTGTATGATTGGATTAAGTTAAGCAAAACAAAAACCCTAAGTTTCATTTACCTGGAAAGTGGAAGTTCAACAAGACAACATTGACCGGTATAGTCAACCAATGTTTCTTAATTTATAGGTAGTTAACAATGACCTCCTTGATAACACTGATTAGAACATTTAATCAGTTTGATTTGTTTGATTATAAAAATTTTAAATCGTCCAACTTTTTAGTTTAAATTTTAATTTTGTAGTTTGATTTACTTAAATAATTTTTGTTGTTAAAAAACTAATAATTTATTAATAAATTGATCAATTTTCGTAAAATAATACCTCGGTTTTTAAAACATTCCTTGTTAATTGTTAGTTTCCTACCATTTTTCAACTAAAAAAAATATCAAACTTTTTGGCAAAACATTTAAAACATTTTAGAATCAACTAGAAGATAGCCAATAATAATATATACTTCACTATCACTTCAATAATAATATTTTTCCATCCATTATCTTACTAGTGTGAGTTGTATTATTTTTTAAATATATTATCATCCACTAGAAGTTAATGAATAATAAAATATAATTCCCTGTCAATTCAAGCTGAGTAATTTTTTCTTAAATTATGATATTTTATGCTTGACATTTACATCAAATCTAACTATAGATTAAAATAATATCGGAAGTTAAATCGGTAAGACAAGAGGTTTAAGGTTCAAAAAGTTCAATCGGTATTAAATTGCTGTAAAATCAATTAAAGATTTAATAAAATTCAAGAATTTAAATTATAACTGAAAGAGATTGCCCTTACTATCAAAAAATTGAAAGTTTAATAAAAAAAGAGATCATTAAAACAAAATTAATGGATTTATTTTAATTTATAAGAACTTATTAATTAATAAAAATGACCGATTAATTAATAAACTGATAAATTTTAACAAAAAGAATTATTAAAGTAAATCGAACTGAAAATTTAAAAATCAAACATAAAACTTAAATAATTTAATGTTTTCCGGTTGAATTGAGTGAATAATTAAAATTTTTAATTATTAATTTTAAAAGTTGAAATAATCAAAATATACATGAGATTTATTTCCCATGTACACAAAGAAAAATATACTTTAAATGATTTAGGAAAAAACCTTTGTTTTCTAGTAATAATTAAAAAAAAACAGAAATGATGGGCCCAATCAAATCAACGGCCTTAATCATCTTAATGGTAACAAAGCTTGGGTTAGTTAATTTAGTTTATTAACCGACTTTTAAAGGTGTTTTAAAGGAATGGACCCAAAGTCGTGAATCTTGCCGGCTTTTGTGGGTCAAATTGTTCTTTTCCTAAAGAACATGGAAATGCCTTGCGGGGTCATGCTGTTCATTCCTTTTCCGTTATAATTAATGCCGACCTTTAGACTAATAAAGTTTAAAAAAATTTCGTTAAAGATGGGATAAAATTAAAGAATTTGAAATAAAATTAAATAAGACTGTCCTTAATTTAATATTTATTTAAAAAGAAAGATAGTTAAATAAAAATTAATTTATTTTAAATTATAAAAATCGATTAATTTATAGAATTTAACTGATTGATTGATTGATTTTTAACAATAAGAGTTATTAAAGTAAATCGAATTAAAAAATTATAAATCAAACCAAAAAATAGGTCGATTCAAAATTATTATGGTTAAATCGTCCAAATTAGTTAATTTTTTA
>JANZLD010000003.1:2724936-2736063 GCA_026413575.1 Erythroxylum carthagenense | reverse complement strand
AATATCAATTAGATTAAATTTATTATATAATTTAAAATTATGCATTAAGTAAATCAATTATTTAAAATATATGATTTATAAATTACTACATGCACTCAATAATTTATTTAACATAGATTTGTGAATGCTATTATTATAAAAAATAAATTACCATTCTTTTAACATTTATATTATAGACATCAATATTAGTGTAAAATTAGATGTAATTTACTTAATTATAAAATCAATTGCAATTTAATGATATTTTACCAAAATATATATCTCATTGATAGTAAACAATCACAATGACTATTAGTTGTTTTGGAATCATTTGATTTAGTTGAAGGGTCATCTCAATAAACACAATTTAGTATTGGAAAACTTAAGGATGTAGAAGGAGCTTACGAGGACCAAAGTCATAATTAAGGAAAGTGACTTCTTTTATGGTCATCCAGTATAGTTTATTGCTTAATTGTAAAGTCTAATCAATGGATTTAAATTTAAAAATAATAGATTAATTAATAAATTGATCGGTTTTAACAACAAAAGTTATTAAAGTAAATCGAACAAAAAATTTAGACAGTTCTAGATTTTTACGATTGAACCAATCAAACTGATTGATTTTTTTAATAATCGAAGATGATTATAATAAATTATTGATTTGAATTATATTTAATTACTTTAAAAGTTGTATTAAATATTCATGAAAATAATATTTAATTATTATATATTTGATATTTATATTTTTTCTTTTCTTTTCTTTTCATGGTAAAGATCGGAACTTTGAAGCATGGTAATCCTTGTCTTAATGTTTTCACATGTCCAAAAGCAAAACAGACAAGCCCGATTCGGGTACTTTGCTAAAGTCTATAGCTCAACCCTGTGCTATGGCATGGGCCCAGCCATATTCATGCACAGAAGAGCCAGTTGTTGCAGTGTTTTTCCAAGTTGGGTTTGGTCTAGGAGACCAGAAAATCTCCAGTCAACACCAACTCTGCCTCGGTGAACTACACAGGCACAGACATCGAGCGATTGACAGAGAGTCAGACAGCCATAAAGAGATCGTGTTTGCGTTGTATACGAAGTAAGTCGGCGAAAATGAACAGAAGTCTAGTGTTTGTTGCTACCACAACACTGTTAGTGGCACTTGGATCAATCCTGATAGCGAGTCCTGGCAATTTATTGGCGCCACCAACCATTCCAGGGGCTAGGGACGAGTTGCACAGAGCTAAAATTGTTGACCTGAAAGGGGCTGTTGGGCCAGAAAGTCTGGCCTTTGATCCTAAAGGTGAAGGTCCTTACACTGGGGTTGCTGACGGTAGAATTCTTAAGTGGGAAGGTGATACGCTTGGATGGACTGAGTTCGCCACCACTGCGTCTAACAGGTCATAACCCTGATGAGATTTTGTTGGTTGTTCTCTTTTCTTTAGTCGTTTAACAAATTTCGTGTTTACTCTTATTTCTGAAAGGTGTTATGTAGTGATAAGCTTAATTGAAAATTCATGTTGACTGGGCTCTATTAATGTTGTGTCTGGAAGAGTGAGCTTTCCACATGTTTAGCTCAATTTAGCTCAGCTTGATCTTGTTACTATGAGCTGTGAGCAATCCTGATTCAGGAACTTATTTATACGAATTGGGAAAGTGAACAGTAGGAGTAATCTGCTTTGTATGTTGGTCTTATCACACTGTTGCGGAACTTATAAAGCATTCAACTTTGCCCCACCAAAGAATCAAATTTGTCATTCGGTGGTTGGCCAAGTAACTGAATGCCATCTTAGAGCTATCCTTTTCTCTGTAAGCATCTGTAAGGATCAGAGTTAACTCTAATCCGGTGGTAACTAGTAGTGTCGACGTGCATAAATGAATAACTGGTTCTTAACTCGAGAAGAAAGCGTCCTATCATTGTTATCTGTTGAAAACTCTTCAAGGTTGATGAAGTGTAGACTAGTGATTCTGATGATTTTTGGCTTGTTTAACAATATGGAAAGCTGGAGTTTTCTATGTTCTGATGAGCTCATTTTCAACTTTGATTAAAGGAAAGAATGTGTCCGCCCATTTGCACCAGAAATGGAGCATGTGTGTGGAAGGCCATTAGGACTGCGATTTGAGAAGAAAACTGGAAATCTATATATTGCTGATGCCTACTTTGGCCTTCAAGTAGTAGGTCCAAGTGGAGGTTTAGCCACTCCTGTAGTAACCGAAGTTGAAGGCCAACCCTTACGCTTCACCAACGATATGGACATTGACGAAGAAGAAGATGTAATTTACTTCACAGATACAAGCACAGTCTACCAAAGACGGTAATTCGATCAGTACTTTCCTTGTCTTTCATTGTATGGAGCTCACATGTATAATTATTAAGTCTGTTATGCTGTTTTAATAGTTTTACTAAGACATAGAAATGGTAATGAATCTCTGGAGAAATGGAGCAAAATGTACTCCAGTTTTCAACTTGTCTATGTTTGTGTTGCAACCCTGTAGTGAATCAATTCTTTGGATATGGTGGATTGGATTTTTTATGTTGTTCAGGGGATTTTCTTGCAGAATTTGTGTCCTTATTATATTGTTCAAACTTCCTAACATAGAACGAAATTCTGAGGAACGCAATACCATTGCTCTTGGAGTGGTTTAATGCATATCAGATTAAGGGATCTTTTTCCCATCGCTTCATCTTTAAAGGAGGTCTAATTGCTAACCTTCTGAATCAAACTTTCGTATTTTGGAAGTAGCTTGTGGACGTAGAAGCAGATTAAATGCTTAATCCTTTATTCATGTCCGGAGGAAGCTGCATTTGAACAAAATTCTTTCCTAACTGCTGTACTTGGTCATATTTCTGATTGGCAGGCAATTCATGGTGGCAGTACTAAGCAATGACAGGACAGGTAGGTTACTGAAGTATGACAAAACAACCAAAGAAGTAACAGTCCTACTACAAGGCCTTGCTTTTGCAAATGGTGTGGCATTGAGCAAGGACTCTTCATTCCTGGTAGTAGGTGAAACAACTACTTGTCGAGTTTTAAGATATTGGCTTCGTGGTCCTAGCGCCGGTAAGGTCGATGTGTTTGCTGAGCTTCCAGGATTGACAGACAATGTGAGAAGAAATTCGGAAGGTGAGTTTTGGGTGGGTTTGCATGCCAAGAAAGGGCCCCTAGCAAGACTCGCTCTTTCATACTCGTGGCTCAGCAAATCGCTGTTGAAGCTTCCACTTAGTTTCAAGCAACTGCACTCCCTGCTTGTGGGAGGAATACCGCATGCAACAGCTATAAAGTTGAGCGAGGATGGGAAAGTTTTGGAAGTTTTAGAAGATAGTGAAGGAAAGACATTGCTGTTTATCAGTGAAGTGGAAGAGAAAGATGGTAAACTGTGGATTGGCTCAGTACTGACGCCATTTCTTGGCATTTATGACCTGTAATAAAGAATTCACTTTTACGTGATATAGTGGAACCATGTAGAGATGATGAACTTCGCTCTTCTTGCGGCAAGAATTATATGTACAAGTACAAATTTGCAGTGAATAATCAAATGTACTTTGTTTAGCCTAATGATTTGAGTTAGTTTGTGCTATTTTCTTGTTCTTCTATGCATATTTACGTTGAAACTTTGTGATTGAAGTGTATGTCTATTAGCCCTGGTTGATCAATGATCATCTTATTATATGGCTACTGTGTTCATCTACCAGCAATCTAAATAGTCTAAGATAAAAATGATTCCATTTAAACAATCGATAATAGGAAACTTTAACACAATTAAAACCCTTAAATCTCATTCTATTTGAAGAACTGCTTCTCAGTCCTCCCCATACTCTTTCTGGTTTCATTTTAGCTGAGATTTTCAGTTCTCCAATCTCAATGAGATCTACAATTAGAAGAAAGGTACTGTCACCATCGAAACTGGCAGGAGCTATTTATGGAGGATCTATGTAATGCTCATTTGCTAATAAATCGTGATGAATTGTTGTGCCAAAGATAAGACCTGTGTCCAGGGACCAAAAGCCAGTTTCAGAGCTCTCCAAGATCCCATTTCTCTTGAGATTGAGGATAAGTAGCAGCATTGAAGATTTCATCTTAAACTTAGAATTGACACGACCCATGAAAAGCAAAATGAGGAGGGAACACTTTTTTCGAATTGTTGTGTCTTGATAAATTTCAGTCATCTATTACAATAACTTGAATAAATAGGATCTTAAAGATACAATAAGGAACAGCAATTACCAATTACTTCCAAATAAGGATGATAGAAATAGAAGTCTTATAATTTATAAAATTTTAGAAAAACCTATTTTTATAGACTTTGATTAAAAATCATGACGATCTAATCAAATGTCAAAACATAGTAATCGAACTTAATCCTTAAATTTGAATTAATTTAATTTAATTTGATTTAATTTAATAATTTTAAAAATATAAGAATTTATTAAATTGAGCTTCGAATTTAAAACTTGAGCTCAATTGTCGTCAGACAACATTTGCTTGCTTAAGTATAATGTTGTTATCAGGTGTATATTATCGTTATTTTTTAACCAAAGTTTAAAAATATTAATTATTAAATAAAAATTTTATTTTATTGATAAATATAAAAATGACTCTTCGATAGGAGCCGACAAAAATTTGCATTAAAGTGGTTAGTTGTGAGGTATGAGAGTGTTATTTGATGGGGTTCTACCAGTATATGATAAATAGCTCCGAGACAAAGTAAATATAAATTGAAATATATTTAATTATATTTCTCTTAATACATAAAAAATAAATTAAAAAACATAAAATCAAAATAATACAAATTTATAAATTTATAAATTTATAAATTAATTTATAATAAAGTTAAGTAGAAGTAAGACTGTATATTACTAAACTTTTCCAGACCTCGCACCTTAGTAGAACTTTACTCCTACTCTACTTATTATAAATTAATAGACCTCTTTAGACCCGCGTCTCAACAGGATTTTACTCCTATTTTATTTATTATAAATTAATTTACAATAAGTAGAGTGAGATTTTAATTTATAATAAACAGAGTAGGAGTAAAATCTCACTGAGATGCAAAATCAGTTATTAATTTATAATAAGTAGAATAAGAGTAATACTGCATATTATTAGATCTTTCCGTATTCTATCTTAAGATTTTGTTGGAGCCTGTATCTCGAAATTTTGTTGATGTTGTTATTATTGTTATAAATTTGTAACTACTAAACTTATTCTCATGTATGTATATATATCGCCACTACCACAAAACTTGCCAGAAAGCACAGAAACAAAAGTCCTCTAAATCTGCAGCAAAACCATGACTCCAAAGCTTGTCTTCCCCCTTATTTTGCCTATTCTCCTCTCTGTGACTGTCAACTTCTTCTTCTCCCAAGCGTCCGGTGTGTTGGAGAACAGTACTACTTCCGTTCACAGAGTTGGTCCGCTCCAGACCATTCCACTGTCTGGTACTGCAGTTGGACCCGAGAGTTTCGCCTTTGACCCTCTCGGTGGAGGGCCGTATACCGGCGTCTCCGACGGCAGGATTGTCAAATGGCTAGAACGCGAACGGCGATGGACGGATTTCGCCACCATTTCGCCAACCATGTACGTGCACCCTCTTATACTTTGTTTACAGAGTATAACTTCTCTTATACGGTGTTTGAAACATGCATTGCTTATCTATCATGTGAGCTTCAACACCACACCCTCTCTTTTGTTGTCATCTTATTGTAAAATATAGATTAATATATTTTTATAAATTAAAATAAATAAATTGATTTTATTTAAAAAAATTAACTAAATTTTAAATTCTTCAAAAGAATAATAACAATCTCTTTAAATTATATTTTAAATTATTTAATTTTATTTAATATTTTTTTACTATTTAACTTCTTGTCTAATTTTTAAAATATTAGTTTATATGCGATTACTAAACCATATTCTCACTTTAAAATTTAAAGATAATAGATTAAAAATGCTATTTATATATAATATTCCTTTTCATATAATATATATAACCTATGAAAAAATCTAGAGCAGAGGTCTGCTCCCGGTGACGAGGGCAAGTGGCTCGTGGAAACCTTGTTGGTTGTCTTGGGAAACCGAAAACACCATGTTGTTGACAACTATATGTTTTGTGGTAACCGTTGGTGTCCAAGTGTCGGTTCTGTTCATCAGAATTGTCCAAGTGTCAACTCAAGAAATTGGTGCAATCAAACCAAAATAGGTAGGAGAACCATTTTTGGCCACGTGCTAGCTCTACTTGCGATAGTGTCCGTGTCGGACACAAGATTTTTTGTCTAATTTTATGGTATCTTATTATAATCAGTGAATTTCAGTCATTTATTTATGTGAGATCCGTATTTATTTATATGGGACCTATGTAAGACTCACATAAATAAATAACTAAAATTCACTGAACACAATAAAATATCATAAAATTGGACAAAAGATTTAGACTCCCATGTCGGTCGCATAAAAAAACATCATTAAAACATTTAATAATAAATATTATAATTTCATGAAATATTAAATATTATTAAAATATTTAACATAGTAGCAGACAAGCCCACAAGTGTAACCATAACATTAATCACAACCTCTTATGTTGCAACCGTCAACTACACAATTCGTACGCCATGCAAAGGTTCATGAATGAATGCCTCCACACGAGCCTTATGCTTCTGAGCCATATGTTTTCAATCAATGTATTCACATCAACTGGTGTGTTAGGAATTTGTAAGTTTAAGTTTATGGTGTAAATAAATGCTTAGAAAGGGTTGACTCTGTGATCAGAGATGGCTGCCAAGGACCGCACGATCATCAATCAACGGAGCACATTTGCGGGCGTCCATTGGGTCTAAAATTCAACGAAAGCAGCGGTGATCTGTACATCGCCGATTCTTACATGGGACTGTTAAAGGTAGGACCCGAAGGCGGCTTGGCAACTAGGATTGCAACACGTCAGGGCGGCATTGCTTTCGGATTCACCAATGGTTTGGACATTGATCTTTCAAACGACGTCGTTTATTTCACAGACAGCAGTTCACGATACTCTAGACGGTACACCCTCGCACCCTGCTCTATGCATTGTTTCATTTATAAGGTTAAGAACTTGGGATTGATTTTGTGTTAAATATTATTCTGTTTTATTCTGTCTATAAAATTTTAATTATTTATTTTATAGAATTTATGTGAAATTCATGCAAGATTTATACAAAAATTTATATAAATAAATGATTGAAATTTATTAGAAATAATAAAATATTATAATATTAAACAGAAGATATAAACCCTAAAAACTTTAGAATTTTATAATTTATTATTTCCAAAAAATTTCAGGAATCACCTGTCCCTAGTGTTGAGTAGTGACAAGTCAGGGAGGTTAATGAGATACGATCCAAAAAGCCAAGAAGTGAGTCTCCTTCTAGGCAACCTCTCGTTCCCAAATGGGGTCGCATTAAGCGAGGACAAAAGCTTCATCCTAATAGTGGAAACCACAAAGTGCAGAGTCATGAGATACTGGCTTCAAACACCAAAAGCTGGAACTCTCGAAGTCCTTGCTCAACTTCCGGGTTTCCCAGATAACATAAAGAGGAGTCCAAGAGGTGGGTACTGGGTTGGTATGCACTCGAGAAGAGAGAAGCTTTTGGAGATGCTGCTCTCGCGTCCATGGATAGGGAAAGCTCTGGTCAAGCTTCCTTTTGATGTCGTGAAAGCTCACGCAGCTTTGGCCAAGTTCAGAGGGAGTGGTCTGGCGGTGAGGTTGAGTGAGGAAGGCGAGGTTTTGGAGAGCTTTGAAGAGATAGACGGTGAGGGGTTGTCGTCTGTAAGTGAAGTTATGGAGGAAGATGGGAAGCTGTGGGTTGGTTCCGTGAGTTCACCTTTCGCGGGAAGGTATGATTATATGTAAAGTTTGAAGTTATCGAAGTCTTGTACAGTCGAAGGAATAAAGAGTTGAGAGATAAATAGAGTTTATTTGGAATGTGTTTAAAAAATCATATGTTTGTATATCATAAAAAGGGATAAAAAATTAAAAATCTTAAAATTAAAAAAAATTAATTAAGTGTTTAAAATTTTAGTCAAAAATACAGTCAATTTTTTTATAAAAAAATTGATAGGATATATTACGATAAAGTTGCATCACACGTGAAAGTGTTTATCAAAAACTCAAGCCGCATGTCTCAACTAAGTCTATTAAGAAAATTAGTAGCTGATTTAGATAACAAGTGAGCTACTGTGTTTACATGTCTCAGGATCTAGTTAAAAGTAAAAGATTGAAGGCCTCTAGCAATTAATTTGCACTCATCTAGGATTGCTCCAAACTCATTGATACCATCTCGTGATCCATGGAATCTTTGCATTAATTGAAGACAATCAGTTTCCACTTGAAGATGCACAACTAGAATGTATCAATTAAGATAAAGTTTTTTTGAAAGCAATAACTTCAGCAATAATAGAAGGATAATTGGAAGAAAGAAACCAGAGAAACATTTAACGAAATGAACTCTCGCTCCTCTTATTACTAAACTATATGATTAAAACAATTATGTATTCTTGAAGCAGCTAGTAAAGTTATTTTTTGTGACTAAAAGTCCACATGTTTGAGTCAAAAAAAAATAGCCATTTGGTAAAAATATAAAAAGAATGTTACGTACAATTAATGTCCCTCTGTCATACCTTCGCAAAGTGGATTAAAAAATTTAACCAATTTGATCGATTTAATTATAAAAACTTCGAGCCGTCTAAATCTTTGGTTTAATTTTTAATTTTTTTAGTTTGATTTATTTTAATAAACCTTATTGTTAAAAACCGATATTTTATTAATTAATCAATCAATTTTTATAAATTAATAACTTCTTATAAACTAAAATTAATCAGTTAAATTTCATTTAGTAATATTTTTAATTAAAATTTAAAATTTTTTATTTCTATTATATGTCAAAATTTTTAATTTTATTCAATATTTATTCGATTTTATGATCATCTAATACTGATTGAATATTTTAAATATTAAACTTTTTATTTTATCAGTTTATTTTAATAAATGTTTTAAAAATCAGACTAGTGATTGGACTAGAGAAGCAACTGATTCAAGAGTCAATGGTTCAATTGGAATTCAACTATGATCAAATAGGTAACTAATAAATATATAAATTTTTATTTTATATATTATATATAAAAGATCATTTTTAAACATACTATTTAATTATTTATCTAATTGTAAAGTTAATTTAAATCTTCAAACTTGAAAATAAACAAGTTTTTTTTTAAGTTCACCAACACAACATAAAATAAGATAATAAAGCTCAATTGTCATATTTCATCAAAAAGATAAAAAAAGATCACTAATCACAATATTCATTCAAATTAAAATTATCAAAATCAAGGCATTTTAAATGGATTAGTAGGTTCTTTCTTTCATCGGTTCGGCAATTTTTACCGGTCTGATCGCAATATAAACGGGTCAATCAGTCACAAAAAATATAGGCTAAATCGGACTGTTTCATACTCCATGTTATGATTCTCCGGTCCGACCGACTGACCGATTTACTCCAATTTTCAAAACACTAATTTTAATAATCTTTATTTTAAAAAATTAAAAAAATAATTAATTAATCGACTAATATTTATAAAATAATTAAATTTTATAAAATTTAAACCATTTATTTTAATGATTTAATTTTTAGTTTGGTTTTTTAAATATTGTTATAAAGTGGGTATTAAAGCTCAAACACAGATTTTATCTTTCTGGTTCCTTGATTCTTGGACGTTAGAACTAGGAATTTCACCTTGACTTGTTCAGACATCGATCCTTCATTCCTCTGCAGTATTTCATGATCGGCTTGTCTGTGCTTATCCAGAAGAAATTGGCTTGTGAAGGTAAAGAAAAGGACGTAATCCTGATCTATACTGGAGCCTCCTTGTCATCTTCACGTGTATAAGCACAAAACCTCAAGGTAGATTGTCTGGATGAGACTCATCTAACATACATCTGTGTCAGAAGAAGATGACGAGACGACGACGTCAGTAGATTGAGAAAATTAAAATTACGTTAATATTAAATTTTAAAATTTTAAATGATATTTTAATAACATATAAATAAAGGAGATTATGAGTTTCTAAATATTATAAAATATCAAATTTTAAAAACAAATGTAGGTATTATTTAACTTTATTATTTACGTGCATGGTTTTACATGTATTGCATATTTTTGTTTTTATCGGATTGTCTGTTCTCATTATTCTGCTTCTAATATATTTCATGAAAATTTATCTATTTAATAAATACGACTCACAAAAATTAGACAGGTAAAATATGTTAAGAATAGGGGGAATAGGGGTGGGATGCCAGATCTCTATATCAGTGAAACAGTTAACGCAGAGTATTTATTTATCAATGTATAGTTATAAATTAATGGTAATAAAGATGAAGATGCTTTGCTTAATGCACATCTTTATTATAAGAGACAAGGTTATGAATATAACAGTAATAAATAAATTAAAAGTGATTAATATTAATAAAAATTAAGAGAAACAAGATTTAAGTAGTTTGGATAAAAGGAGACATTCAAAAACTCCATTGAAAAAATTATACTTAAAGATTGTAAGATGAAAAAAGAAGACTTGAGAAGAACTGAGGAGAGTTAGTTAATAATAATATGACCCTACTGAAAGTTATCGAAGACATAACTCTTAATAGAAAACTTCGACAGCACGGATAAAGAATACCACATAAAGAAATCCTTTTTTTTCTTAGTTATAGCTCTTTTAAACATTTTATTTTGAATTTTATATCTTATATTTTAACTTACATTTAGCCCGAAGTAATTTTTCTTTTAGTTATTTAACCTAAACATTTTTTTACTTGGCCAAAATATTTTTTTGTAATGATTTGTTTTATTTATTTATTTACATGTATTCTTTTTTGCTCGAGTATTTATTTACTTGTGTAATTTTTTATAAAATAATTCAAAAATTCAAAAATTCAAAACTCAAAACTCAAAAAATTATAATTTAATGAAGTAAATAATTTAAATTTAATTGGGTTTTAAACTTAATTCCTAATTATATAAGAAAAATATAAACTAAACATCAGCTAAATCCGATTTAGTACCTGTTAGAATTTACAATAGGCCTACGGACTCACACGAGAAGGAAAGTTAGACCACATACAAGTCTAAGTGAG
>JANZLD010000003.1:2679982-2699581 GCA_026413575.1 Erythroxylum carthagenense | reverse complement strand
GGAACACATTCAAAGTAACAACTATATTCAGCATGCATGGACTGGAAGGGAAAAGAACAGTGCCGCCGTTCTGGTTTCAGCAGCTATAATAATTATTGATAATTATTGCGTCAGAAATTGATTGTCTGCGGTATGTTTTTACCACATATGCTATCGGTGTTTCACTTATGCTGCATATTGTTCTCTCAGTGACATAGCCGCCATTTGGTATTCTTTTGGAAGTAACTTCTTCCAGCACAAGGTTACCCACCTATGTTGTCCTCGTGATGTTTATTGTTTGCTAATGCAGGGAAAGAGGAGGGATACATGGTGTCCAAGCAATCTTTCTCGGGAATCTCTTCAAGAGGTTGTTTTACTTTTATGGAAAGTCCATTCTCACTCATTTATGCTTGTTTATAGGAATTTATCATTCCTTACTGATACACGAGGCTTCAAAATATTGTATCTTCTATAGGTGGATCTCAATATCATATCAAGGCCATCGACTGTAAATCCCATGAAGACTAGTCGTGATGTGGGACCACTTCTTCCTTTTGAGGAGTTGTTAAGTGAAACTGACGCTCAGGATGACGTTTGCCAACCACAGGAAGATCGCTACTGTCCACCACTGGAAGAAGCTTTTTTACCTAATCCTTGTGCGTTATTGCATGTAACAAATAGGAAAAAGGTGCCACCTAAGAAGAAAAACCCTCCGGTGGTTTGTAACATTCCTCTTCATTTTAGCATTTTTCTCTGCTCATTTGAGGCCTTAATCTCAAATTGATCTATCAGGACGACCATGAAGTGCTGGAAATGGAAGCAGAATATGAGGAGTTGTTTTTAAAGTCAGAAACACAGGTTACTACTGTTCCCCCTGGATCATCTTCTTTCCCAGATATCATATTACTTATATTGCTGATTTTATTTGTCCATTGTTCTATTCAGAGAACTATGAGTGCGGTACATATTGATTGCCTGACAAGACAGTTGATTGAGATTGATTCGTTCCAATGTATAAAACATGATGGTAGTTCCACAAATGATGGCTGTGATAGTATCTGCCACATGGACAAAAATATAAACGTAAGGGAGTCAGAAGCCATTTTTGTGATAAAACAACTCCAAGAAAAGGTTTGTTTCTGTTTTATTTATTTGCTCCCTTAAGCCTCATCACCTTCATTTTCTATGTTTTCAGTTGTCCTTTTCTATTGTTAGGTTTTATAAATTCTACCCTTTAGTTCGGCATCTACTACCCTTTTTGACCTCTTATGCAATCTTAAAATTTCATATTATCATGCATTTTGCAGATTAAAAGATTAGAGATGGAGAAGTCCTCAAGCCAGCACAATCTAAATAGTGGTGTTGAACTTGCGACTGAGCAAAATATATGTGCAAGGGAGAAATTTGAAGAGGTAAAGTTTCTGTCAATGGTTGATGAATTTGCTGTTTACTCTACGTTGTTGGCGTACTGCTACAGCGTCTTCTACTTGCCCTTCCACTTAGGAGTAGCACTAAATTTTGTCAAAATGAACTCTAAAGTTGTGCTTGGTTTCCTCCCTCCATTTTGCAGCTTCATGATGAGTTGCAAATTGCAAGGGAAGAGGCTAGGGCTGCTCACGAACAACTTGCTTCTGATGAATCTTCCAGAAGAAATGATGTATGTGTCCACTGCTTATCTTTTCATCTCTGAGGATACTGACATCAACCTTACTCTAAAATGTTCTATCGTTAACTATAAATAATCACAAAGCTATATCTCAGTCTGGAGAATCTGAGTTCTGTTTCATTATTTTGAGATGATGTTGATTTAATGATATAGTTTTCAGTGGAGATCGAAGGCATAGCACTGGAAGTCAAGAACTCTGTTGAAGTTGTTGATAGTGTGTCCTCACTTATGAATGAAGCTTTCATGAGCTTTTCGACCATCTGTAATGTCTTAGCTGTGAGTGCTCTTGGAAAACTCAATGATTTTCCATTTGAGAAGTCTACTGTTTTGAAATGATTATTCTTTGTTGTTGGTATACTTTCATCAAATCTATGGCACTTGAATAGGTAAACATTCCTAGATTAACTGCTATGTGGTGTAATGCAGGATTTGAAGACTTTGATTTCCCAGGCCTCTCATGAAGAAAAGCTGATATTCAGTAATTATGAAAAGGTAGTTTGCTGTACGAACCAGAAAATTGCAGAGATTGAGAATGAGAAGGTGAAGTCATTGGCTTATTTTGATTTTGCTATGAAAGATTACTGATGTACGGACTATTATTTTCTAGAATGTGATACATTGTTTGTATTCTCAAATGCAGCTTCTTTTGCACAATCAATCAATTGATTTTCAGAAACAGATACAAGAACTTGGAGATGATGCTAAAAAATATGAAGATTCCCTGAGGGTAAGCCCCCTTTGTGCTGGACTGGATTTTACGATAAAGGCATCAAATAGTTGACTTAGAAACAACATTATTTTGATGCACAAAGTTATCAGTGAGCTAATAGTTTGGCGATGCCATTCTCTACTTGTTCAATCGGTGCAGGAACTTGGAATGCAACAGGATTTGGAGAAGGAAGAATTATTATCACAAATTGAAGCTATGGAAAGGGAGATATCATGTTTAACATCGTGTTCCTTGGCCAAAGAAAAGGAAAATTTGAGGAAAGATCTTGAGAAAACGAAAGTGAAGTTGAAAGAGACCGAGTTCAAGCTTAGGAATGCTGTTCAGGACAAAACCAAACTTGAGGTTTTGTTATATTCGTTAATTTTGCTGCATAAAATAACGGTTTCCAAAATTAAGTTGTCATCTTTCCATATAATTCTGTTATTTGTAGGGTGAGAAAGCAGCTGCTGAAAGGGAGGTCAAAAGATTGCATGGCCAGAAGACTCTTCTTGAGCGTGATATTAGCAAACGGGAATCAATTGCTGGTAGAAGACGTGATTCAGTTGTCGAGAGGAGTTCAAAAGTGCTTGAGACAATGCAGGTGATTGCTTGATGCAATCCGCCATTAACTTTGGCAGTCATTGTTGTTCATATGCTTAAATGTGAAAGCTCAAGAAAGTGAATTTTCAGCATTTTATGTTCATGCTTGACCTAAGTGCCCTTTCCAAAAGTCTGTCTTTTTTAAGCATGGGGAGCACTATGATATTACACTAACATAATCTTTGTGAATCTACTTGTTATTGATGACATTGATCTTTCTATTTGCTGCTGCATTCTGGCATTCAACTTTTAAGGTTTGAATAAAAAATCATGGCCATATTTTTACGATGTCATTAAACATCTATTATCATCTTTGAAGGAGATGATGCCATTTTCCAGAATTGTGTTAACATCAGTGCGCTGATGCTTGGATTACTATTACATTTTGCATTGCCATTTCATAGTTTCTTTGCCTCCAACCTGGAGGATGGATATGGCTCTAGCTAAAGGTTATTAAGAATTTTTCCTGGGGTGCCCGTGTCCACTTTCAGCGTGTGGATGGCTTCATCTCTTTTCTTTTCATTCTTCATTCATTATGAACTTTGTACTTCTTAGGAAGACTACAAAAAGCTGGAGGTGCTTGCATTTGAGATGGAAACGACTATTGCTTCTCTGGAAGAGGAAGTTGTGATTGCACAGAAAGAAAAGGAAGAAGCTATATTGAGAAATGAAACTTTAGGTTCAGATTTGGAAGCAGTGACAGAAAAGTTGAAATTGTCAAATGCAGAATTGAATTTGTTGCAGGAAGAGATTTCACGTCTTGTAAGTTTCACCTTACTTTTCAATTTACATCTCCCTTGGTTCTTGTGGTATATGTTTTCCAGTGTTTGACATTATATATCATCGTCCTACTCTCCTTGTTCAGGGACTTCAGCTGGAAGAATCTGCATGCAATGAGAAAAACATGGAAAGTAGGATTAAATTGTTGGAGGAGCAAAAGGAAGAGCTAGCAATGGTAACATAAGAGAAAGATCTTTTACTTCTGATATTTTTCTTCTTTGAATCATCTTCAACGTTTGTTCCTAAATTTGCTTATGAGACTGTTGATGATTTTGCAGCAACTCTCTGATTCTCTTTTGGAAATGGAGGAAGAGAAGGCCATATGGTTTGCTAAGGAGAAAGTCTCAATTGAAGCCATAGAGGAGCAGGCAAAGTTACATAACGCAGAGATAACGGCCCTATCGAAAGAACTCTCAGAGGTAACTCCAAAAAGACGATATTATTTGAGGACTTTAAATAATCAACCCCTGTACTACTACTTCAAATAATCTTTGATAAGAAAAGGTTTCTTGTTTAGGGTTTGTTGGAAATTTTTGTTGCATTCACATACTGAAAAATTGTAAGACAATTTTGACATCAATGAATGTATGCGCAAGCACTTGGTTTCTGAATTGGACAGACATGTCTGTATCGGCTTTCAAGATTTACTGGAACATAACTGACAGTGGTTCTTTATGATCTCGCTTGGGTAATTTCAGGTGAGAAGTGACTTGAAGTCCTGCCTGCAAGAATGTGAAACGCTCAAGGAAAAATTACTGTATCATGAAGAAAATACAAGCCAGGAAAAAAAATCCAGGTTGGTGATTAATTCTTACATACCTAAAGATGCAGTTAGATATGTATATATATTTATCATGGAACCAATTACATAATATAGTTAATATTTGTTTAAATTATTCCTGTATATCAAATATAAGGTAAATTTAAATAGTACTAGAAAATATCTGCATATTACTTGATAAAAATAAGTTAACAAGTCACCAATTTAGTGATTTTTATGATTATTGATTAATATTTTTTAAATTTCTTTTATTCTTTAAACTGTTCATTAGTATACAACATTATTTTAGACAACATTATTATTATCACAGGTTTAATTATTTAGTTTTATTTTGGTTGATTGGAAAATTCTGGCTTTCTTCATCTCATTCTCACCCCCATTCATGTATAACTTACTTGAAATCCTGTAAAGGAAACATCTATGTTGTATGCCCCTCCCAACTTGAGTCATGACAGATGAGTAACTTGTCGTCTATTACTTGCCTTGCTTTCAACGTTTGACGTCAATATTGGACATCTCTCCTTCCTTTTAGCTCTGAGTAATCTTCCTTTTGTTTGTGTTAATTTTCCAGTATAGAAAAGCTGGTAGAGACTGATCAGCTGAATTGTGACCTGAAAAGAGATGATGTAGAGAGCAAACATTCTCAAGAGGCAAGATCTTAAATCAATAGATAAAAGTTTGAACTAACATAGTTTTTAAGTTGGATTTAAATTTTAAAAGATTAGTTCAATTTAAGCAGTCTTATGTTTGATTAACTAATACCTTTCTTTTCCTCCATCAGTTTGATAGGCTTACAGCAGAGCTCCGTTGTGCTTGTGAGAAAGTCGATGAGCTTGAGACGGAAATCACTACCATCAAGAAAGAGCGAGACTACTTATTCACAGTAGTTAAAGACGCTGATACAGGCTTAGAGTTTGAGGCTGAGATGCAGGTTTTGTTTTCTAATTGTCATGCTTACTTTGCTATTTGCCTTGAAATTTTCAGTTCAACCAGGCCAAAACTATAAAAAACTTCAACTTCCACTCCTTTATTCTTGCTTTTCTATTTTTTTTGCTGAAGTAGTTTGATTCAGATGATCGAAGAAAATTGATTATTCCCTTTGCTAAATGACCATAATTGTCAGCAGAATCTGCAAAACAAGCTAATCAACATAACGGAGGAAAGGGACAAGTTGAGGGTGCAAATAGAAGAGTACAGGAGAAGCGCCGCTGAAGCAGAATTCATCAGAATACATTGCGATGACAAGGTGGGTTACCATAAATTTACTGGTGCATATGCCCTACCCCTAAGCTCGTAACGATTGATTTATCATATGATTAGTTAGACTTAAAAAAAATTATTAAATCAGATTAAAAACATAAGTTCAACTGAATTTAAATACTTTAAATTTGAATTTAAAATTAATTAAATTAAATTTAACTTATTGATTGACTTTGAATTGAACTAAAATTAAACTCTCTTTCTTCTAAGTTATACCGATAGAAATATACTTATTTTACAGTTAATTGGCGCAAAAGCACAAGTTGAGGAATTGAATAGCAGACTATCTAGCATGGAAGCCAAAATGCAGAATGTGAGTTCCTTCATCTCTTTACTCTCCGTTCAAAGCATGATCGTGTCGTATACATTCCTTTCTGCCATTACCCTTAAACATGCAAACTTGCATACACGAACTACATGTTCCAGCTGCTAAAAGCCCAAGCTTTTCTTCTCCATTAACCAAACTTTCATGATAGAAGCACCTTTAAACATGTGTTTCAAGTCCGATTTTATCATATTCAAACTTTAAGATTAAAACCGCATCATTTTATTGAATCGTTTGCTGGGCTGCCTCCAAAACTAATAACAGGATGAGAAGAAGCACAAGAACGAAAAGGTGAAACTGAGGATGAGGCTGAGAGGGACGCAGGCGAAGTTGGATGCTTTTCGATTCAGACAAAAGGAAGCCATAGAAGAGATGGATGTTATGAACAGAAGGTATGAAGAGGCATCAAGAAAGCTCAAGGATAAGTTGGCATCCTGTGGAATCGAGAATCTCAACCTCAAGAAGCAACTCGCTGCTGCTACTGGTGCTATGAAATAGAAGTTAAAATTAGCAACGAGTATATTTATTTGAAATCACAATTATCATTTATTTTAGTTATCGATCAATTCTTTTTCTGTTATATTCTATTAAAATTTCATATTCGTAATCCTAAAATGTTATTATAAATAATCAATAAAAACTAACTAAATATAATAAAAATTCTTTCAAAAAATAAATATAATAAAGTTTAAATTTAATTATTTTTAATTATATTTTAATATTATTAATCTTTTATTTGTGTTATATTTCTTGTGATAAAAATATCTGATTTTTTTTATTTTTATTTTTGAGGGAAAAACACAACTGTAA
The DNA here is from genome assembly GCA_026413575.1 of Erythroxylum carthagenense. Classification (NCBI taxonomy): domain Eukaryota; kingdom Viridiplantae; phylum Streptophyta; class Magnoliopsida; order Malpighiales; family Erythroxylaceae; genus Erythroxylum; species Erythroxylum carthagenense. Next base: position 2,692,671 of record JANZLD010000003.1, on the reverse strand, counting down.
TTAATCAAAACAATCCGCGATACAAACCGGAATATAAAACGAAAATATAAAATCAGAAAAAGAAAACGAACTACGCGCTAACTTATGAGCTAAGACATTAGAATGATGACTTAGTTACATGACTCGAACATTTTGTCTTTGTGTTAAAAGCATCTTGCAATCATTAATAATCGAATTGTATTTGGATCAATCCGAATCATGGCTATGAAGCGAAAACACCACTTCTTGCGCATCTGTATGCACCGTGCCAGGCCCAGGACAACGCACACGAACTTGCTCCAAAGCTAGCCTCAAAACCAAGGCTTCAGCCACCTTGGGGTAGAAGAATCCATGACGAGTCGAATGAAAGCGTGAACAAAACCACCAGTAGTTGATCATGTTACTGCCCCAGTATCCATATGACGTGAAGCCTCACAAATTGTAGCGTCTGTTTAACACCTCCAACCACCATGCGAGACGTCGCCATGGGCGACTGGCGTAACGATCGGACGAAGAACTGGCTATCTTTGCCGATGTTGCGCCTCCACCCATTCACGTTTGTAGTCTAAAGCTTGCTGCATAAGAACACCAGCAGGTACACTACGCTGGTTCCACACCACCTCATTCTGAGCCCACTACAAACGCCAACAAAGCATCACAAACTATTCCACTACCGCTAAATCCCCTGCTTGACAAAGAGTAATAAAACACGCAGGAAAAGGCAAAGCGAGAGTATAACCACCGCGGCCCCATAGCTGCCACACAGCGAGAGCATTATTGCACCGCAAAAGAACATGATCAAGGTCCTCATTCGAAGCCATGCATTCACACAGAGGAGCAACATTCAATCCATGCTGACTCAAACGTTGTTTAGTCGGCAGAAGATCACGTAACGCACGCCGAGTAAATTCCCTTACTTTCGGAGGAACTTGCAAACGCCACACCCACTTCCAATCAACAACATTATTAACCGTAGGGGTGCGATGCAAACGAGAGGCAATATAATAACCTGATTTAACTATGTACACCCCTTGTTTATCGAAATGCCAAATCTGCTTATTTGGGATAGAAGAAGAGAGAGGGATTGAGAGCACTACACGTGCATCGTCCTCATTGAAAAGAGAAGAAACCTTGTCGTAATCCCACTGCCTACGATCGTGCTCAAATTAAGTCCGAAGCCCTCAAATCCGAATCAACCAAGCTAGAGGCAGATTGAACCTTAAAATCATGATCTCTAGGCAGCTAAGCATCACGCCATACACGAATGTTCGCACCAGAGCCAACGCGCTAGCGGAGACCCGCAAGAAGGACCGCTTTGGCCTGATGAATGATTCGCCATGTAAAGCCTAGATTATACCCTAAATTGGCAGATAAGAAATCACCAGTAGGAAAATATTTTGCACAAAAAATACGATAAAGCAACGAATTCGGGGAATGCATAAGACGCCAACCTTGCTTAGCAAGCATAGCAAGGTTGAAACATCGTAGATTCCGAAACCCAAGCCCACCGTCCTGCTTCTTTTCGCACATCCGATCCCACCTTAACCAATGAACCTTATGAGTACCATCGACCTTAGTACCCCACCAGATAGAATTCATCATCCGTTGCAACTCGTCACACAGAGAGATCGGAAGCAAAAAAACACTCATACAATAAGCGGGGATAGCCTGAGCAACAACTTTAATCAAGATCTCCTGACCGGCTCTAGATAAAAATTTATTCCTCCAATTCTGAATACGATGCCAAAGTTTATCGCGCAAAAAAGCAAAAATAGCTTTCTTATTACTCCCAACCATCGATGGCAATCCCAGATAACGGCTATGATCAAGTGGAGCGTGAACAACAAGTATGTTGGATAGAATGACCTTTTGAACCTCGAAAACATTAAAGCTATAAAAAATACCAGACTTATGGAAGTTGACAACTTGATCAGAAGCTTGCTCGTAAATACGAAGTAAATCTCGAATTGCATGACACTGTTGTTCCGTAGCCTTGAAGAAAAGAAAAGAATCATCGGCAAACAATAAATGCGAAACCGAAGGACTATTACGACAAATAGAAATCCTCGTAATAGCGCGTCGTCGCTCCACATCAGTCAACAAGGCCGATAAACCCTCTGCACAAAGATCGTATAAGTACTGGGAGAGCGGATCACCCTGTCGCAAACCACACGAAGAAACAATTGGGCCAACCGCATCGTCATTAATAGTGACAAAATAGTTGACATTACGAACACACATCATAACCAAGGATATCCACCGTGCAGCGAAACCCAAAGCAACCATCATGCCCTCAAGGCAACCCCAATCAATCCGATCATAAGCCTTGCTAATATCAATCTTAAGGGCAACGTCACCACCAACATGTCCAGTTCGCCTTTTCATATAATGGATAACCTCAAAAGCAACCAAAATATTATCAGTGATCAAGCGACCCTTAATAAAAGCAAACTGAGACTCAGAAACAATACGAGGGAGAAGCTTCTGCAATCGATTCGCAAGAACTTTAGCAACAATTTTATACAAGACATTACATAATGAAATAGGGCACAAATCCGTCACCGAAGTAGGGTGATCAACCTTAGGCACAAGAACAATGATAGTGTCTGTTAAGGAAGGGGGGAAGTGACCTTCTGTCAACCAAACATTGCCCGCAGCAACAACATCGGACCCAATCAAATGCCAGAAGGTTTGGAAAAAAGCAGGGTTCAACCCATTAGGCCTTGGAGCCTTATCCGGATGCATCGAAAACACTGCACTACGAAACTCATCTGCAGTAAAGGGTAATAAGAGGGCGGCATTATCGGCTGATGTAATGCGAGAGCCAACTAGCCCAATAACAGGTGAATAGTCGACATCTTCAGCCGTATAAAGATGTGCAAAATAATCCCGAAGGATGGCTCGAATACCCGCTCTAGTAGGCACCATGTTGCCACTACCATCAACGAGCTTAGAAATAGTATTACGTCGCTTCTGTGTGGATGCAGAGAGATGAAAGAATTTTGAATTGGTATCGCCTTCCTTCAACCAAAACTCTTTCGCCCGTTGCTTCCATGTAATGCGCTCCAAATCGAGTAATCGAGCTAACTCCGAGCGTAAAGTATTATAGACATTACTGTTAACTGATCGCACCACCACCAAACGTTTTTTAAGTCGTTTCTTTTCAGCAACAAGAGCCCGATCAAAATTACGACCCCAATGCGCCAAATCAGCACAAAGCTGCTGCTTCTTCATTATAATATCACCTGGACTAGCCCAAGCAGCCTCAACAATCGATACATTTTATTATTAATTTAATTTTTTAATAGACATTATTTATTTTTAAAATTAAAGTTCAAATTTTATTTACAAATATTTCAAAAAATATAAATTTATGATAAAATTTGTGTGTGTATAGATGGAAGATAATAGCAAATATATTTAAAAAAGTGACAAATTTCTTATGTGTTTGATGTATTTTACATACGTAAACAAAATTGATAATTTAAATTTTAAGTAAATAAATCAAAATTATTTTGTTTAAAATTTTTTACTTAATTTTAAAATTTAATGTTTTTTAAAAATAAAAAATTTCTTCAAACTTTTAAAATTAGAATGATTTTAAATTACTCAATATTAATAAAAGTAAAATGATATATTTTAAGTATAAAAATCTTAAACTGATTAATATTTTTAGTTTAGTTTTTAATTTTTTAATTTAATTTATTTTAATAATCTAATCAATCATATTATTAATTAATTAGTAAATTTTCGGAAACTAATCGATTTTATAAATTACAAAATTAATTAATTTTTAATCAATAATTTTATTAATTAAACTTCAAAATTTTCAAAATTTCTTTAATTCATATTCTAAAATTTTAAATTTTATTTAAATCTTAATTAATTTTATAATATTTAATATTAATTAAATCTTTTAAAATTCAAATCTATTTTAAAATTATTTCTTATTACTTAAAAGTGAAATATAATTGGTCATGTCATGTGACCAAACAACCCCTTTATAACTTAAAAAACCGACAGTCTCGCCGCCAACTCTTTGCGGGTTCCTTCAGGCCAAGGACGGCGGGAAGTAAGCGTGATACTCTTAAGGAAGGAGAAGAACGGGGTTTTATTGTTTGCTTCCGGAAAAACTAAATTCTCAAGTAGAGAAAGGGAGAAAAAAAAAATGGCGATGCATGGTGGGAGCTTGAAGTCGACCTCCATTAACGGAGTGAAGATATACACAGTTTCCTCCCAGCACCGCTCTTTGGCCACGTGGCTTGCGCCCAAGAAACAGCGAGCTCTTCGCAAGGACAAAAGTAATGATTTGTCTTTGATTCTTAGTTGTTGGGCGTAACAAAAGAGTTGTCTTTTGGCTAAACCCTAGCTTAAACCCTGGTTTAATTCTATTCATGTGAAAATCACCGTAATACTTTAGCTGTTTTGGTATTAAGTTATGGAATTACTGAGTCCTAGCTATTAAGAATTTATGGAGAATATCTCTGCAAGTTTTAGGTGGATGGTTAAATTGATTTTCTGGAGCTGTGCAGTATATTTCATTGAATTTTAAACTAATAGGAACGGGAAAGTGGGGATTTAGTGTGACGAGGATGTTTATCAAGTCTTAATGGTTTTTGGGTTATGGGAAGCGATCATTCGTAAGTGAACTGTTTAATCATTTTAGTTATAGAGTTTTCTTGTGGACCTGAACTTTTGTTTGCCACCATAGTTGTTTACGCAAGTATGAATAAGGTTTTTGTACTATTTCTATTGGTGTTTTCATCTCGCCCTGTTGTCATGATTAGGCTATCAGCAGAGGGTAGAGTTGATTCAGGATTTATGGTTTGAAACTGCTACGACCAAAATCAAAGCTACTCCTGATGGAGAGTATCTCATTGCCTCAGGTGCTTTTCTGTTTATTTTATAATTTCTTTTTTTTTTTGGTTGTACGTTGTGGAAAGAAAATTAACAAATGCAGTATCTAAATTGAGCGGAGTTGTGATTGTATTTGCGCTCTGTACTATAATGCAGGAATATACCCACCTCAAATTAAAGTTTATGAGCTAAGAGAATTGTCGTTGAAGTTCGAAAGACACTTGGATTCTGAGATTATTGATTTTAAGGTATGCTCGCTCAATAAAATTTATTAGTCGTGGTTTCATGGATTAATCCTTGATGTTATTCGTTATTTACGAACACTGACTTATAATAAAATAGAGGATCTACGCACCGGTTACATGGAAGATTTCATGATTACTATGCTGAAGGTCTTAAGGAGAAGATAAAAACGAGGAATTACTACAATGAAGTGATTTTAGCTTCTTAGTTTAGATTGAAGGGCTACCAAGTGTTCAGTTGCGATTTAAGTTAATACAATTTCTCTTCTACCCTTTTTTTTGTGGCTAGATCCTGGATGATGACTATTCAAAGCTTGCTTTTTTATGTGCTGATCGGTCAGTTTACCTACATGCAAAATACGGGAAGCACTATAGTTTGCGGATTCCAAGGTCACTTCCTATCCGCTTTATTTATCATTTTTCAAGTTATGGTTTCTGTTTCATTCATTTCTTCAAGAGTATTTTGATTGTACGCTTGACCTTCATTAATTCAATGAGATTATGGCTTAACTTGCTTGTTCATGAGAAGAAATTTTGGTCATAGACTATGGAAAAAAAGAAATAAGTTCGAGCTAGGAAACACGGTTCACTTATTTGATATTTATGGAACTAGTTTATATCTGTGTCGGATATTGTTACCTGTGATATGTGGTAAATAAATCTGTATTTGACATGATCATATTGAGTTATATTGTACCAACTAGTATCGCGAGCCTTAATTTTTCAAGGATTTAACCAGTGAAGCTCTCTAAACTTGTTTTTGAAGGCGGTTAACTGGGTATGCATGTATGCATTAGTAGACAGATGTGTTACTGCTGAAGTAACTAAGGCTCGTTTGTCCTTTATTCAGTGCTAGTAAAAACAAGGTCATATGTGTATTAGATGGCTGATTTTTAACCTTTTATTTTTTTCTCTTTGAATGCAATATTGCTAACCATAACTTTCATATCTTGACTTTGTTTGCGGTATTTCTGGTGCCTAAAAAAGCTGTAAGAAAAAAGTCTAGAAATCTACATCTAACATTCTTGTTTTCAAAAAAAGAAAAAAAAAGGAAACCTTTTGGTCAAGTGAGATGCGTGTCTGAAATTTTTTCCTACTGCATAGGCATCCAATGGTGTGAGTTGTTGATAGTTGATATTTACGTTCCACTTACTTTTTCTCACTTTTTATACACAAATAATTGGTTCATTTTAAGGTAAGTTACTCTAACACTTGTCTGTGGGTATTTGACAGGATGGGTAGGGATATGGCATACGATTGCTGGTCTTGTGATTTGCTCTGTGCTGCATCATCTCCAGATTTGTATCGGATTAACTTAGAACAGGTATTTGACTCTCTATGAACTATCGTGTTGGCTTCAGTGAGGCTCTAATAGCTTTCGTGATGATTCTATTATTAAATATCTGTTGCTTTGTGACAAAAACAGGGGTTGGAAGTAATGTCTGCTCCTAGCTGCATTTGCTATGTTCATATATCAAATGTGCCAGATTTTAAGTGTTTAATGTGTGTCATTCAATTCTAGTTCTTTTTCTGACAAAGATCTCCCTGGATCTTTATGTTACTGTGATTGAAAAAGATAACACGGTTTGAACCAAAGGCAACTTTGATTGTAATGACCTCAAGTGGACCACAGACAAGCCTGAAATAGAATATAGATCTTGTCACTGTTTTGTTTGTCATAAAGCTTATGCAATCTTGGTTATGGTAAGGACCTATAAAGAGGACTCAGAATAGTTGACAGCATGAGTATGAAAGAGCCTTCACTCGGGGGATTACGTGTTTGATAAAGTCATTTGTGAATTCTGAGGACAGTGTCCTCTTATTTGCATGTGCACAACTGTTTGCTGTATAGCCAGTGAGGTTTTGCATCTGCATTTGTTGGGTTTACATTTGATTTCATACCCCATCTATTAGTTTGACTTATTACTTAATTTATTGCATAAACATGTTTGCTATGTGGAGCTTAGTTCTCTGAAAATGATTAAAATAGATATCTAGCGTAAGATGTGATATGGTTGTGAAATGTCCATATTAAATTCTCTTTATGTCGTGTGAAATTGCAATCGAGGAAGAATGTTACAGGATCTTTGTGTTTAGCATCTCAGAATGATTTTGTTCTTTCTTTTGTCAGGGAAGATTTCTCACCTCAGTCAACACACAATCACCAGCCTTGAATGTAGTTTGCCAGAGGTCTGTGATTGATCTTACTTCTCCATATAATTAGATTTTGAAGTCATTATCTTTAGCTCTCGAGTTTTAATGAGTAATACACATTGTCATTCCTTAAATTGTAGCAAGCTGCATGGATTGGTTGCCTGTGGTGGCGAGGATGGTGCTGTTGAATGCTTTGACATGAGAGTAAGATCTTCAGTCGGTAGAATCAATGCTGTTGCACCAGCTGGGGATATTGATCAAGTAATTATATTTTCTTTTAATCTATGTCTGGGAATCTACTCTATGGTTTTGTAATACATTTCTGTTATGTGTTTCCTGGATTTTGTAGGAGGTCACGGCATTGCAGTTTGATGATGAAGGGGGTTTCCTCATGGCTGTTGGAAGTAGTGCTGGAAATGTATGACACCATTACAACTCAGAAACTTCCCCAGAAATTATTAAGCATGGGTACTTTCTATGTATTATTATTGATCTTTTTCTTTGAAAATGCAGGTGCTACTCTATGACTTGCGATCCTCACATCCTGTACGAGTTAAAGATCATATGTATGTTTTCATGCGTATACGAGTTTTTATCTTTATAGATATTTATTGATCCAACTTTTGTTTTTTTTTGACTTGTTGCTTCTTGGAAACATTGTTACCATTTTGTAGGTATGGCAGCCCAATATTGGACATTAAGTGGCATCGCACCCTTAATTCTGATCAGCAAAAGTTAATTACTACGGATAATCATATTGTTAGAATATGGGATCCTGAGACGGTGAGCAATACTTTTCCCGTTTCCTTGTTTTTAAGACTTTAAGAAACTTGTGCTAATGGAATAACTATTTTCTAAAGTAATGCCCCTGCAAGCAAAATTGTAAAATGTCCAGAGTGATACTAACTGAAGTTTCAGTTCCTTCAATTTGGCACAAAAAATAGTTGCACAATGTGATGCTTGTCACTATCATTTCATAAACTGACAGCTTAAAAGTTATTTGTTTGCAAGTGTAGTTCTTAAAAAAGTTTGTCTCAAGCACTTGTTCCTTTTTTAGACTCTTGATTCAATAAACAAACTATTATATTTTATTTGTTTGCTGTGGTCTCATTTTTGTTGAGTTTGAGGGGCTTTGTTCTCCCTCCTCTGGTGAAAATAGTTTATCAACTTATGCATAAAGTGTTTCCTTGTTTAAATTATTTTATGTCAGGTAGTTTATTGATATTAATTTGAAACGCAGTATTATGGTGAACTGTGTAGTCTCAATGACGTTTTAATATCTTTCTTCATCGCAGGGGGATGGGATGACTAGTATTGAACCCACAGCTGGAAAGATAAATGATATATGTGTGTTCAGTAACAGTGGACTGATGCTACTGGCTTTGGACTGCAGCCAGATACCGTCATACTTTGTGCCTGATTTAGGGCCTGCTCCTAAATGGTGCTCAGTCTTTGAAAATTTGACGGTTAGTGCATATATGTCATAAGCATTATGTCCTTGGCTTGTTTCCCGAGATTGGTTTATATGACAAGTGTTGTTTTCATTTCGACAGGAAGAAATGGAAGAGGGGGCACAAACAACCATATATGATAATTACAAATTTTTGACAAAACAAGATCTTGAGAAGCTAAATTTGACAAATCTTATTGGAACCAATCTACTGCGGGCCTATATGCATGGTTTCTTCATTGATTATCGATTGTACAAGAAGGTTAGTGCATCTTAATTGTTTCAATGTGTAATGCTATCTGCTGCTAGGAAATTGTTCTAGCCTTATTATAGGCGCATGCTAGTGATCCTTTAGATAACAAATGGCTTAAGGACTCATTTCCGGAATTATCTTGTGTTACACTTTACGTTCTGTGCTGAGTATTCCAGCATAATAGGAAATTATGTTAGGAATCAGGTACTGTGCATACTGTTCAGAAATGATTTTCACATGTTTTCTGTCTTATGGCACTCATGCAGGCAAAAGCTTTGGCAGATCCTTTCGCATATGAAACCTATTTTGAGAAGAGAAAACAGGAGAAACTACAAGCTGAACTTGCTCATAGAATAACGGTACATTACTCACTTTTGCTCAAGTGAGAGTGAATCTGCTTCATAAAGCTGTTCACTTGTCTTCTCTTTCATGAATGACGGTATGAGATTTGGTCATATCAATTCTAAGTTTAATACGTACGTACAATTTTCTTATTTCTACAGATCAAAAGAAGATTACCCAAGGTTAACCGAACTCTAGCAGAGAATATTCTTATAAAGGAAGAAGAAGAAGCTGAAAATGAAAAGAAGGATGCTGAGGAAAGTGAGAAAAAGAAAGCATCCAAGAAAAAGAAAGGACTCAGCAGTGACTTGCTTGAAGATGATAGATTTGCAGCTCTCTTCAGAGACGAGGTATTCATCTGTAGCTGTACTCTTCAGTTGTCTATTATATGGTATTTGCAAAGCTTTACCCTCAGATTGAAGGCACGTGGTTCATGCATTAAATTCAAAATCTGCCAAAATGCAGAAAACAACAAACCGGATTAGTAAGCTTTGTATGTCAGATGATAGTTTTTTTGTGGCTATTTTTATACTGACATTTTACCTTTATGTTTCTTTTCTCTAGAACTATGAAATTGATGAGCTATCACAAGAATACAAGGCGTTACATCCTATGGCTTCTGAAAAGCGAACTTCTTTGGTGGAGGAACATTTTGATCCTGTGAAGGAGGATGAAGATCGAAGTTTGAGTGATACTGATGCATCAAAAGCTTCTGAGTCATCAGAAGATGAGCCTGACAATAATAACAACAATAACATAAGAAAGAAATCACAAGCTCCAAAGTAAGATTATCAAAACATCTCATGTGGATCTAAATTCATGTGTGACTATGCACTGGTTCCTTGTCTTGATGCATCTTCTACTTTGTCTGGCACTACAGAGAGTAGTTGTGTGAAATCATACAGATCCTGTTTTGTGTTTTTGATCACCGACTCCCTAAATTTTGCAGATTATATGAAATCAAAGATGAGAGGCATGCAGAGGCATTCTGGAACCATGTATCACTTGCAAAGGAGGATGCTCTACCTATAGGGGAGAGAGTAGCGGCTCTTGGAGATGATAGGAGATCTGGTATCCCAAGTAATGTAAAGTTTGGACCAGGAGGGTCACGAGAGATTTCCTTCATTTCTAGGAACTCAGCCAAGTACAAGGAGGATGAGGAGGACAAAGATGTACGCCGTGAAAAGAGGAGGGGAGTTCAGTCATTAGGGCTCAAGTCACAGAGGTCAGTGTTTAAAGGCCATGGAAAAGGCAACAGAGGAAGGGGCAGACGAGGCAGACGGTGACTATGTACCGCATACACTAAGTTGCGTGTAATTATTCATTCTATGTAGCCATGACTATTCACTGGGGATGAGCTCATTTGTGCAAGCAATGCAAGCAAGTTATGTTGTCTAAATTTGATGTACTAGAGTAGGACCTGTTCTCATGAGCTGTTTGCTTCTCTCTTTACAAAGAGACATCCCCATTAGAATGAATAGCTGGTGAATTTTGGTTTTGCCTTATTATTTCATAGAGGATTTCCATTTTTTGGGTGGACGATCTTTTTTGTACTGGATATTCTTTGGAGGAGTATTTCGTCAAAGAACTGAAGAGTTGTAAGACTGATCACAAAGTGAATACACTACTTCATATTGGATTTTGGTGAGCATAACATGTAGTATTGTTGGTTAGAAAGTGCATTAACTGAGCCTATTGAAGATATCATCATCATCTTAGACTTGAAATAAAGGTGAATTGTAGCATGGCTTTCAAGTTGCTCCTCTGGGAGTCGACATGGTTGTGTTTACTGGTTTTTGATTCACTAACTTGTGAACTAGGGGTGGCAAGGGAGTCTAGGCCTGACTAGCCAACAGGTAAAACCTGATTTGATCAGGTTTCAGATCGGTAGGTACTCAGGCCTGACTCGAACTTAGCATTTTTGGTCCGAAGTTTGAATAGATTATTTTGGTTTCACTAACCCGGGGTCCTGGATTTCGCTCACTGCCATCCATGTTATGGATATACTGTCACCCAGGTTTTTGTTCTAGCCATCTCTGACACTGCCCATTTCCGATGCCCTTAATTCTGTCAAGGTTTCTGACATAAACATTTGAGTGCTAGCAGAGTGAGTTCTCGGTTAATACCAGAATGTAATAGTCAGACATGTTTCGTTTAGTAGAAGTAGGTATGCCAATGTAAAAGTTCTTGACGATCATTGGCATTAGATCTTCTGGTCTACTGAAAGTAGAGGATGTTCCTGAAGCTTGAATATCCTATCCAAGCTTGGATTTACTCACCTTGTTCAGGTCTTAGCTTCTGTTGTTTCCTACCACGATCAAATAGCAGCAGACCAATGGAGAGAAACTGATCAGAGTTGCATCCTTTCAAGTCAATTTCTGGTTAAAGAAGATTGGTAGAAATACATTATTTCTCTCTTTTATCAAACACTTACGAATCTTCCTAATCATCATGCTCCTGAACAAAAATCCTTTGTAACAACTGACATTGGTTTAGATATTATGCTAAGCAAGTACATTCTCTTGCAAAATCTTGTCTTCCGCTGAGGTTGGGAATCAGAAACGTTGGTTGCTTCCACGTGAGATAGCCAAGAACGTGCCTGTCACAAGCAACCCTTCTTCAACCTCGAGCTTGCCATGCATAGAACACGCTCCATACACATCCAAACTTGCTTACACTTCTTGTAAAATAATTCCAACAGTAACGTCACTAAAACTTAATTAATTGCTTAAACTATATTAATAGTCTACACTCGAGCCGAAAGTTTTGGAGATTGATAATGAGTTTGCTTATTATATATATATACCAAAAATTATTTTAAGATGCGGGCATGATTCGTTAGGTCAACACCTTCAATTGTATATTCTGTTTCGTTTAGTTTATTTTTTAATTATATAATCAACTTGATTCCAATCGTTACATCAAATTAGAATTTCATGGTTTGGTCATATCACAAATGAAATGACAGCTGCTTATATTTCAGAAAACACCAAAGTAAAGATATATACTTATAAGAATTTTAATGGAAAAGTTGAGTAGATTTTTATTATAGTGTTTGGTATGTAATAGTATTTTATAGAATGAAATTTAATTTTGACTTGTGTTTCTAATTATATCCCTACAAACAGAATAAAAATTGAAATTGTTAAATAAGGAAAAATATAAACTTGAAGATTGTCAATTGAAATTTTTGAGCAAAAATATTCAAAATTCAAATACCGACAGATACCAAAAATTTTAAAAATAAGGAGATGTTTTTGCAAAATTTTCAAAAATTTTAAAAATTTCCCTCTCTCTCTCTCTTATCTCTCCTTCCCTCACTTTTTTTTCAAAGTTTTTTAATTAATTATTTTTTATTTCAAGTTTTATAATTATTGTGAATTTTTAATTTTTGTTTTTAAAATAATAATAA
>JANZLD010000003.1:2617417-2665388 GCA_026413575.1 Erythroxylum carthagenense | reverse complement strand
AATATGCAAAGCATAATATATTAATTATTATATAATTTTAAACCATATGAAACATAAATGAAAACATATCTAACCAAATCTTTTATATGGATTATAACATGAGTAAAACTAATATAAAAATAAATATTAAAATATATAAAAATCAAATAATATTATATAAATCTTAAAATAAACGTGAAGATGAGTTTGTGAGAATTGTGAAAATTATGTGTAAAACATAAAGGCAAAAAAAACTAAAAATAGGCTCATTAATTGATATGAAAAATTTACTTGAAAAAGTACTTTTTTCATAAGCTTATTAAAAAACTGTATTTTGACTTTAAAAAAAGTTATATATATTAAAGAAGTGCTTTTTTATTTTACAGTCAAACATTCATTTTTCTTAAAAAAAGCTTTTGTGGTGGAGAAAAGTACTTGTTAACTTCTCAAAAACCCATTCAAATAGGCACTTAGGCTAGAAAAAGTAAAGGATGAGTGGTGATTAATGACAATTCTATGAGGAAAAAAAAAAGAGCTAGTAACCTAGTAATCATCCATCTCCTTCAAACCATTTTCAGAAAGTTAAAACCAGGTCGATATAAAGATAAATCAATGGTCATAAACCTTTCTTTATTAAATGGATTGTAATACATGTCCTAGGATTAACCATTTTCTAAAAGATTTAATTTGGCTATAAATTATAATAAAAAAAGCAATCATGTTCTAGGAAGATTCCTAAATTTCTTTGATAGATGAAAGGTTGGTTGAATTGAGACATACGAAGTGAGACAACATCCTAACTACCACTGGACCAACCAATTCTTCACAAGTTTCTTTATACACTTCACTCATTCCTTAAACGTACCCCTTAAAGTGTCTCCACTAGTTCTTTACGTCTCAAGACTTTCTCACCATCTTCTTCTGTTGTTTTCCTCTCTAACATTGCTACGAACTACCGCCAACCCTAATTCCCTATGTATACCTGCCTATGAAAGTGTGGTCAAGCTCAAGTTCAATGCATGGACGTCACTGACAAGGTTTTTCTGAGAGGGAACTTACAATGAACAACAACAGGATTATGTTCGGATTGAGGTTGAAGAGTTTTCCATTCAGATCCTTCATGGTCATGGTCGTAGTCACAGTCTTTCTTCTGGTTCTGCCTTTGGTTTTGCCGTCACCGTTACCGCCCCCTCCATTGGCGTTGCTTTTTCTTCCGGTGTTGATCATGAGCCTTCTTGTTTTCTCGGCTCTGACTACGTCTAATTTGCCTGACATAGCATCCACCTCTCGTTGACCGATAATAAGCTTTCCCTCATACAAAATTCAGATATGATCAAGTCAGGATGAGAAAAAAAGCATCAGAATTTCTTGCAGAGTTTAGTTGTTATGTTTATATAACTATATTTTTACGTGGTTCATCAATTTGTTTTCTACTGAAGATACCAATTACACTATGATATAGCTTCTTTACATGTTACTGAAGTGTTGATTAGAAACAGTGATTTACTGTTTTTCCTCTGATGATTTATTTCCTTTATTGAGTAACGTATATCCTAACGATTTTGAACCGCATAAAAGTGACAAAGTTTTAAGAGGGCATTTTTAATACTGAGTTATAAGATATGCCTTGAATTTTAATAAAAGTGAAATCACAGAAGTAGGGATAGAGCTACTCTTACCAATTTTTTTAAAATTAAAAATATAAAATAATTATTTTTTTAATTGAGTCCAAATTTAGATTGCCTAGACTCATCTATCTGAGACCTAACTTTTTTCGGTAAAATGATGTCGTTTATTTTAGAAAAATTAGATTTTAGACCAATCTAGACCTAATTTAACTTATGAACTGACCTATTGAAAATACCTAAATTTAAATTCATAGGTCAGTACATTACTACTTTTAGTAAGTATTAGATATGATACGAAAAAGGTGCCGGTCTCATATTATTAGAAGAAATTTCCAAATTACAAGCAAATTAATGTTAGGGTAACAAGTGGGCTAATTTTAAAGGTTATTTTAAATAGAAATTCACACTGACATTAGATATTTTAACTTATACTCTTACATGTAACCCTAAATTTTAATATAAATTTTTTTTGCTAAGAGTTATATATATTATTGTTGTGGTTATACTTTTTCTTGTATTTACTTTTTCATAGTAAAAAGAAAAATCTCTCTTTGATCCTAGATGTAAATCTCAGATTGACCGGATAACATAAATTTTATGATTTTTGTTTCGTTATTTTCTTCTTGTATTATTTTTATTTACGTAATAATTAATATCAAAACAATTGATATGGTAACAAAAGCATTATTAAAGAATGATGAGTGTAAATCAAAATTAAACTTTATTAATACTGGGATAAGTGGGATACCAGATAATACTTCCTACCTCATTTTATTAAATTTCATTCACAAATTTATACAGAATCTATATAAATAGCTGGATAAAATTAAATGAAATAGGTTGGGAACATCATTACTAGAATAGGTGCTCCAACCCTAGTAGATAGATGGTTGCATTTGATGGACCTGCTCCAACCCTACTAGATAGATGATTGTATTTGATGGACCTGAAGTGCACATCGGAGTAGTACTATGCATTGTACTAGCATGTCCATTCTATGATTTCGTCCACAAATATTTATCATGTATTTGTCTACATTTGAAATTAATAATACTAGAGGTTCAATTCAACCTCTCTAATATGAACCAGTTATGCTATAGCTCTTCTCTGATTTGAAGACTACTTTCATTGTCTTCAATTCAACCAAACCATTTGATTGTTTCAGTTGAAACGTCCACATCTTTATACCATCTCCCATTTAATGGTACCTAAAATCAAGCTGATTAGTTTGGCTGACTTGGTTCTGTATTCAATTGATCTACTTTTTCTTTCCTAAGCATCCGATAACATTAAGGTTAACGACTCGTTCAGTTGTAAATATGTTCTAATTATTATTTTTAAATATATAATGACTAAATTTTATTAGACGTGACAAATAAGTTACACGATAAATTAAGAGATAATACAAATTTAAATTATAGATTATTTGTTGATGTGAGTTAAATCAAGAAATGTGTTACAATTCTAATCCCGAATTATGTATTATCTTAATCACTAGGGTCAGTTTTATCATTAATGCTTTTTTCACTCTCTGTGGACTATGGCACTCTTAATGTCCATGAAGTCAAAACTTGTGTCAGAAGGTCTGCACTGCACATTCTGACTAAGGATTTTTGCTTTCTTTGAAGTCCCTTTCAGTTTAGACGTGTTGGGAAAATATTTTGGAGTTAGCTACCTACCTTAGAATATCATTAGGTGCATGTATTGAATCGTACCGTTCTGTTTTAACTTTCAGTGTCCAATTTATTACAACTACTTGCTCATCATCCATTGAATAATAGCACATGTAAGAAATTCTATACAATGTACCCAAGAAAAGACATGTTAGATTTTTAGTACAGCCCCATGTGTATCAATATAGATCTTCTTCTGAACCCCACAAATCTTCCTTAAAAAGATGGATAATGGAGTCTAGGGGCCAAGAGGAACATGCTTGTGTGTAACATTATTTGTCTTGTATCGAGATGGCTGCGTCTCTACGACAAAGCAAATCCCCCGACACTCGGCTTCGAGAAAAGCTTAGACATCATGTTCCATGTCTCATAGTATCATGTAGAGAAACAACGAACCGTCCAAGCGGTCATCCATCAGTAACCACATGTGCTTCTGCATTTTCTTGGAGTTCCATAACTTTAGGGAAAAAAGATAAACAACTTTCAATATCTTTTTTTTTTCAATTTGAGGATGATTCAATCTAACTAACTAATTGCATTTTGTATTAAAATTATGGGTAAAAGATACAGAGTTTTCTATAGTTTTAAAAATTTTGTAAAGATTACTTAATACATACGACATGAAAATCACACTTTTGAATTAATCAAATATTTTTTATGTGACAGTTTAATTCAATTCTTAAATTTAAATTGAATTAATTAAATTTAACTTAAATTAATAATTTATTATAATTATTTACTGTTTGTTAATAACATTTAAGTTATTTTACAGTTATTTTTAATAGAAGTTTAAGATAATAGATTTTTATAAATATTGAAAATTTTAAAGATTAGGTTTTCCTAAAGCTTCTTAAATCATAGAAAATGATTATGTGTTTTATCTTAAATTTATTTATAGAGATGTGCACTTATCTTTTACTTAATCCTCTTCTTAATCTTAGTCATTACTTTTCTAATGTGTATTAAATAATTTACAGAATACAAGTGATAATTTCTAAATCACGTTTTAAAGAAAGATTATTTGAAGGATTAAGGATTTAAGCTGAATAATATGATTCGTACCAACTAATACTAATAAAGTCAACATGTATTCACTTCCAATCTGTAGAAGCTGATGGAAAAGCTTAATTGTATTCACAGATAATTACAGTATTTATCATACAACTTAGAGAGAGTTAAACTTAGAGATATTCTTAAGAAGATAAGTACTACAACTACCTAATAGAAACTATCTAGAGCTATTCTTAAGAAGATTGGTACAACAACTTTAGTTAATGATTATCTATATCCTTTACATGCCCTCGTAAGACGAACGACTGAAGTGTGAGTCCGATCTTGGACATTATTGCATTAAAACAAGGCCGAGGCAAGGGCTTGGTCAAAGCATTCACAAGCTGGTCACCAGTAAGGACATGAGTGACACGAAGAGACCCATGTTAAACTTGTTCACGGACAAAGTGGAAAACAAGAGCGAGATGCTTCATACGAGAGTGAAAAACAGGATTTGCACTAAGATGGGTAACTCTTATATTGTCATAGTAGATGACTGGAGTATGAGAGAGCGTGACACCCATCTCACCAAGTAAATCACGGAGCCATAGTAATTCAACTGTTATGGAAGCTACTGCTTTGTACTCAGCTTACGTAGATGATTGAGTTAAGAATCTTTGCTTCTTCGAGCTCCATGTTATCCGCATGCATCCAAGAAGGCATGAAGTGTGAACAGGGAGTGACGAAAGATGGTAATACCTTTGTCCAAAGTCCCAGCTAGATAACAGAGCAGACACTTTAGGCATGAATTGGGGTGGGTTGGACTTGTAGGTGGGAGGTGGTGGACGAATAGAGGGATGTTTTTCCAAAAAGATAGGGCATTTTTAGCGTGAGTGGCCTTTGGTGTGACACCATGACACTTACTAAGAAAAGGGTTGAGAATTAGTGAAGGATGATTGTGGGTGGGTGGGGTGGGTGAGGAGTTGGCATAAGATGATAGATGGGAGTGATGATAGTGGTTGGGATGGGTAGAAGTAGCCTGTACTATGACAGGGAGGGAAGAAACCAAGCAATGGTTGAGATTTAAGGGTGAGTTCATGATTAATTAATTTTTTGTGAAGTTCAGCAAATGAGATCGACAAATCACGAGCATTCACAGCATTAATGACTCCTTTATAGGAGGAGTCTAAATTTTCAAGTACTTTGTCAGTGAAATCTTCGGGATTAATCATATTGCCAAAAAGAGTAAGTTGATCAGTACATGCTTTAATAGCGTGCATAAATTATGTGATTGTTTGAGGAACCTTTGTGATAACTTTAAGATGGGCTTTGAGTTACTTGATGTGACCACGAGAAGAGCTAACAAAGATATACGCAAGCGCGTCTCGAAGGTCCTTTGCGATAATAGTAAGTGAGACAAGAGGAACGATGGTTTGGTCCAGTGTTCCAAAAAAAAGACGATCTTGCCGAATCCACATGTGACATGCTTATTTGGGGGTAGAGACATTATCTTGGACAATAGTAAAGGATGGTGTAGAAGAAGAACCATATAAAAACTTAAACAGACCATAGCCAACTAGCATGTGTTGAAGATTAATTTGAAAGTTAGTCTAGATACATGGATATTTAAGTTCATTGTTAGGAGTTTAATTTTGTTCATTTATTAGTTACATAATTAAATATTGGTCTATATATGGTTTTGAGTTCATGTATTGTTTATTTATTTAGGTTCATTAATGAGTTCATATACTTAGATATGAAGAGTCATTTTTGTACCTATAAATACCCCTTTATACTTGAACTAAATTATTCAAGTGAAATACAACCTCTTCTTTTAAACAATTATCTCCTCTTTAAACCTCCTCACTTCTTAACAAAGTGGTATTAGAGTTAAGTTTTTTGAGAAATGGCAAACAATGGTGGAGTATACTCATTTCAATTCCCTTTCCTCGCAAAAGAAAATTATGAAACATGATGTCTTTACATGAAAGTCGTGCTTGGTTCACAAGATGTTTAGGAGATTGTCGAGAAAGATTTTATGTAACCTTAAAGTGAAGCTGATTTGTCTCAAAATGAGAAAGATACTTTGAGAAAGATCAAGAAGAAGGATCAACAAGCCCTCACCATCATCTATCAATGTCTAGATGATTCAATGTTTGAGAAGGTGGCCGATGCAACCACTTCAAAGGAAGCACTGGAGATTTTGCAAAGTTCCTTTCAAGGAATTGATAATATAAAAAAGATTCGACTCTAATCATTGTGAGGTGATTTTGAATCTTTGCATATGAAGGAATCCAAATCAATCTCGGATTATTGTTCACGAGTGAAGGCCATTATGAATCAAATGAAGAGATATGGAGATCAAGTTGAAGATGCTCAAGTAGTAGAGAAGATTTTTTGTTCCTTGAACCCAGAGTTTGATTATATGGTTTGCGTCATTAAGGAGTCTAAAGATCTAGAGTCTGTAACACTTGAACAACTAGAGGGCTCTTTACAAGCTCACGAAGACAAGATGAAGAAGAGGCAAGAAGAACCTTTGGAGTAAGCACTTAAAACAAAGGTTGTGTTAAAAGATGATGATGGAGAAAGCAATCAAAGAGGAAAAGGACAAGGACGTAGTGGAGGATATGGTCGTGGTCGTGGTCAAGTTCGAGGATGAAGTTACAGAGGAAGAAGTAAAGGAGATTATAATAATGCCAATAATGATGGAAACAATCAATCATACAGAGGCCAAGGAAAATCAAGAGAAAGAGGAAGAGGAAGAGGAGGTTGCAATTTTAGACAAAATGAGAGAAGCTATGATAAGTCTAATGTTGACTATTACAATTGTCATAAATTTGGACATTTTTCTTGGAAATGTTATGTTACGCCTAATCAAGTTAAAGAACAAGTCAATATTGTTAATAACAAGCAAGGAAATGAAGAGCCCATTTTATTGCTAGCACTCAAAGATAATACAAGTAAGGATGAAAGTACATGGTTCTTAAATAATGGAGCAAGCAATCACATGTGTGGAGATAAAGGCAAATTTGTGGAATTTGATGAAAAGGTAGAAGGCAACGTTTCTTTTGGAGATTGGAAAATATACCATTCTAATTTCTTCAAGAGATGAAAGTCATAGACTTATTAATCATGTCTATTATATGCCTAAATTGAAAAGTAATATTTTAAGTTTGAGGCAACTTTTTGAAAAAAGATATGAAATCCACATGAAAGATTGTTGTGTTTGGCTTAGAGATCAACATGCTCAATTGATTGCTAAGATTTTTATATCGAAGAATAGAATGTTTATGTTGAATACCAAGAAAAATGAAGCAACATGTTTAAAAGTGGATGTGAAAGATGAAGCATGATGTTGGCATATAAGATTTGGATACTCGAATTTTGGCGTACTCAATGCGTTGAGAGATAAATACATAATGACATGAATGCCCTCCATCAACCACTCACTTCATTTATGTGAAGCATGTTTACTTGACAAGTATTCAAGAAGGAGTTTTCCAAAAAAGCAGTGACAAGAGCAACTACATCACTTCAACTTATTCATACTGACGTGTGTGGATCAATCAAGTCATTATTAATAGGTAAAAGGAGAAAATTATTACTTTTCATTGATGATTATAGTAGAAAAACATGGGTTATTTCTTAAAGTAGAAATCAGAAACATTTGAAACATTTAAAAAGTTCAAGGCATTTGCGGAGAATGAAAGTGGCTATACAATTAAAGCTCTAAGGTCCGATGGAGGAGGCGAGTTCAGATCTAAGAAGTTTCTTAATTTATGTGAAATACATGAAATCTGTCGTCTATTAATAATCCCAAGATCGCTCCAACAAAATGGAATAGCCAAATGGAATAATAGAACAATTCTTAATATGGTTCGATGTATGTTGAAGACCAAAAAATATGCCTAAAGAATTTTAGGCCAAAGTCGTTTCTTGTGTAATTTATTTGTCAAATCGATCTCCAATGAGAAATGTCAAAGATCAAATTCCGTAGCACACGTGGAATGGAATGAAGCTTAGTGTTGCTCATCTAACAGTTTTTGGAAGTATAGCATATGCTCATGTGCCGCAACAAGAAAGATTCAAACTCGATGACTGAAGTGTTAAACATGTATTCATTGACTATGACTAAACTTTCAAAAGCTACCGATTGTACAATTCAAGCAATGGAAGGATTGTTGTGAGCAGAGATGTTGAATTTGATGAATAAGCAATATGGGATCAGGAGATACAAGAAGAAAACACTTATGATTTTTCCCATACTTTGAAGATGAAGAGCAAGAAACCACAACAAATATTCAAGAGACAACTCCGCCTACTTCTCCAAATACATTTCATTCTTCTTCATCCATGCATGGAGAAAGTTTAATTGATGAAGCACCAAAAATAAGTAATATTTATGATATTTATGAACAAACAGAAGAAATCAATGATGTTGATGCAAGTAATTTCTTTTGTCTTTTTATAGATAGTAAACTTTTAAATTTTAGGGAGGCCATGAAGGACAAAAGATGGAGACAAGCCATGGAGGAGGAAATCAAGGCAATAGAGAAAACAATAATTGGGAATTATTAATTCTTCCTAAAAGTTATGAAGCTACTGGAGTTAAATCAGTCTACATGATTAAAAAAATGTCAATGGAGATGTAAAGAAATATAAAACAAGGCTCGTTATTAAAGGTTACAAGCAAAAGAATGAAGTGGAACTCAAGTATGTGAGGACTAATGATCAAGTTGTATATATTTTTACGAAATCACTCAAATTTGAAGTTTTTCAACATTTGAGGACAAGACTTGGAGTATGAAAGAAAATTTCAAATTAAGGGGGAGTGTTGAAGAATAATTTGAAAGTTAGCCTAGATACATAAATGTTTAAGTTCATTGTTAGGAGTTTAATTATGTTTATGTATTAGTTACATAATTAAATATTAGTCCATGTATATTTTTGCATTCATGTATGGTTTATTTATTTGGGTTCATTAATGAGTTCATTTACCTAAATATGAATGATCATTTTTGTACCTATAAATATTTCTTTATACTTGAACTAAATTATTCAAGTGAAATATAACATCTTCTTCTAAGAGATTGCCTACAGAAAATTTCTTGTGATGTACATAACCTTTTTATTTATATAAAAGTTATTGATTTACCAAAAAAACATCTTCTTCTAAACAATTCCCTCTTCTCTAATCCTCCTCACTTCTTAACAACGTAGTCCCAATTTGAAGTTTCCATGGGAGATATTGTTTGAGGGGAGCTTGATAATACTGGGAAGAGATAATCTAGAGTTATTCTTAAGGAGATTGGTACAACTCTATTTAATGACTATCTATATTCTTAACACACTCAACCATTTTTTCACCCCACCCTGAAGGGGAAAGATGCAGAGTATCGGTGTAGAAACACGTCATGAATCAACTCGAAGTACGTATCAGTGACTATGGGTCCTATTTAGACAGTGCCGGAGTTGATTAAATAACTAATAATTTATGCAACTGTTGGGATCGAAAGCAACGCTAAACAACCCGTAAGGTACATATGATCACGTGGCGTTTACGTTCTGAGATAGGTCGTCTGCATTTGGATAGAAGATGTAGACTTTTTCTAAATATAATCTTACTTGTTTTAAAAATATAATAGAAGATATAAGATTTCACTTTAAAAGAATTCGAAACTTTAAAATTATAGAATTCTTTTTTATGATTTTAAATTTTCCATAAAATTCAATTATGAAATTTTCATTAAAAGAGTTAATTATGATTAAACACATACAATTAGCAAGAGCAAACATGAAATTATAAGAAATTGCTCATATGACTCGTTCATCTTGCTTATAAGAGAGAATGACAACGAGTATTGAACAAAATTATTTAATAAAAGATAAAATAGTTTTAGTTAAATTTAGAGAAATTATGAATTAAGTAATTTGAGAGAGGTCGAAATAAATTAACCATGTTAGCAAAGGCTCACGTGTCCCTCATTGTAAAGTATAATGGAAATTTCACATAAAGATTTTTTATAAAATTAAAAAACATAAATATTTTTGATAATTTTAAAGTTTAAAGAATAAAAAACTTAAACTATGTTTTTTGAATTATTTTAATAAATTTTGTTGATAAAAAATCTGATGTGATCAATTATAAACATTTTATCATATACAAATAGATTTCTGATACAATTATTTTATGCGTATTTAAGAAAATTTCCCTTATCTTAATTTTTAATATCATTGATTATTTTTCAAATAAATAAAACAAAACTTGCATCTTTTAGTCTAAACATTGTAGTGTTCATTGCAAGTCTTTTTTTTCTAATAAAAGTGAGAGATGGATATCATGAAGTTCACTGAATCCACCTCTTTATGTATATGCATTGCAGCATCAAGTTGACTAGTACCAGAAAGAATGGTATTTTGTGGCCCTACCAACTCTTTATGAGCACACCAAATGCTTGCCCTCTGATATTTATTCTCACCCCTTCGATGGTCTAGCTAGCCATAGCCTTTTCCTTTCTCCAATGGTGATGCAACCGAATAGAGAATAATAACATGCATTGCATAATGAACCTGTGGTACTCTCGATTATGTTTTTGTTTGCATTGTGTATGTGCATTGATCTTCAGATGAAGCGACTCGTTCTCATTTAGTGGCATCAAAAGTTTGAAGCTTTTTAGGGTTAGGATGACAATGACATTGTTGTTTCTAAAGGGCATGAACCAAGAACCAAGAACCAAGAACCACGAACAGTCCTTGTTCTTGAAGCTCTAAAAAAGCAGGATAACAAGAAATAAAGAAAAAGGAAGTTTGTTTTAGTGATCAAGAATCACTTTTAGTTTCAGTTCGCAAAACAAACTAAAGACTAAGTTTTGAAGGGAAATAATGTTTACAAAGAATCAGATTTTTTTAAAAGAGAAATGAAGTTCTTCTATGATTTAAAGAGAAATGAAGAATCAGATATTTCAGTTGTTAACCATAATTAAGCAACCTAATTAGAGACAAACTTAAGAGCTAAACCTAACTAATTAGTTCACTAGTTTTAACAAATTAGTAGTACACCAACATAATGAGCTTCTAGATGGAATTGAACGTGAGAAAGGCTAAATTCAAATGCATCTTCTTGGATTTTAATAATTATTCTTATGTATATATCACTATGACTATTTTCGATATTTAATTATTATAGCTAGTTAGTTGAATAAGGTAATCCAAGTGGGGTATGTTACTAACAACCATGACTAGAAACGTCCCCCTAGACAATTATAGGACCACAAGAATTGCCTATGTCACTCTTTATCTTTTCTTTTTAAACACCGTCTTCTTTAATCGTTTCTTCAGAGTCTCAATTCGGTAACAAGAACACCTCTCTTTCTGCATCTCTCTCTCTCTCTCTGCTTGTGCATGCACAAATTTTATTCCAACCCTTTTGCTCTGATGATCACAAGATCGATATATCATCTGAACATGTTCTGGGGAAGAAGTTTTGATGTTGATCAAGTACTTTAGATTGGTGTCACTCATGGTTATGGTTTTAGTTGCTATTCTCGTGCTTCTCCTCCCCTTAGTCTTGCCTCCGCTGCCACCGCCGCCGTTAGTACTCCTCTTTGTCCCGGTTCTGATGATGAGCTCGCTTGCTTTTCTGGCGTTTTCTCCGTCTAAGATGCCTGATATAGCTCCTACAAGTTGTGTTTAACCTTGGCCATTTTTTCTGTGTTTAGTGTGTGTTTCTGTGTATCTATGTATCTATGTATTAAGAAGTCGCGCCCCTTCATATTTATTGAAGTTTAATTTGGTTCCCATGAAGGCTACCCGTCGTCTTCGTCGTTTGAATGCTTTTTTTTTATACATGTATTCGTAGATATGTATGATCTACAACATAAACCCTAGATCACTTGTTCGATGTTCCGACGCTCAAGTTAGTAACAGAAGACATTTGGAGCCTCAAGTTAATTAGTAACGAATCAAGAGTGTAAAAGCTTTAATGAGAATGTCAAATTCGTGTTAGTTGGTGAGCAGTCACTCGAACTAAGGAAAAGATCTGGTGAAGTATCCTTAACCAATGTCAGAATCATTGTCCTGAAATGTATAGCTTTGCCACATCTGGTAGGGTTCATGGTCTCACCAACCAAAGTGATTGAACCATGATGTTTCCCACCGAAATGATTTAAATTGATAATTGTGAATGATATAAGACTAATGGTGAAAAATGCTATTGTAATTAGATAATAGTCTTTAATTATTTGTAATTCCTTATTGAAGATGACCTTATTTTAGTTATAAATAAACAATAATTTAAAACAAAAAATTAAAAAAATAACTTGACTTGTAAGTTTTTTAAATTATATTCATTATAAACACTATTAAAAATAATAATTGCTATAATTGTAATTATTTATAATCATGTAGCAAGAATATTAAAACCATGTAAATAAGAGGTAAAGAATAACCTAGAAATTAATACTTAAAATAGAACTAGATTATAAAAGAAAATGCTTAGTGA
Organism: Erythroxylum carthagenense; assembly: GCA_026413575.1. NCBI lineage: Eukaryota > Viridiplantae > Streptophyta > Magnoliopsida > Malpighiales > Erythroxylaceae > Erythroxylum > Erythroxylum carthagenense. The sequence continues at coordinate 2,652,618 of JANZLD010000003.1, read as the reverse complement.
ACAATATCCCGATAAAAACTTCGCCGGAATGTCGGGCAATAATTTTCACTAAAATGCAGGAATTGAGGAAGTTTAATAATATAAAATCTTACTTAATTATTAATAAAAAGACCGTTTTGCTTTCGAGTATAAAAAGAAATTTTTTAATTCCTATATTTTATTGTTAATAGATACAAGCAGTTGTGAGTACTATACAAACAAACCCAAGATTAGTTTGGAATCAAAACCTTCAAATCTTAAGGTAAACATTGAAAGAACAAATATCATAGATTTGCTTGTCCCACAAAGTGGGAGCAGTCAAAAGATGTCTTTGTTGAAACCATGAATTTGCCTTGGTAACCTGGGAATGACCAGACATGAATTCTTATATCCCCATTTTTTATTCTTAAAAATCTAAAAATAAAAAAAAATCTCAACTACCCTTTTTGTCTTTGACTTTTATATGCAATTTTTATTTAGGAAATTCGAAATTTAGTTATCCATTTTAATATTCATTCCTAAACTATTATATCAAACAAAAAGTAGTTTTCCTTGAAAATCTAATTGTACAACACTCAGAAAATTTTTTTATTACAAAGGACAAAAACAAGACTATATGCCTAACGCGAGGACATAATCCCTTTTTTTTTTTTGATTTGAGGAAATCTGTAAGCGGGTCAAGCGGACACACCTTTCTAAGGGTCCAATTGGCTTACCACCTCATAGGTGAGCCAAGCGGGTACACCTCATCATTGAGGGCTCAACTGGTTCTCCATCTACAGGTAAAACCCCCGCTGCTTCAAGCTTTTACAAGAGGGGCTAACATAGAATCGACCCTAAAATCTAACCAAAATCAAACTCCGCTATCAATCATCGAGTCACACCCCTTGAGGATAGAAGAAACGCAACCTGAAAGTGAAGACTGAAGACAAAAAGCTCCGATACTAAAATTATATTCTTGCAAAAAAATTAATTAAAAAATGTAATTAAAAGAATTTATAAACTTAGCACATCTGAATTTCGTAAAGAAAATGTCAGTTAATAAGATATAAATCAACCTCAAAAGGGGATTTTCAGCATTTCCATGCCCTTTCATAATATTGTAAGAACACTCCATTCTGACAGAGATCGTGACAACGGTAGAAAGTGGGAGTAGAGAGAGAGGTTCATTGTACCTTGAATAAAGTCAGTCATTGTTATCAAATTGCTTGACTTTGGTCGGTTCAAGAATCAATTTCATAAAGACAAAAGTCATGTAATCATGTAGGTCCTAATATTAAATTTTTACAGATATTTTTATATCTAAAGTAGTTTCGCATGAATTCTAGATTGTTCTAAGTTCTATAATAATTCAAATTGAAATTAATGTCAAAATAGATTATTGCGTGTCGTATTCAAACTTAAGATTAATGTTGAAAGAGACTATAGCTTAGGGACACATTAATACATGATATTACACGTTTCTTATTGATATGAAAGGTCTATTCTCCATATCTTTATTTTATTTTATTTTTTATATTTTGATAACTATCACTAATCTTTTATGGTATTATTTAATTTTTATCTTTTTATTCAAATTAATGTAATATTAAAATTTTAAATTTCAATACAACGTCGCTTTTAAAATTATAAATAGAATTAAGAGAATTTAAATAATATTTTTAAAACATAAAAGATTAAATTTAATTAACCATTATTTTTCAAAAAAGCATAATTGCAATATGAGAAAAGTCTAAACTAATCTAAGAGAGAAATTATAATCAATTATGCCTTACGATTTACTTTATAATTGGATTTACCTTTTGACGGCAAAAGAAATGTAAGAGAGTTTTTCTAATCATGATCATTAACTATACGTAGATTTTCCATTAAACAATACTAATTAATAATTTAAGTCACACCCCTTTTTCTCTTTGGTCTAGCTAGGCTGAATTTATTTTTTTATGTTATCAAAATTCACAAAAATTTAATTACCAAAAAAAATTCACAAAAATTTGCATTAATCTAATTTCACGAAGCTATGATACAGTCTTGGTAAGACTGGTATGTATAAAGTTGACCATCTTCTACCAATCAAACAATTAAAATTAATATTCACAAAATTAAAATAAAAATTTGGATTCAATTTAAAATTAAGAACTTAAATTAAATTTTATTGAACTTATAAAATACCTAACTTAAAATCCGATTCGAAATGTACTTTTATATATATATTAGCATCTTTAATCATGAGCAAAGGGCTTTTCACATTGGATAGACCTTAAGCCGCAAGGATTTTGTACAAAAGACAATGTTGGGTGCTTCCTCGAAAGTTCATTGGAAACGACCAGTTGCAGTCCCTATAGTACCGATATCCGTCCTGTCAACGAAATGAAATCCAATTGTCGAAAAAGGAAAGCAACCTCTCTTCACTGTCAAAATAAGCATTTAACTTTATTCATATTTTAAATTACAGATTGTTATCACAAGTATGACAATATTACGATTGTAGTCTACACCGTTATTTGTAATTATGCAAATAAAGTGACCCACAAATTGCAATTTTAAGCCTTAACTTTTTTTTTTTTCCCTCACGAGAAGTTTTAGGAGAGTTTTAATTATAGAAAAGTATTTTTAAGTTGTCCACACCTAGATTAATCTCCGCTAAAATTGGATAAATCTCTTATAAGAAATAAAGCTCTGATCATAAATTTTAAACGACTGTATACATAAAAACGATTCAAACCCGTGATCTCACTTGAGTCAATAGAGCACCTTTAAGTTAGAGTTAAGCCTTAACTTCAAAATAATGGAAAGTGCAAATGATTCCAAAACCACCCACTTAAAGATTATAGTAAGGGTAAAAAATTAACTAGTCAAATATTCTATGTTATATAATTGTGGGTTACATGAATGAAGACACTATCGTGTGGATTCCTTTAGGACCCGTTCTTCAACCCATAATTTGAATTACTCCTCTTCACAGCAAATTCTCTTCCACTTTATCTAACATAAACACATCCCTCTCAAGTTCATCACCATCCCCACCAAATATTCCGAGCTATAGTCTCTTGACCTTCTGCAACTACTTCAATGTCCATCCACGGCTCATGATCATCGTGATCATGGTCAAAAGGTTGGCTGTTTATGGATGATATGACATATTTTTTATTTGTTTAGATGAGAACTGGATGTTGAACTTATTTAGCCTGAGATCAGTCGTGCTGTTGCTTCTTTTGACGGCGTTGCTGCTGGTGTTGCCTCCTGTATTGCCACCGTTATCGCCGCCGCCTCTTTTGATGCTGTTTATACCCGTTTTTATCATGACCCTTCTCGTTTTCTTGGCTTTTTCTCCTTCATATGAACCTCCCAATGTTGCTTCTGTTTGATGGAGTTATTATCACGCAACAGAAAGCTTAGTCTTTCATAAAGAACATTTTATGTTGTGTGATAAAAATCAACTGGTCTTCATGAATTGTAAGTGAAGTTCATCGAATGTATTTGTTGCAAGAAAATCGAGATTAGCACTTTGAAATCTCTTCGTCACTTTCATTGATTCATTGCTTACAGCAATATTCTCTCTGTAATTTCATTAATTCCTGTTGTTCTTTTCCTTAGCTAGCTAGATAAAGGAAGATGATGAACTTATCTCATACGCAAAATACAAAAAATACCTCAATCTTGCACTTTTGATAATGATGATCGAATATACCAACTGCATGCAGATTTTAAAGGGTAACCAACAGACTAGAATCTTATTTTCTTGTTCTTATCTATTTCCTCGTTGCCTGCTTAGTTAAACCTGTAAATTAAGCTTAGGGGTTAACCTTTTTAATGGTGTAATTAGGAACTTTGAGACAATTACTACTCTTCCAACTTTGAGACAATTAAAAAAAGCTTGGAAATGCTTTTATTATTAATACAAGGTATATGTTACTTTTATTTTCTACATGTTAAATGTAACTAACTTATTTTTCAATTGCCCGAGGCATGTATATCTAGGAATAGGTGGTGAATCAATCTCTAAGTCCCCAAGAATATAAATGACATTTTTTTGTAAATTAAAAAGGATGAAGACTTCATTAAACTTTAATTAATTCTAGTGAAAAACACAAGGTTAGACACAAATCCCATATATATTGAAACCAAAACAATCAATTTGATTACCATGAAATGATCTTCCCTTTGGATGAATTCTCTTATTCAATCTTTTAGTTTGAAAGTAGCTTGATTAGATTTTGGACATGTATCTTATTCATTTTTGAAAAGGTCACTTTACTTGTTCTCACATTTTTCATCTTGACCTATTTATAAGGATTGAAAGTGCTTCTTAGTATTAATTTATGATTTTACAACCAAATCTATTTGTAAAATTAATTGCAATTCATATCAAGTAGCAATTTTTAATTAGATATAGTTAAAATAAAAATAACAATTTTTTAATTCTACACTAATGCAAACTTCATTACTTAAGCTAACAAAGGAAACAAATCGGAGTAACTTGTATGGAAAGGCACAAGAATGTATTAAACTAAGTTTGGTAAATTGATTGCTTGCAATAATAAAGATGGGACTAAGGGATCTAGAAATTATGAAAGCTTGCTTTTTTTGTCATTATTAATACAAAAGTTATGGATACTTTGCATGTAGTCTTGAGTAAAGAGTCCAACATTTCTTATCTAAAACCCACTCCTTGTGTTCGATTTTCTAAAATAAAAGCTGATGACCGCCATCCCTTGTTCAGGAAGAAACTCCATTCCAACTAAACACTCCATGACTAGTCCATGTGTGTGCCATTCCTCCATATTGATCATTCCATGTGTATGCTTACAAGTGTTCTAAATTTGTACTTGCTCAAAAAAAATTGTTCTATATATAAGCAACCTTATAAGTTCCATATTCATTCGATGGTTGCTCTCACTCTAGTTAATTACTTGCTTCTTTTATAAATAGATCCTCGATCAAATGTTAAAGCTACTAAAAACAGGTTAATTAAGTTTCTAGAGGATTTATTTATAAATATAAATAAAATATTTACAATACTCAACTTAATTAAAATTTAAGATATAATAACCTTTGTGCCTTATCAGCCACTAAACTATACCTTTTATTTGATGTCACAGCCTTGTTCATCATAACACCATCATTATACTTCGAAGTCCTTCAATGAAGCAAAGTTTAGGACCCGCAATGAAGCAAGGTCTAGGAGTCCTGCAGTGATGCCATAGCCTTGTTATATAGTGTAAACTAGACTAGGAAAGTAACTAATATTAAGTACAGCTAGTACATGATGAAGCAGATAATGTTGATATATTTTGTTTCTTGAAAGTTGTATTATTTAATTAATTATTTATGCATTTTATAAAACAATATGGAATAATAAATTTGTTTCTTCAAAGTGGCATTATTTAACCAATTATTTATACATTTCATAAAGCAATTTGGATTATAACTAACTTCAAATGACAAGGTTACTTGTCAAAAGGAGCAGGAAGAGACAGTGGTGCAAAGGGTGCAATGAATTTGGAAGGAAGAGCTGGAGAGATTGAAGAAAAAAAAACACCTACTACGTGTTCTTTTGCTCTGATCTCTAATCGAAATGGAAGTCTATATAAAAGAAAGACTACAAATGAAATTGAAACAGCAGTAGAAAAAGTGGCTAAAAGATAGAATCCAATGCCTGTGGGAACTATCTATCTATAAAGTTATGTTCGTTTTTCTATAGGGAGAAATTACAAAACGTTAAAGCTTGATTGACAGTGACTAATCTTAAGCCAACTGATTACGATTTTGTGTTTTGAAATTCAATGATGCTCCTTTTAATTTCTTGCCTTAGACCTCAAATTTCAATGAAGAAGAAACAATTAAAACTATGAGAATATAATAAGAATAAAGGAGACAAAGTCATGGAAATGATAAAAGTGAGGAAAGCTAAACAAGGATCAAAGGCTTTGAAAAGTAGAGGGTATATCTTTGAAAAACCCTTTTCTTTTAATAATTGAATTTTTTATTATGATTTGTAAAAAATAAAAAATAATACAATTAAAGAAAAAAAAAGGAATTTTTTTTCTTCTTTTTTTTCACTCTATATGTTACCCAGATTTCTATATTTCTTTAATATCTTAAAAGTTATATATGATCTACACATAATCCAAAAATCTAATTAAGTCCTGTGGGAATGATGACCAACCGATATGCATGACAAGTCACGAACACCAAAGGAGCATGCATCTCTCAATTTCTCAACTAAACAGTGCTAAAACATTGCTTTTTACCTGCATCATACAATTATGAAGCATGAACCCTTTTTTTTTTTTTGTTGGATTTATATGAGCTGTTCATTTTTGAACCTTTTTAAATCTTTGTTGTTGTATTATTAGTATATAAACCAAAAATCTCAGAGTGAATGAATCTTTATAATCATATCATTGACCCCAAAATTGAACGTTCGTGGCATTATACACTGACCCTTTAGAATTTGTCTACGTGTTATTCATTTACTGCTACTTCAATATAAACCAAAATGGAATGGAATCGGTACTGCTTACTTTAGTAATCACCACATGTATATATTTTTTGAAATTCCATGTTTTTTGGAACTCAAAATAGATTATAGTGATAATTAAAAGAGAATTTGAGAATCTGACAAGTGGACAATAAGTGACAACGTCATAATTCATTCCTTGTGGATATTTGATAGATATGTAATTTTACTATTAAAAAATCTATGTGAATATTTACATAATAATAGATATAGGAAATTAGTTTGAGTTGGATTTAACTTAATTTGATGTAATTTGAATTTAAAATGTCAAGTATGATTTAATTATGTTCAAATTTATGTTTAATAATTTTTTGACCCAATTAATTATGAGAAATTAGCCTAATATGAATCGAAAATCTTAAGCGTGATTTTTCTTATTGTCAGCTTTGTAACTTTATGTTTTTTATATGATTAGGGACGGATCCACATGCCTCCATTTGCTCCTATTGATTTTATAAAAAATTTATATTAAAAAATTATTATTTTAAGTTTTGATTTCATAAAAAATAAAATTTTGCTCCCATTAAAAATATAATTGTGTTCCCATTAAAATTTTACCCTTATTTAAAAAAAATTCTGAATCCGTTCCTAATATGATATTGATAATAAGTAATAGTGTTACATGACCAACTACAAATTTTATCCAGTGAACAATGCTAAAGACGACAAGCTTCTCCCAAATACTAATTTCAATACAGAACTTATTAATGCAATTACTTGGTTTTGGTTGCTTTAATAGACTTTTGCTTTTGCAAACAATAAAGATTTGCGTCATTCCCTTGCAAAGTAAGTGTTCCTACTGTTACGTAGTTGCATAGATGTGACAATACAAAGCTGTTTCCTTTATATTTTTATACCAAATCAAAGTTGACTGAAAACGACCCATTAGGGGAAAGATCATTCCCCCTAATCTCTCATCTTACATTAGTCATTAAAATTAGAGAAAGAAGAGATAATAATAATGTTCACCTTTTTTATAGTGAGTGAGGGGGAAAGGTGCATTGCATTCTTGAGGAACATGTCGATCTCAGCACTTATTTGAATCCTTGTCAATATCAATCCTAAGCAATCACCTTCAAGATTCACTCATGTTTTGACATGTTGGGTTTGACCCACACAAATATACCTGACTTGAGATATATTTTGTTTTATTGGTGTGTGGCCATGGTTTATCGGGAGCTAATTTATTAATTATTATTGTTTGTCTTGTGGGAACCATATTCCTTCCATCCTTTTAGACTCTTTTGTTTCTTCTTTTCCTTTCCAGAATTTTGCAAGATGAAGCTTTTTTTTTTCTTTTTTCTTTTGTTCATGTTTTGTCAGCACCTACTTTACTAAGAATCACTATAAGTGGATCCACCATGATATGCTATTATGCTAACACTTTATAGTTCTATTCTATCCACCTTTGTTTTTTAGCATACAGCAACTGAAATAATTGAGGAACTTGAAAGATGGTAATATTTAGGTGGTATTTCTGATAAAAACAAGGATGAAGCTGTGTGCTCTGTGTCTAAATTAAGTATAATTAAGAAGCTCAAGGTGACGTATAAATAAAATGGAATTTAATTTTATAGCCTTAAAATAAAATAAAATGGAATTTTATTTTATTTTTCGTTTATATCCATGTTATATTTTGATATTAATGAATATTTTACTCAATTTTATTGTGAAATTCTAGTCAAATTTGGCACTTTAATTTATATACTTTAATCTTTATAGTATGGGGAAGAATTTGCATAAAATAACTAAATTTAAAGCTAATTACTAATGGAAACAAGGTCTAGTTAACTATCACCTTTATCTTTGGGCACTGGGATATGGGAATTGTTTGTACTCAACGAGACAAGTCATAGTTGGAGTACAATAATGCATATCCAATGATTGCATACGACTTCTCTTAAATTGTGAAGAGGGTATGTTTATATTTTCACATGTCAGTATTCTGAGGATTGTGGAGAGACCGAGAGAGGACTTCCATGGTCGTTTGGTCTTATCCAATTCCTTCAATTTGAATTATTTAAAATATTATAAATGTATACATATTATTGAAATTTTATAAATCCAATACTAAAGTTGTCATATTAAAATAAAATTATGGTCATTCTAAATTTAGACTCGTAATTTATTTATATATATAATATTTAAATTAAACTTTTTAAAAATATATCAAATCTTTTTTAAAAATTATCGTACTTAAACGAAATAAAAAACTTGAAACTCATACTTTTGAATTGTTTATACCTTTTTCAAGTTTGGAGGAATTTTTTTTAAAATCAAATTAGCTAGGATTGTTTATACTAAATTTTTAGAATTCTAAGGAACTCAAAATTTCCACAACAATTGTGATGATTTCATTGAAAGGTACTCCAACACTAGTGAAGAAAAGGGCACGTACAACTCGACCAAAAATTCCCATTTTTAACAAATACGTAAATTATATTTTTGAGAACACTCAATCTTCGAATGTTATCATCTTCAAGTGATAAATAACTCAAATCTTATCTCCTAAACTCTAATTTCAAAACACCATACAATCAAGAATTCTACACCGAACAATTATGAGTGCATTTAACTATTTATAATATCATGCAAACCTCTCATCTCAAGTTAGTTTTTAGAGATGAGTTAGGCTTTCAACATAATATTAGTGTCCGTTTGTTTCAATGATTTAGGGTAGTACTTGGTTATGTCCATTTGTCCATTATACCTGACAGACGTCTAATCCTACTTTGGGTTAAGAGAGCCCGTGTGTCAAGAATCCTACATCGAATAAGTGTTAGTGAATTCAATCATTTATAATAATGTGCAAATCTATCTTCTCGAGCTAACTTTTAGGAGTGAATTAGGCCTTTCAACATATACCGGTTTTACTTTATATAACAATCGAACTCATACCAAGACTTTCTATTTTAAGTTATAATTTTATGAGAAACTACGAATTTAATTTTATTTGATTGCTACCGAATTTTAGGAAAGAATATCGCATCACTGAGCTATCACCAAGCTTTTTGTTTCAGGAAATAAAAATTCACAAATCTCTTTTACCTGGTTGTATAATTAAATAATCATATGATTAAGTTCATTTTGTACGTTTATATATTTATATGTACCTTAATACCCATTGTTCTACTACTTAGGGATTATACCACTTGTTCCTATTACTCTGATTCTTCTCTATTCTATAAAAATTTTATTCATTCAATAAATAAATGCCACAAAATTTGGACAACTGAGATGTGTTAAAACAGGAAGAATAAGGTTGTAGGGATAAAAGATTTGTTCACTTCAATTTGCGGAAAGCAATTCCCGTAAGAAAGTCAAAGACATATCTCTATTAACAAGATGTTTACTTAATATTATTCTAGTCTGGGACCAGATCACTTGTTTCTTCTATAATTCTGTTCTTATTTTATTCTATAAAAATGTATCCATTTAATAAATAAAACTCATAAAAATTAGACAATTGAGATGTGTTAAAACAGGAAAAATAGGATCATGGGGATAAAAGATTTGTTCACTTCAACTTGCGGAAAGCAATTTTCGAAAGAAAGTCAAAGATAACAAGATGTTTACGTAATATTATTCTAGTCTAGGACCAGATCACTTGTTTCTATTACTCTGTTCTTACTTTATTCTATAAAAATTTATCTATTTAATAAATAGAACTCACAAAAATTAGACAACTGAGATGTATTAAAACAGGAAGAACAGGATCATGGGACAAAAGATTTGTTCATTTTAACTTGCGGAAAGCAATTCCCTAAAGAAAGTCAAAAATAACAAGATGTTTACCTAATATTATTCTAGTCTATCTAGAAAGTGTAAATATTGGGCATGCGAAACTTGCATGTGACAAAAATAAAAATTACTGACTTACAAACACGTGTAATGCCATTGATCAAATATACATATATTGGTAGTTTAGCACAACGTAATACTTGATAGTAAAATTTATAGTTATGGAAAATTAGAAAAAAGGGCAACTTATTAAAAATTTAAATTTTACTTAATTTTATAATATTAGTTTGAATTTTTAAAAAGTGTAGATAAAATACTTAAATTTTTAAAGTTTTAAAAGTATGGTCATGTCAATAGATTATTGAGCAATTGGCTTACACGTGGCCTTTTAATATTATGTCATATTAATAGATTAGACGTCAGTCACGCATCTAATAAATTTGTTGACATAGTAATATATATCAGCAATTAATTGTAGGATTAACGACAAACTTTCTTTAAAAAAATAAAAGTCGGATAATTTTGTTATCATTTTTTGAATTTCGAGTTCGTAATATAAAAATAAGTAAAATTTTAATATTTTTCTACAACTTATCCTAGAAAATATCATCTCAAAACAAGCATCAAAATGTTTAACTTAGCAAGAGTCTTAGATGTTTGTTGGCGAAAACCGTGTAAAGGATGGGTAAATCTGAGTACAGATGGCTCCTCAAAGGGCAATTCTGGACAGGCCACTACGGGTGGACTGATCCGAGATACTGGAGGTCACTGGCTAATTAGGTTTGGAGCAAATCTGGGTTCCTGCTCGTCATGGCAGGCGGAGTTATGGACAGTATATCATAGCTTGACTCTTGCGTGACTTCATGGATATTTTCAGGTCGAACTGACTATTGATTCTGCCCTAGTAGTGGTCACTCTCACTAGTGATCAGCAGCTAGTGGTGCTTCCCCTAGTTCAGGCCATCAAGGAGTTGTTATCTAGGTATTAGGTAATAAGCGTTAGTCATATTTATCGGAAGGGCAATCGGTGCGCGGGTTGGTTAGCAACATATAGCTACCGACTACCTATGGGTGTCCACTGGTTTTGTAATGTTGTTGAGGGTCTCACCTCACTTTTATTTGCTGATATTGTTGGGGTTACTTTATCCCGTGTCACAGTACTATAGTTCTTATTTTAGGCGTTACTTCTATTCCTAACAAAAAAAAAAAACTTAGCACTCTATTTTAAATAAATGTTATAAATTTTAATATTAATTGACAAAGTTTAATATATTCTTTACACAATTTTGGATTATCACACTCTAAAGAACATATGGTGAAACCCCATACCGGTTCATTGAACATAGAAGCCACTAATATAGCATGTGGAATTTAACTAAGAATCTTTGTTCACTATACATCTTTTGGCCCTAAAATAAGTTTACAACCACTAGACATTTTTATAAGCTCCCAAAATATAGAGGTTACATGAATTAAGACATGTCTAATCCAGAAATGGGGTCCGATAATGATCTTTCTATAGCTACTTGTACCGAAATTCTTCACTCTTTTCACCACTATAATATAATTTACATGACGCCTGTTCTTAAACTGTAGAATCCCACAACCCTTTCACTACAATACATCTCCTCCATTTCTTATCCTGAAGCTGGTGCACTTGGCAGGACTTTGCAGTTTCAGGGTGAGCTTAAGTTTTAAAGTTTCTGTCAGAATAAGTTTGATGTTGGAATACCGTAACATGAGAGTTGTTATGTTCATGATCATGGTTACTTTGTGTCTTCTTGTGTTGCCACTAGCTTTACCTCCTTTTCCTCCTCCTCCATTGATTCTTCTCCTCGTACCAGTCGTAATTATGTTTGTACTAGTCTTGTTAGCCTTAAACAAGCCAGATCTGCCAAATTTTATTCCGCTAACGAATGAAGATTAGATGTCTATTGATTACCGAGTTTTAATTTCTACAAGTTTTGTTGTTCCTTGCTTTCACAGCTTGATATGAAGTTGTTTGTCAGTGCCCTAAAAGTAGGACCTCTTTAACATGTATGAAGCTTTCGTGATGACTGGCAAGTCATCTACTGAAGCGTGTGTAGAGTATAATGGTTAATGATAGTTGACAATATATGATCAGTGTTCCAAATTTTGGAATGTATCAGGTCCGTTACTGTCATTTATCGTAATTATGTTTGTATCATCTGCAATTATCTTAATTAATATGTCAAAATCGAACCGCAACTACAATCTGCAGTTCATCAGAAATACATATGTGGGAGAACTTTTGCCCTACATACGTGTTCTTCTTACTATGTTAAGTAGATTCAGGAGGCCTTGGAGGAGCTTATCACTTTGTGTTTTTTATTGTAAGAGTTACTTTCTATCTTAATTTGGCTGTTAAGTTGTGTCTACAGAGCATGAGATTAATGAATAACAAAAGAAGAAAAATGTGAGGAAGTCCCTTAATTGCATTTCAATATTTTGATGAATCAAAAGGTATGGATTCTCAAGACACAATAATATATGTTTAATTTCTTAATAATTTATCGGGTGATTCGTGAAAAAAAACAGATTATTGCTGAGTAATAAATGTGTATGTAGAATATTTTTCTTAGTGTATACCATCAATTAAAGATTTAATTTAGTGTTAAGCTTTCTTTATATTATGTTATACTAATTTGTTAAATTATATTATTGTTCTTTCATAATCAACAATTTTTCACTTTTATTTCTTTCTTTTTCACATTATAAATAGCATTTTTAATTGTTGTTTTTTATATTTGAAATTTTATAATAATATATTTTCTACTTTTGAACTTCATTAAGTAAATGAACTTTTTGAATTATTTCTTGATAAGGCACTAGAGTTTTGCATTATCTGAAGATTTTGATTTCAAGTTGGGCTATGCTTGTGATGAATTTTTATTTATGTTTTCATACTTCATATAAGACAATGAACGATTTTTTAATCAAAATAGTTGAGATCGAATATATTGAAAATGTACTTATTAAATAAGTTTCATTTAGAAGATAATATTAAGAGCTGAAGGAACAAATAATACAAATTATATGAAATAACAACAATACCCAATGAGTGTCTTCTTGAAATGCGAGGTCTAGAGAGATTTATTAGTGCGCAACCTTACTTCTACATGATAAAGAAACTATTTTTTATAAATACATATGTAATGCTAAATAATGATAACACAAAATATAAATAAATATGTAATATAATACATAATACATAATACAGTGCATATAGGACATGGTAAAGATTAACAGTAAAAATAAAATAAATAAATAAATACATAAACTAGAGAAAAGATAAGTACAATAATACATCAAACTAGTCATTACAAGAAAGTAAGTTGACAAACTAAGATACTACTTAGGCTAAATAACTAGGAGGGAAATATTACGTAATCAAAATACTAAGGCCAACTATAAAAAGAAAAACTTGAAAGAAAAATGTTTAAAATACTTGAGAGAATGAGAAAGACCTCTCTATGTGAAATCCTTTATCCATATCTTAATATATCAAAAATTGTCACCGTAGGTCATGTCCTCAGTATCTTCCAATATAGTCATATCATTCTTGATCATTTTCTTCAATTCTTTTTAAGCCTTCCTTTTTTCCTATTGCAATCTCTTAAGTATTATTTTTCGCATATTCTCATTGGAGCGTTCAAGTATTTCCTTTTAACATATCTGAACCACTTAAATTTCGTCTTTCTTAATTTGCATTAATACTGATCACCTTTAATTAGCCTCTTATTAATAAATTTTTGACTTTATTTCTTCTAGTAAAATTATACATCTAATGGAACATTCTCATCTTTGTCACAATTAGTTTATGACTAAGTACTTGTTTGATAGGTCAACACTCCATCTCATATAATATGATCGGCCTAATCGTTAAATGATAGAATTTACCTTTGAACGTAAATGGTGCCTTTTTATCATATAAAACTCCTGGTATACTTTCCATTTAAGTCATCCTAATGTGATATGGAGGGCTGTACTTTTAACGAATTCTCCATTGGTTTGAATGATAGACCTTAGTCCCGAAAATAATCTTTTCATTATATAACTTCAGATCTAATCTTTACTTTCATATCGAAAGCCACCTTATGGATCGAAAAGTTATACTTTAAGTACTCAGTCATAATCCTACTTAATTTAAAAAACTCTAACGTATGTCTCCAATATTCTAGCTTGACATTAACACACTCTTTTGTCTCATCCATTAAAATAATATCGTCAACAAACAACATACATCAACACACATAGCTTTGAATATTTTTAGTGAATTCATCCATCACTACTACAAACAAACAAAATGTTTAATGAGGAATCTTGGTGTAGTCCATTATCGATAGAGAAATTTTTTGTAGCCCTATATATGCCAATTTTCCAAAAATGTTAATTAAGTAACTTAATGAAGAAATTTTTTCCCAAAAAATAATTTTATCATTACATCATATGGCTAATGTCAATTTCTAAATTCAAATTATTTGAATCCAAGACCTTCGGTTTTAAATAATAAAAACTCTCGTGATGAAATGAATAAGAGTAGTAAGCTTCTGATCGATTAACTAATAAAGAATATATGTCATCCACATCATCATCATTATCATTACAGCTAAAACCAAAGTCTCGCGACAAAGCGAGATATAGGAAAATCATATTTCAACTATTGATGAAGTTGGAGTCTTCATTTAGGTTAATTAGGTATAATTTATTTTTAGTTACATAAAATAATCATAATTTTTGTTAACTCGAGTCTTGGAAAATTTTGGAAATTAACTAAATAAGAATGAAAAATACTTTGTATCTTAAAAATGAAAATTCAATCAAGAAATGTTTTTCAAACCTATTAGACCTTGCCATTTATCTTTCACACAAAAAGTGGCTGAATAGATCTTAGTTAATTAACTCTGTTAATTGAAGTATGTACCAATACCAATATAGTTATTTTAATCTAATTATAGCTTTTTTTATGTATTATAAGGATGATAATAAGTTGAATTGAGTTTATATTTCATAAGAATTTAACTCAATTTTTATAAGTTCGAGTTCAATCAAAAGTTCAATCCAATATCAAAAAAGTTGATAAGAAGTCAAACTTAAACTTAAGCTCGATTGAGATTAAGATAAAAATTTGGATTTGAGTGGATTTCGAATTAGTTCAAATTGGTATAAGCTAACTCGAAATTTGATTTTATCTTAATTAATTATACTAAACAAAATTATTTTATCTAATTGACTCGAGCAATTTAAATTAGGTTAAGTTCAAGTTTAATCTAAATTTTAATTAACTCATATCAGATTAAGTATAATATGTCAACATTATACATAAGATTTAATTTGACAGAGTAAGTATTAAGATAAGTTTCTCTCTATAAGCCCAGTAGGCTCGAGTTGGATTAATCAAAACCCAAGAAGTCCTAAGACTTAACAAAAAAGTACGAAATTATGAATAAAGAGATAGCATATCATCATAAGATTGGTAATAAATTTAAGTATCCCAATTCCCAAAAACTTGGTACCTATGTATGTAAATGGGTAGTTTAAGATATATAATGGTGAAGATCGATAAGAAACTTTTATCCATCAAAAAAGAATTTTTTCCCTTAATAAATAAAAACAATTATGCATGTATTCCCAATTTAAAATTTTGGTTAGGGTAAAATACATAAATATTTCTTATAATTTATGAAATCTTTAAAAAAAAGTCCATGATTTTAATATTTTTGAAAAATTCTTTCTAGTTTTAGTTTTTTTTAAATAGGTCGTCTTAAACCTCAATTAAACTAATTAAAATTAACTTAAATTAATAATTTAAGGTAATTATAATATATTATTAGTTTGAACCATATTTAATTAGTTCGATTTAAGTTTAATAGTCAGGTTGAGTCGTCATGTAAATAATATTTGATTACTTAATATTTGATGTTCATATTTCGTATATTTTGACATTATTTTTTAATTGAAATCTAAGAGGGATTTTTCTAAAAAGTTTTAAAATATAAATAATTTTCTGAAAATTTTAAAGATTGGTGAATTTTTCTAATGTTTCTTAAATTATTCCGAAGATTTATATCTTTTACCTTTTTAATTATTCAGAGACTAGAAGAGAAAATAAAAATAAAAATAAAAATAAAAATCAGGACATTTTATTAAGTTGAAATTATATTCTAAAGGAAAAAGAACTTGAAACCATGTAGCATGAGTACCATTTTTGTCGTCCCAACATGTCCAGCAACATACATAACAACAAAATCCACAAAATAGCCAGATACTAGAGATGAAACGAACTGAAAACATCTGTGGACTTCCTTGATTCAGGCTTCTGTGAAAGGAAATAAGTTGGATTCTCTAGCCTGGCAGTAATAGCATGTTCTAATGTCGGAATCTGAGCAATAACACCAATCCAAGGGCTCAGGATTCATTATTCCATCCTCATTCCAGGTCTCACCAACATGGCTTCCATGCTTCATAACCATATCTAAGAAACTAGAACTAAATTTTGTGTCAGTGTTCATCGCAAGGTCATCTTCCTGGTAATTGCAAATCTCCTGTATGACATCTTCACCAGGATAATAGTAACTAGGTCCAGTGTTAAGGTCAGAAACAGACTGCTTGTTCTTGGACTCTGAAGGGCATAACAAGTATAATAAGCCACCAGTATGATATCAATCGTTAAAAGTAAAACAAGTAGCAGAAGATCTTGTTGTACCTAATAAGTTGCTGTTGTTTGCAGAACCAGAAATTGAATCAGGAAAGGTCCATGGAGTAACATATTTCTCATCCATAAAAGCATCAATTTCAGTAGTTTGAGCGTTGATCCAACCAGCTAATACTTTAGTTTCAATCAACAGAAACATTGTGAAGATGGGGAAAGAAAATGTTTTACATCAGTGCAACAAAGGATATGATCACAGACTCACAGTATGTATAATTACCTCCATGGTCCAAATAAGTAGCAGATTCAAGAAGAGGATCTGCATAATGAACACCATTGTTGAAACCAGTACTGTTGTTGTCTGCTGAGAGCGGATTGTCACTATTGAACCCAAAACCAGAATCAAATACAGGGGCTGTCTGATTATTCTCCATATCAGAGACAGCACTTTGAAGACACAAAAGAGCCATATCAGAGGCATGATATACAAATTGATCACTATCGAAGTTGGTAACTACTGATCTACTGTTGTCATTCTCATTGTTTAGAGAACTAGAACCAGAAGCAGAACGTGTAAGTCTATTTCTTGCATCTATTAAGCAGTTCTCCAAGATCTTTACAAGGGCTGATACCTCTTCAGTAGACTTTGATTTCTCAAAAACACTAAAATCCCATATAAACCTTCCTGCCACTTTCTCTGGCTTCATCTTTACTTTCAGTATCTCACTAACCTCACGTTCCAGGAACCTGATTTCCTCCGAGAGAGAAATTGCCTGTAGTTTAGTGGCATCATCATCTACAGGTTCTATAACACGACTATTCCCAAGGAAGGCGTCTAGAACAGCATCAACAGAAGGGTGACCGACGCTATGAATCTTAAGCTTTGATGAATCGGGCGTGTTCATGAACATGGCAACTTGAGCATCTGAAAGCATGGCCAACTCTGCACACTTCTTGAACAGACCCTCTCGCCTTTTCACGAAGGTGATATACCTCTGCATCTTTGTCTCTCGCTTTTGCATGGTAAGCTTTCTGGGTTTCATCTTTGGTAGTGATTCCAGGAATAGCTGGAGAGCGGTTAGAACTATTTATAGTTCCAACTTCCAGTAAATCCTTGTCACCGCAGGATTTGTTTTCTTTTCCTTTCCACACACGGATTTCCTAAGGCGAAGCACAGATTTATTAAGTGGGATATGAGACTTCAGTAGGTACTAGGTAAATCCTTGTTACTGTAGGAGTTCTTATTTTCCTTATTACCGTAGGAGTTTATCATTTTTACCAATCAAAGATAAAGTTCACAGATCGTAATCCGACTCAAATAAACCGAGAAAACAAACACCAAATCAAAATCGATATCATTTCAACCCAAAACCTAATCACGCTTCGGCGACCCAATTGTTCGGACTAAGGCCAGGGCTGAGCCAAGAAGTCCAAACCACAGGTAGCACAGGTCCGGCCTGATCAATTATGATCCCTAAACATGAGTCTTTGAATTTTTCAGATTTTACACTTGACATTGTACCTCTCATTGAATAACATTGGGCTCGTGAGCAGAGGAAAGATTGATATTATGCTGTCCGTAGCTTCCATTTCTATCAGTTTCTGCAGACACGAACTCACAAAATAATTGCGAGAACAGAAAGAAGCTGACGAGAAACATCCAAACATTATGTTCATTGCCAAGCATAGAAACTTTTTGACAATGTCGAGAAAATCTAAAACTTGGATTTACAGTTTCTGCATTGAACCACTATACAATTTCTGTAACAGTGAGGAAGCTGTATATGAACAGGGATATACGGATCCGGTTCTTCGATACTCCAAGCATTGCCTACGAGAATCATCAGCTACAGATATCGTTTTCTCGCTGGATGACGTACAACTTTCAAGGATCCTCACTAAATTGGTGACTATCTCTGCATACCCAATTTCTTACATTTTGACCTGTACAAGCTGGAAAGGCAACTTCAGAGAAAAGAACTTGGCCTCAATGTTGGTGCTCCTTGATGTTCTACGCAGCAGACGGTACTGTCACTTGTTCAGTAGCAGTTGCCTGATAATCTGCATATGCCTCTGGGGTGTCTTCTTCGCTGGGTGGAACCAATTGCCGAAAGAGTGGTAGATATTTGTCCCACTGCTTCAGTATTTCAGAACCTTTGCTGCTTCCAGTTTTTGCCTTCACCAGAGCATTTCCAAGTAAAGATAGTATTCCAAAAAACGAAACCATATTTATATTTTGATTAGTTTTGGGACCAGTATACACATTCCATTTAATGCACGTGTATATAAGTGGTACTTACAACATGAGCTTCAATTAGACTCTTTAGCTGCATCTGGCCAACAGGAGCAGTCACTCTTTGGACCTTCACTATCTCCTTGTTTATCTGTTTATCGTGGCAAGACACATCTTCAAGTGAATGACAATTATCTCCGATTGCCCATATTAAAATATATAACACAAAAAACTTCACTATTGAAGGCCTTGATATCAAATAAAGATCAAAGCGTGATTGGTGAAATCTGAAAGGTTTAGGACTGGATAGGTGGGAGCTAATAAAAGAGAGTTCCGTTAACAGACCTTGGGCATGAGAGTATCGTCCTCATCAAGAATGTATGTCAAGCCTCCAGTCATACCAGCAGCTACGTTTCTACCCACCCTGACATAGACATGCACAAAAACAAATGGTTCAAATTTCTGATCAATTGCGTTCAGTTTGACAGACCATGATAACACAATTTAGGCAATCATTACTTACTTTCCAAGGACGACAACGCAACCACCAGTCATGTACTCACAGCAGTGATCTCCAGTGCCTTCAACTACAGCTTCAGCAAGTGAATTTCTGACTGCAAAACGCTCCCCAGCTTTCCCTCTAACAAAGACTTGGCCACCGGTAGCCCCATACAAGCAAGTGTTTCCCACTATAGTGGCATCCTCAGGCAAAAATCCAGTTTTCTCTACTGGAGTTACAACCAGCTCTCCTCCAGCCATACCCTAGGAGCATTCATATGAACTAATTCTGATATCCTTTTTCATTTGGTGTTACACACTGAATTTCATTGCTATATCAATCAAGCAGATGCAGGGTTACCACATGAAATCTAATTCCAAAGTAGTTTGAATTGATTTAGAAGTTTACTGTTAATGTTTGCAAAGTACTAAACCGCACCTTGTAGTCAATTTAGTGCATTTAATTTGAAAAGTGTCAACAACAGCAATAAAAGAATAAAAAATTTGAAAACTTGTGCTTCAAACACCATATGGTTGTGGAACCAATCAAGTTATAAACATACCTTGCCCACATAATCATTAGCCTCCCCAACCAGCCGAATGTTCATTCCTGGTGTCAAAAAGCATCCAAATGACTGCCCTGCACTCCCAGCAAATCTGCAAAAATACAGAAAAACCCATTAAAAAGCCTTTACATGGAGATTTGACATAGCATCTACTAGATTGTAAATTTACATCAGGTAGTCACATCTTACGTTATGTTTAGCTGTCCAGCAAAGCCAGTGTCACCATACTTCTTAGCAACCACACCAGCTATACGACCACAAACAGCTCGGTCTACATTGTATATCTTTATAGTTTTATTAACTACTTTCTCATTCTCAATAGCATCCAAAATCTGAAAATATAATAAAACAAACTTAGAAGGACAGCTTAGCAAAACACAGACCAAATACTGAAATGTGAAAAAAATATGTTTATTTCAGCAGCAATAGTACGAAACCAGCAACTCTCAGATTCAACAAACAGAACAACAGAAGACCCATAATCATTCCTGTATTTTAATTATTGTCAGTACCATGGTTCTCAAAACAAGTTATTTTGTTTCCTATATCTAGCATTACTTCAATTTTAACAATCATTATGTTAGTTCGCTTAGATTAAAATACAAAAAATGAATATTTTTCTAATTCAGGATGAATAATAGCTTAAAGTCGGGC
Organism: Erythroxylum carthagenense; assembly: GCA_026413575.1. Lineage (NCBI taxonomy): Eukaryota > Viridiplantae > Streptophyta > Magnoliopsida > Malpighiales > Erythroxylaceae > Erythroxylum > Erythroxylum carthagenense. The sequence goes on along the minus strand of JANZLD010000003.1, from coordinate 2,631,752 downwards.
AGCAATTACCCAAATGGACAGTTGTTATTAAACATGTTTATCTCAGGATACCCCTTATTGCATAATAGGAATTCAGGACTTTGGTTAATAAAGTCGGTAATAAATTTGAAAGATCTCGTTTGGTCACTAACATAAAGACTGGCTATATGCTCACAATCAACTAAGCACAGTTTACACCCATTAGGACTAAGCACATAAACATAAATGTTCAATTGCAAAAGATTAAAAGGATTGCACTGTCACTAAACTACTCAACAACGATTTGGTGAGAGTCACGTACTACAATATGATGAATATTGAATTTAGAGACATAAGAAGCAACTCTATAGGGAATAGAATTCCCTTTAGCTGCGGAAATAGAAGCCAATAAAGTTTTAGAATTATAAATTACAAAGTTCAAACATATTTACCTCTGGATCTGCAAGTAAAACATCATCCAAAATAGGACCATTAGAATGAACATCTTGATTCCGGATTTGAGTACTGCTCCACTTTGGCATCCCAACACTCTGCCAGAAAGAAAAGCAAATTCTCATTCACCCCATTTGTAAAAGCAAAGTAGAAAAAAGAAGGCTTTCCTGTCAAAATTTCTCACCGAGAGAATATAACCAAGATCAAGATGTTGTGTTTTCACTATTGAAATATCTCGTGGTCTCAATAGATCTGAGCGTCCAATAATATCATCTAACTTATCATAACCCAACTGTGCCAGCATGCCTCTCACCTAGGCCAGCACAAGAAATATTGACAATACAGTGAGTTATAAATTTTCATATATTTGGTAAATACTAAACGGAAGATCTAAGAATTGTATTAGATGCTGGTAGAAATATAACCTCTTCAGCAACATATAAGAAGTAATTAACAAGATCACCAGGCACACCAGGAAATCGGGCACGCAATTCTTCCCTCTGCAAAGAATTCAAAGCAAAAGAATCAATGACCAGAGGCAAATATATTTACATGCATTACTGTACTGCACCAAGGTTCAATCAGCACCTGACTGGCAACACCAACTGGACAATTATTAGTATGGCAAATTCGAGCCATAACACAACCAGTGGCAATCATTGCAACTGAACCAAATCCATACTCATCAGCACCCATTGCCGCAGCCATCATAACATCTACTCCACTTTTGAAGCCACCATCAACTCTAAGAATCACCCTTTCTCTGAGTCCATTCTCAATGAGAGTCTGTAAAGAATAGTCAGTCAAGAAAACATTATAATGACAATTCCACAGTGCATTTACTAGATTGGCACAAAAAATTTGTACTAACATGATGAGTTTCTGTAAGACCAAGTTCCCATGGACCACCAGCATGCTTGATGGAACTTATAGGGCTGGCACCTGTTCCACCATCATGCCCTGATATCTGCAAGACAAATGACAGAAATTTCTCAGTGATTCTGACTGTTTCAAATGGAAGCAAACAACATGTGAACAAGCAAGTGGACTATTGATAAGTCATTCAAGAAGAGAAGGTGCAAAGAATGTCACCATGGGAAATCGAGATTCAGAAAATAGATAACTGGGTTTCTATGGGAAGAACATCAAACCATGTATATTAGTATTATTTACTATTTCAATACAGCATTAACCTAATTCTACTTCTCTCCAAGAAAAAAAATTACAATTAGTCATGTTCCAAGCCTCCAAATAACATGAGAAAGAGAAAATTATTTTCTGTAGCATAAAAAACACTATTAAAAATATCAAAGATGTCAGACAAGTAAAATAACTCAAGGCCATAAGCTATTATTTTATGTCATAATTTTGTTAATGTCAAGGACAAATGATATGTGTATACCTGTATAATATCCGCATTACCCTTTGCAACCCCTGACGCAACCGTACCAATACCAGCTTCAGCCACCAGCTTTACAGACACCTTTGCCCTAGGATTGACCTACATATACAGAGATAGTGAATTTACAATCGAAAGCAGCAATAAAATGCATGCGTCCATCAAGAAGATATTCATGATGAAGTAAAGTATCACCTGATGAAGGTCAAAGATCAATTGTGCAAGATCTTCAATGGAATAAATGTCATGATGTGGTGGCGGAGATATAAGAGGAACACCAGGTTTAGAGCTTCTCAATCTTGCAATATATGCACTAACTTTCTTCCCAGGTAATTGACCTCCTTCCCCAGGCTTAGCACCTTGAGCAATTTTAATTTCCAACTGATCAGCATTGACCAAGAATGTTGGCGTTACACCAAAACGTCCTGAAGCAACCTAAAAAAGAGAACCTGTTTTCTATGAGATAATCATGGGAAAATGATTGAAAAAACAGGGCCTACAGGAAATTATTACCACCAATCCTGACCATGTCCTAAAAATGAAAGACCATGAAAAGTTTGGTTGCACAATTCTATCCGGATTAAATGTTAATTATTCATGCCAAAAGTACAAATTAATCAAAAAAGTAATCCTGCTTGCATCACCTGTTTAATAGCACTAGTGGCAGTATCACCATTCTGAAGCCCTTTCAGATGAGGAAGTGTAGGAGAGTACCCATCCTCAACATCAGTAAGTGGGCGCCAGCGGATAGGATCCTGGACAAACTATAGTGTAAGTTTATCTACAAAATACATTTAACGAAGCTATGCCACAAATGTTGGTAAACGGAAAGGGATGTATTGGTAAACAGAAAGGGATGTATCTGAGAAGTGAATTGTGCATTCCATGTTACAGAACGATAAGTAGAGTACCTCACCACCTTCGCCCGAATTAGATTTTCCACCGAGCCTATTCATTGCAATAGCAATGGCTTCATGAGTTTCTCTAGAAATAGCTCCAAGCGACATCCCCCCAGTGCAAAACCGTTCAACAATGGATGATGCTGGCTCAACCTTCCCCACAGGTATTGGAGCCCGGTCACTTTTGAACTCAAAAAGATCACGAAGAACCTACAGATAGAGCAGTAAAGATGCTGATTAGGTTATTAAAATGTTAAAAGAAATATTATTAACACAAACAAGGAAAAGATCTAATTTTATTCACTTACACTGACAGGACGGTTAGCCAAATGCTGTTGATAGATAGAGAATGAATTCTCACTCTTCTGGCGAACAGCTTTGTGAAGCAACTTTGACATTTCTGGATTGTTTCCATGATATTCTCCTGTAAAGAAAAGATAAGCAAGTACACGAGAAGAAAATATGTCATCAGTGATCATGATACTTTTTAAGCTGGATAATCCACCAACTAAATAAACTTAGCATGCTATAAAAGATAACAAAAATGTCAGACTATTCCATTCCAACTTTATGGTTAGAAATTCTAAAAATCTGAAATGCAATCAACAAAAATGCACTTAATTACGATAGCTGTTGATGTAAATTTTGACAGAAGTAATAATTAGATAAAAGTTACAGATCTCTGCACCAACTTCATTAAATGTAAAGCACGTTCATCAACAAGCAATCCCACCTGTATGGTTCTTTAGAATAGTGAGACCCCTAATGAACCCCAAAAAGAGGAAAATCAAAGTAGAATAAGAGTACCTCCGGGTCTGAATTGTATAAATCCAAAGTTTTCCAGTCTTTTAGCTGTATCCTCAGAGAAAGCCTTTACCCAGAAAGATAAAGTCTCCCTAGCCAGCTGCAGGAAAGCGGCGACGCGAAAAGAACTAAATAAATACGAACAGCAAAAGACATAACTACATACAGAAATTTAATTCTTAAGCTAATTAAGAAGGGAAACAAGTTTAAAGAAGTTAAGTCGAAGTGATTAAACACAACAGTTTAACAACAATCAAAGCATAATTCAAATTGAAGACCATGATCCACTAATACACCCATAAATTACAAGTTGCGTTATCAATCTATCATTCCAGATTCACAAGCAGGAGATGTTTTATCCAGAAACTTTTTCTTCAATTAAAAATTCAACATTATAGTGATAAAGAATTTGAAGAAACAAAGTCCATATTCGTAAAATTTTTACCTCATCAAAAGTTAGTCCACCAATGTCTGAAACACTTCCACGAAACGCTAAATCAACAACTTTATTTCCCAATCCATAAATCTCAAATATCTGTGCACCACAATAACTAAAGATATGAAACAGTGAGATTAGTTTCTAGCAATAAATTCCATTGGATATGTTCAAAGCAGAGAACAGAAACATAATCAAACAAAACCTTGAAAGCAAACAGATGCCCATCTTGGACAGAATTTTGCGAAGACCAGATTCAACTGCCTGAAACGATCATCACCAATTAAAAAATTAGTTTATTAAGATTGATCACAGATTCGGCGAGCACTTTAGCAGTTGAAAGAATATAAGAGAGAATAAATATTAAACTAGAAAAGAAGTACGAAGAAAATATGGAAGAATCACGGATACCCACAACAAAAAGAAAACAAACAGAAACAAGAAAACAAGTTCACTAGTTCAGACAACCTACATTGTATTTTACATGAAAACTAAGACTGTTTATAAATAATCTTTATTAGAGGAAAGAAGAAGGTAAGGATCTTGCCATGCACCAATTTGCATCAGTTAGTGTATTTGGTCTTGAGTGAAATGCCAATTAAGTAACATCTGCTAATCCTATACTTACATGTGAGTGTGAAAATCACAATGGCTTATTCTGGATAAAGTGGCTCGAAGAAATGAGATTCTATTCATTTATATCAATAACAATCCTGCAGATCGAATATCTGTTTTATCTCAGTTACAATGATGATGTTTAGGAAGGCGTTAATGTACGAACCTTGCAGAAGTTCTTTTGAGCCTGTTCAGTTGTTACAGTAGGCATCTTGCCATTCCTCATCAAATTCACAGTTTTATTACTCAAACGCCATTGCCGACAAGTCTCAAGTGCCAAATAAGGACACACAGCACTGAAATATTGACTAAATATAAATATTTGGATGAAGAAAAAGGTAAAATAATAACTACATCGATGTTTTATTGCAACATAATTAATGAATGTATGCGAACATAACAAAGAAACCAGTAACATTCAGGGATATGAAGAAAGTAGATACACTACAATGAAAAAGAGAATTAGAATATGTGATATGAAGTTCTACCTCTCTGACATCCAAAACTTTAAATATTCACCAACTTGGAGTGAACTAGAATAGTAAAAGAAAATAAGGAAGACAAATGGCCATAGCCCACACGTTTCAACAATGTTCTTTCTGAAACCAACACATTATGACCATTAGGTTATCAATTGTGGACTTCTTCCACATAACTTTACCATAGTCAGCAAGTATCATGGTGTTAACAACACAAGTGTTATTAAAATTAACTATGTGATGTAAGAAAATGTTAATGCTAATCTCAAAGAAAAATATGACCAAAATGTGTTCTAACCCTGACATCAGACCAGACATCAATGAGAATCTGTGACAAATTGTAATAGGGACATTCAACTTATAAGCCAGTTATACATCAGTAAAATTCAGCTCTAATGAAATTAGCAGATAATAACAGAAAAAAAGTGCTTTATGATTTGTGTTAAGAAGAAAAACCTTGCACCATATCCAATCAAACAAGCAAACTGATGGGTGCTGAAGCACTGAGCAGTATCTGCTATAATGGAAGTTGACATACGCAATCCATTCTGTATAAGATGCTGGTGAACAGCACCGACAGCTAGAAGAATTGGAATTGCAGGCCTAGTTGGCTCCTGAGATAGGGAAAATAGATATTAGAAAAAAATAAAAACTGAACTGTTGCCTTGCAGAACAGGATGACAGGAATTAAAACAATCAGAGCACATACCCTAAGCCATAAGTTCAAACTTGGAAATTAGTTAAATTGACTCTCTTTCTAATGATGAAGTAAAAGAAGTTACCGCAGCATAACTACTGAACACAACACCAAAAAGGAGAAAAGATGAGAAATGTCGTAATAATTTGCAAGGGAGAGAGTACAAGAGATGGAAAGGGAGGGAAGGGCAAGGAAGAGAAGGATTTGACCAACATATGGCACCGTGAGATGAAAATGGTTGGAAGACCCATATGATACTGGTAAAGGATTATAATCTAATCCTTTTGACCAAATCTAGCACCCTTCCATCTTCCATCTTCCATAGAAAATAGTAAAAAAATCGCATTCATCAAAAGATGTAGTAAATGAAAAGCAATAACTGCTATAAAGTTCCCAAAAGCACCAGGTGAATGACAATTGGCAATGAGTTGCAATGTAGTTGATTGGCAAAAATAATCAAGAAGTTAAAGCAGAGACATTATAGGACAAGGAAACATCAAGTACTTCACCTAACATAATTATAAAAATCGATATATGATAATATACTCATATCAATGTGAATGAGAACAGGAGGATTCTCAGTGATTACAAGAAGGATAATTTTGAAGGATAATTACCAGCTCGTCAGCCCTGTCAGAGAGAATAAGTAGTTGAGACCCCTTTCGAACAGCTTCATCGGCAAATTCACAAAGTTTATTCAGTGTTTTCTCCAAAGAACCTTCTACTCCTTTTCGTATATCAAAAAATGTAGGTATAACTTCAGGTTTTAAAAAGGAATCCTTCAGTAATGACTCAAGCTCCCTTTCATTCAGCACGGGACTAGATAATATGACCTGGTTCAGTTAACAATAAATGATTAGCTTCGTTGTCAGTTTAAAAGCCAGAGCAGGCAACTCATATTGATATAAACAAACACCTGTGAAGCATTATCAGGTCCAATTTCCAATATGTTTCCTCTCTTCCCAATGTTGACCTCAAGAGACATGACTAACCCTTCTCTAAGAGGATCTATTGCTGGATTGGTAACCTGAAGCATACAGGAATAACTAAGAACATGAAATGCCTATTTGAGAAAGAAAACATCAATATAAGGCAAATTCTAACATCCTGAAGCAAGCTGGAGCTACTCAATAACAGAATCTTATGACACTCTTAAAAGAATTCACAAGTTTGATTCTATGCATAACCATAAGCTGTATTTATTTTTGGTTAAGTTTTAAATATTGAAAAGAGCTTTACCTAGAATCCAGCATATAAGATGTGAGTTGCTTCTCAATGTAGCACAAGCAGGGTGCTTTTTTACCAACAAAAGTACACACAAGTTTTTCAATCGACTCCAAAAGAGATGGACAGCATGGTGAAATTAAAATGTCCACTAGGCAATTACTACAAGTTACAGAAACAACATTGATGCCTCGTTCCTTCTCAATATAGATATCAGAAAGTATTGCCAACATAAAGGGCAAAATCTCTATACTCTGGATGTAGACAAAAGCTAAATCCTCTAAGTGAAAAGGAAAAGCAAAAAGAGAAACATCGATAATCACCAATGTGCCATATATTAAGGGCCCTTAATGAGAAAGTATTTTGAGTTTTAGTTTATAGCAACTATTATGGCCATCTAACAGCAAGCTCTAGGAAACAGGTACTGTTTTCCACAACAATGCATAACATACAGAACCCCACTTATTCCAACTGAAATGAAATGCTTTATCATTAACTTAATTGTCATAATGTTAAACATCATCCACAAAGATAAAATATAATCAACATCAAACATCAAACTATCTCAATTAGACGGCAAGTACATAACAACCTGCCAGGTACAAACGTAATCCATGTCACTCAAATTTCTCTAATTAGAATAAATATTCAGCCTTCCCTCCCACACTTAATTCAGAAATTCCGTGTCAAATTTTATCAAAGTTTAGCCACCAATATACATATTTATACATATTTGCATTGTTTTACCACGCTTATATTAGCAATCCCCTAGTAGCACTAAATCTCTATTGAATATAAAAGATAGCTAAAAAGTGCTAGCAATCAAAATAAAAATAAGATTCAATCATTAGAAGTGCACTGACATAGAGTCATCAGTATCTGGTATAAAGACCGCATGACAAATTCACTGTAGGTTTAAAAATACAGAAATACATAACAAACCTGAGCAAACCGTTGCTTGAAATAATCATAGAGCATATGTGGTTTTTGTGACAATATAGCCAAGGGAATATCATCTCCCATGCAAAAAGTAGGTTCCTTCCCTTGTGAAGCCATTGTCTCAATAACCATTTGGACATCCTCACTGGAATAGCCAAATGCCCTAGTCTCATGGGAACATAAAACAGTGAACATTGATGAAGAGGTGAATATGACAATCAATACTGCTGTGAATCTCATGCAAACAAAGGAACCAATATACTTACTGTTGGTTTCTTAAAATCACTTCATTTTCCATAACTGTTGTTGAAAGAAAGTTTGCATGCTTCAAAGATCGGAGGTTCTCACTGACCCATTTCCCATAGGGATTCAATAATGCAACTTTCTTTTTAACTTCAGTGTTCTCATAAACCTGTAAATGGCTTGCAACCCATTATTTGAACTGGTAGATGTCTATAAGGTAACTTAAAATGAAAAACAAATAGCATTTTTTCTCACGAAACTAATTAAAGAATTTCGCAAAAATCTGAGACTAAGCAAAGCCAATTTCCAATTCCATATTTCACACCATGAAAAGCTTGAAGTGTTATAGAGTAAAGGGAAAGTAAAGAAGCCACAGTGATGATCTGATAAAGTTATTGCTCCTCTCAGAGAGTTATTTCCTTACAATGAATCTTTTTTAGCTTCCCAAATAGGAATCATTAAAGGAAATCTTCAAATAGCAATTTTGTTAGGGAAGACATAAGAAAATAAAAAACAGTGTCTAAACATGAAAGAACGTCCTTAAACAATCAGGAAAAGAGGAAAACATCAAAGTATATTCCACACCTTGTATTCCTAGTATGTCCAAACGATAAAAGCTTTACTTTCAGATTTGCTTAAGAAAGCCTAAAGCCATTCAGAAACTAGTTGATCATTTTTTTAAAATCTTCAACTACTCTTCACCCAAATTCCATTCACATGAAACTTAAATAACCTTGACAGATTTTGGCAACCTTGCTTCATCATCCAACAAAATGAATTAATAGTGTTCACACTAGAGCTCTGGTGATCCCACGACTAACTAAAATTCAAAACAAGCTATTCAAAATATTCTAAGTAACCTATTTTCTTTACAATGCACTGAACCAAAAAAAATTATTTGGGCAATATTACTAAGCATATACACATCATAAAAGCAAAAGGAGCACCAACAATTCCCATCCATATTCTTGGTTAGCAAGAAATCAATATGAACAATGAGAAGAAAAGCACCAACTGTGAGATGTGTGTTTGAAGAAGCTAAATTTACACAAACTAGAAGATTGTGTGCATTGGAGTGGCCACCTTTTATGAGTTATACAAAGAACACAAGAAATCCTACACAGAGGATTATATAGTTGATCAACATGGTACCGTATACTAACAAACAGATGCATTGATCACCCAATAAAGAATGCTGCACAAACCTGACCACTGAGTAAATCCACAGCAATCATCATTCCAGGACCCAGACGACCTTTCATTGTTACTTTTGACTCATCCATCGGCAAAACACCAACCTCCATGTTTAAAAAGTACCGATAGCAAATCAAGTACAACACAAAAAGGGAACAGCTTTAATAGAATAATGATAGAGCATAGTAACACAGGATATACAACACGCAACCGTGCATACAAAATATGCACTCCAAAATACCTAGGGGAAAATAAATCCAAATGATTTAGTTATATAGAACATTTTAATGCAAATTGGATTCTTATTAGAAAGAAACAAATAATATGTAAATGCAGTTGTTTCAAATTAAGCATTCCAAATTTGAGACTTGCAAGTGATTTTCTAAACATTGCTAAAGTGATCGCACACTTTTAAACAATCTTTATGGATCATTCACATGCTAATGCGTATGATAACGCTTAAAGAGAGCAATTTGGGTAATTGAACTCACAAATACAGCAAATAACACCACAACTATAAACTAGATGCAACAACAAAATAAGGTTTTAAACCAAAGTTCCTACCAATTTTCCACACAGCAAAGAGAAAATAAACTTGGCATAAAATGAAGTACAATGTACATCTCAGCGTCAGTTTTACAAAACGGTTCAAGCCACTATGGCATTTAGTCCTTTGTTAAAAACAGACTTAAAAAATAACAAAATTCATATTCAATCTAAGAAAATTATAAAACTATTATAAAAAGATTCAGAGCCTAAACTAGCCTCAGCAATACCAAGTCATGCTAGAACCAGTGATTGAGAACATTTTCTTTCCATCTAGGAGAAATGAATCACAAAATTAAGTTATTTTAACAGTTATGCTCAAAGACATTGTCACAATCTGAAATGCCTTGCCCCTAAAGCTGGATAAACAGCATGAGAAATATCAAATATCATTCCTTAAAATCATATAGAAAATTAATTGTCATTGAACTGCAAAATCTCACCTCAGATGCAACATAGACAAAATTGTCAACAGTCCGCCAATATCTAGCAGGACGAAGTCCATTACGATCAAGACAAGCCCCAACTGTTTTCCCATCACTGTACCATTTACGATACATTAAGCAACATTAAAATAAATGAAGAAAAACTGGAAGAAAGGAAAGGTATAGAGCAAAGATAATGCTAATTAGAAACAATTTCCGTTATTGCTACCAGATAGAGAAAAGCATATATGAAACAGCATACCAATAAAGCTAATCAGAAACAATAGATCTTGTAGGTACCAAACAATAATATTTATCTACCTACATAAATTTGAGAAACTACTGAACAAACAAGAAAAAATATTTCTACCGTCTATTGCCACTTTGATACAATTCAAATAAGGCTTAAATGTGTTACCTGAATAAGAGTAAAGCAGGCCCATCCCAAGCTTCCATCTGTCCCTTGTAATAGTCATAAAAATCAACAATCTAAAGAAAAAGTTGATTATTAGTAACATGTAACTAAAAATAGGGGAAATTGAAAATTAGTATGTGAACTGAAAAATAGCAATTATTATTTTAAATGATAAAGAAAGACAAAATGTAGTAATCTGATTCAAGTTAATGAAATGCTGTCAAATAAAAACACTGCACTTGAATTAATAAGCAAAGGTTCAGGCAAAAACAAATAAAAATTTGGACAGTCACCAAAATATAACGTACTTCCCAAATGCAAACACATGGAGTTATATTAGTTAGAACCCAGATTTTTTCAGAGAAAATAAGTACCTCAGGATATTTTATCATCAATGTTGGATGATTCTTGTACGCCTCAGGGACAAGAATCATTAGGGCCTCCTCAGGTGTACGACCACTTCTAATTAACAACTGACAAAGTAAAAGAGCAGAAGCAAGTCAAACTCAAAAGAGCCATTAGAATCTACACAAAGAATAGTTAAATGCTTACCAAGCCTATTGCACTAAAGAAGGGCTACAGTAAGCAAAGTCTTTCCCCTTTGTTGTGGCTTGCATCCCACTGCAGGTATGCTACTATTTGATAATCCTAGTGATTTGATTAACATTCATGTTTTAATTGGAAAGCGAAATAAGCAATAGATGCTCATAAAGTATTTGTTTATCCACTACAGATTTTCAGAAGGCATATGTCAATAATTTCGTACAAAAGCCAAGGAAGGTTGAGACTTTAGTTAGATTAATTCCAAAATAGACCTCAACAAAATGAATAGTATCATATTTAACCTCATTGACGGCAAAGATTATTGTCTTCAATCCAATTGTATCAAATACTAAGAATACACATGGAATTAGCAGAGAAGCTCAACACACAAACATATCAAATGAAAGTTACCTACACAACGTTTCTAGAACATAACAAACAGAAGCCCCAAAATCAAGCATTATACGTACTTCTGCCGCGCTGTCAAGATTGGCTGAGTCCGATGCCTTTGGGTTACCATAAGGACGAATTTCATTTTCACGACCGCGCCAAACAGGGGATTTCAATGAGGTCTCTCGGGATTGCATCCAGTTCAAGTTACCCTGCATACATTTTCAAGCAAAGTTTAGAGAAGCTCACACATAAATGCAAAAGAAGGATATTACACTGGCTACTTTACCTGTATGGTATTGATCTCTCCATTATGACCAAGAAACCGCATTGGCTGAGCCAGAGGCCATCTGGGACTTGTGTTTGTGCTATACCTCCGATGATAAATGGCAAAGGGTGATTTATAGAGCTCACTCTGAAGGTCATCATAGAACAACCCAAGAACTTCAGAACGCAGCATTCCCTTATAAACAATTGTTTGATTGGACAAGGAACAGAAGTAAAGTTCATTGCCCCAGCTTTCTGAGTTTGCAGCTCTTTCAATCAGCTTGCGGCATATGTAGAGCTCCCGTTCAATATCATCAAGATTCTCCTCTTTAGCAATTCTGACAAACACTTGCTGTACGTTTGGCATAGTTTCTTTTGCATAATAACCAACAACAGACGTATTCACAGGAACAGGCCTCCATCCGAGTACTTCAAGGCCCTCTTGTTGAAATATATTTACAATAACTGCAACCCCAAGAAGAACACGTAAAGGAACATAGTAAACAATAGAAGAACTGATGATGTAAAATTAAACCCCAATATATTGACTTACGTTACACTAAAAGACCCACTCGTTTACAAGATTTAACAATCAAAATCAATTAACATCAATACGGCACCCAAATGACATAAACAGGTCAATAAATTGAAAATTAAACCAAACAAGAAATGCCAAGCACATTAAACAGAAAATCAGTCAAAAACAGACATACGTAGTAACAATGAGTCACTACCTTTTTTGGCTTCCCTGACAAGATTCTCATCTTTGGGAAGAAAAATCATGCCAACACCAGTATGCAACTTGTCAAACAAAGCAATGCCTTGCGAATTGGCCCAGTTGTTAAAGAGGTCCCATGGGATTGAAGTCATCAATCCAGAACCATCACCCGAGTCATTATCAGCTCCACAACCACCACGGTGCTCCATACAGCCAAGAGCTGTAAGAGCATCCTTAATGATGTGATGTGATGATTTGTTCTCTAAATTAGCAATAAACCCCACTCCACAAGCTCCTCTTTCTGATATTATATCCTTCAAATTCGCAACCTGTACACATTACACAGAACAAAAACGCATGATTGAGAACTAAAGAAAACAATACTTTGTTACAACATATAGTAATCGCAGAAATGCAAACAAAAGAATTGAATTTGCATTTAAAATACCATAAGTTAGTATTTACCATTTAAGAAGTACGTAAACATAATTTAGTTAACTAAAAGCAGATATTAAGGAATTAAAGAAGAGAAAAAGAGCATAAATTGTTTAGAGAAAAATGTTTTTTTTTTCAATGGAAAGATGGAAAACAAAAAAAGGAAATCACCTTCGGCATGAGACGAGTGTCAACATCATCATGGTTTAAAACGGCGTCGTCCGGCCGAACACGTTCACGGAGAGTAGCTTTCAGCGACCACGACGAGGCCTTCCCATTAAGGAAACGACCGTAAGTAGAAGGAACAGAGGAAACCGCACCGCGTCTTCTAGATTTCTTACAGGATCTTTTACAGTGCAAGCCAACGAAATCGACGTTGAACAAGAGACTATTACCAACATTAGACGAAGAAGAAGCAGAAGACGAAGATGATGATATAGAAGAGGAGGAAGAGGAAGATGAAGAGAGGAGGAGCTGAGGAATGGAGGCGAGGGATGATTGCAGCGCCATGTGCGCCACACACGCACGCACAGCAACCGAAACTCAAACACAGAGTTAAGCGAAGAGCGAAGAGATTGTAGAGATTGTAGAGATTGTAGTGTAGTGTAGTGTGTGTGTGGAAATGAATGGAAGAGATTGGGGATAAAGCGAAGAGAGGATCGTAACCACCCACCCGCCTCAGTCTCCTTCTCCGTCTGCTTTCTAGTCTTTCTCTGTATCGCTTTCACTGCTATCTACTTTCGCTTTTGTCCTCTCGTTGGATCTTCTTCTGTTATTTTCCTTTTTAATTGGAAATTAATTCTACTTATTTTAATTTAACATTGAAATTTTATAATTTAATAATTAATTAAATTTATTTTTATTGATTTTTTATCTAATTAAAAATTAAAAAAAATCAGTTTGAATGTGTTGCAAAGGGCTATTTGTGTTTGTCAGCTTCGCAAGAACACGTAAGCTATTTATTAATTTTCCCAAACATTATCCAAACCGGTGGCTGTAGATTAATTAATTATACACACAAAACACAACGCACAAGTCAAGACTCCAAATCCCCCTTTTTTTTTTCTTTTCCCTCGCCTAACATGATATCATGGATGAAGTAATTTCACGTTTTTTTTTAATAAATCACATTATATAATGACAATTGGGCCATGATTTTTTAATAATATATTTTAAAAAAAACAAATTTCGAAAATCATCTGATTTGCAATGTCTTTAGTTATATTGTAATTTTAGAAAGTTTTGTTATGAATGAT
>JANZLD010000003.1:2603492-2617048 GCA_026413575.1 Erythroxylum carthagenense | reverse complement strand
AATATGTTAAATTATTAAATAATAAATATTTATTTGATAAAAGATCATAACCAAAAATAATTGCTTTTGCAGTTTTTATAAATTTTAGAAATTGGAAGAAACTAAAATTAAAAATAGTAATTGAAAAATAAAAAGTATTTTTACAAAATTTAAAAATTAAAAAAATAAATGAAAACGAAGCAGCCCAACCTTTTGTTTGTTTGTGTGTGTGGTGTTGTGTTGTTTTGTTTGTTTGGGATATGTGTTATAATTTTGTATGGCAACGAAGAAAGAGGCTTTTATGAGAGGATTGGTGGACCCAAATCCACCACCCACACGAGCCACGATTCTCTCACCAGTATCTGTCGCTTCGAAAGGTCACATTCACTACAATACTGGCCTTTGGTTTTCATGTTCGGTATTTGTTTTCACGTTCCTGTACAAATTTGGTGCACACAATGGAATGGTTCCCGTTCTTCTTTTTTTTTCTATTTGGGTCGAACAGCCTAAACCTGACCTTTCACAGTCTAGTGATTTGAAATTTGGTTAAGATTTAAGTATATTATTTTAATGTTTTTTAAATTTTCACGGAAAAAAACAGACACAAGATAATTTTAAAATTAAATTAACTCAAAATTTTACTTATGAATTTAAGTTAGGTGGGAAGAAAGTTCATCATCATCGTCGTACCCTATTTGAAATTTCATAATAATGCAGAATTTAAAAAAATCTAATAATATGCTGCATTGTTCTTACATAATAGAGAGGTTGTTTCCTGTAAATCTATATACAGATGTTATAATAAAAAAATGATGCATTTTAAAAAGTAAAGAAATTATAAAATAAGTTAAAGTAAATGATAATATGTTAAACTCATTTTGTCAATCGCTGAGATAAATAAGTGATAAATTATGCTCAAATAATAAATTACTTTGAGTTAAATTTTATTAGAAATGAATCAATTTAATTTAAGGTGTGACTGTTTGGTGAGTACGAGAAGAGATGAATGGGTATGGAATGAAAAATAAAGATTGGTAAGAGATTATTGATTGGATGACTTATATTTTCATTCCTAATTTTTTGACATTGCTCAATTCCTCTCAATTACGAGAAGAATAGAAGTAATTCATCCAATATTCTTTGTTCTTCAATATGGTAGCTTTGCCACCATTATTTATTTTTACCCTATTACTCAAAGCAATGCTTGATCTTTTCTGGTTCAGTAAGGTTTGACATTCTTTAATTAATAATATTATTTAATTAATTACAATATAATTCATTAATTAATTAAAATATTATAAATATAATTAATTAATTAGTTACAATATAATTAATTAAAATATTATTCATTAATTAATTAAAATATTGTAATTAATTAATTACAATAATTAATTACAATATATTTAATTAATTAATTTTTATTTTTCAATATTTTTTACAAACTAATCAGTGTCAATGATAATGGTAATCGTTCCTTTCTCTTAACTAACCATCATAATTATAATAATAATATCCATTCTTATTCTTCACTATATTCATACTCATTTCTATTACAATTTTCCTGTACGAACCAACCACTCCTTAATTTTAGTTAATCTTAAATTTAATTTCAATTGTAACAATTTTTTTCTAATTCAATCAATCATAACAATAAATCAATCAAATTTGACTGAAATTAAATTTAAATATTTAAACTCGAATTAATCTAAAGTCTTGATAAAATTAGAAATCGAGTTCAAGACCGGCTTGACCGATTGCAAATTAAATTTAAAACTAGTTAAGACAGACTCTTGGTATCATTTGAATCACACATTTTGTGAAGGCGTCATGTTAAGCAGGACTTTGACTTGTTCAAGAAAACCTTTATAGGGATAGATAAATGATAATCGTAGAACATGAAACCACACAAATCAATTTGACAATTGTGCCAAGAAAAACCTGAGAGAAAATTGATTAGAGAGAACCCATTTTTAGTACAGTTTTGCACAGCTTGAGTACAAGTGCTTGGCAACAAAAAGACATTTGCTTTACCTTTTCTTATCAACAAATCTAACACAAACCAAAGAATGGAATGGCAAGTGAAGTGAACCAAGTTCTTTTGAGTAACTTGGAAGTCAAAAACTCTGAAATCTGATCATATTCTGTGAATTGTAATCATAGTACATGGCTTGACAGGTTATGCCTGCAACTCTCTGAAACAAGTTTCTGGAAAGTGTTGGATCTTCACCATCAGGTATCTTCCACGAAGATTTTGAGTATAAAATCGCGAAAACGCCTGGAATACTGTTTCGGGTCGACTGCAGATATGGAGGTTGGATCGTATTGTATGGATTTATATGCATGCTCGAGCTTCTTGCTAATGTCGTAATCCTGAAGAATGTCGATGATACCAAAGGACATAATTACATCATAACAATCTCCTGTTGGTTCCCCAACAATCTGGAACTCACAATCGCTTCTTCTCACAGTCCGTTCCACACGTCCTGGCATGTTCACTCCTAATCTGATACGGGCCCACCTGCACGATTCGGTTCAAAGGTAACATCATCAAGAAGTTTAGAGACGATGATTATGGTTTTTGTTGCTATTACAGGTAGAGACGTTACTTGGCAGGGTCCAGCAGAAGTTGATCCATGTCTGCCCTAGAAAGGCGAGGACCTCCGTCATCTTCTGTCTCACCTGCATAGAGAAAATGTAACTTCCTGGAACTTGGTGATTAATACGAACAAGCCTGTGAAATCTTAAGAAAGATCTGAAACTTAACCAGAAGGAGTCACGGGTCCACAAGGGATCAAATCTCCAGAAGGTGATACGTCTCTGAAGTGAAGGCCAACCAAAAGACTATAGTCCATGATTCTCTCCTGTTCAAGCAACTCACAATCTCTATCCACTTGCCTGTCAGATCAAGTACACAGATTCAACAGGACTAGTAAAAGAAATAGATATCTGATACGGCCCTGACTGTAATTTCTAATTTTGCAGGTTTATGATGAAATCAAGACTACAAAGTATTAGTTTACATCAATAATCGGATTGCTTGTTTGCCATGGAGTTGAAGACTTCCAACTTTGCAGTTGTAGCAGAAATTTTTTCCAGGACAAAGTAAAAGGGTACCTGGAAAGGAATATAGGAAAGATTGTTTCACCTGCAAAACTCTTGAAACCAGGCTTTCTGTAGTCTGAATAAAAAGTTTAGATCAAGGTCTTTAAGTACTGTGTTGGCATCAATCTCTGATTCGGGCTTATCGGTTGTCCGGCCAAGGGAAGATCCTTTCAAATCAAATAGCCTATGGATCATATTCTCAGAGCACATAAGATTTCCCATGATGATGAAGCGTACCTGAAGCAAAATCAACTGCATTACAAATGCTTACAGAAACAGGTAGCTGGCAAAAAACAGCTTTTCTTTTTCCTTCATAAAATGCATGATTTGTTCAGGTCCAACTTGACTGGAAAATAGTGTTCATATAAATTTGAAGCCATTCTTGACAGTGTACCTTCTTCTGGGCAGGCCCATTTAACTTCACACAGTGCAGACCAAAATATTTAATCAATAGGGTATTCTCAAAGGATCTAACATGGTTGTAATAAGCAGCAAGCATCCTTATAAGTACCTGTAACATAAACCAAGAAAGAGTATAACCAGTGATTCCTGATAAGATGACATTTTCTTTTCTGATGTTATATCTGATGAGAGAAAAAGATAAAGATAAAGAACTCACTTTACATTCTGCTTTTTTCATTGTCTTGATCATGTATTTATCATCATGTGTCAAGTAAAAGAAGCTTCCACTTTTTCCAGGGGAGGAAAGTTCACGAAGGGCATCATTCCCACAGATGGAAAGCATATAATCAGCTGGATCCACTTTGAACAACTTTCTCAGGCTCCTGAAGCAGGCACACTTGTTAGGAAGTACATAAAACTTCTGAAATGACATTGGAACAACTATCTGATAGGATGAAATAACCAAATCTCTCCTAAATTGATACAATGTTCTCTGAACAAAATCGGAAATCAAACAGAATGACTAACTCGTACAAGATTCCTGCTATATGAATGTGACAGAACACAACAAACAAACAGCAAAAACCAGTATCTGAACTAATTATAACCTGAAAACCAAAGGGCAATAATCCTTCCACTTGAACTCAGTGGACTGGTGAGGTGGAGTGTACTTAGTTCCCTCTGGAGGAAACCTTGTCCAAACTTTCTCCTTGGGATCAAAAGCAGAAGATTTCAAGTCAAGAGACACAGCTGGACCAGGTCTTCCAACAGCATGCCTGTTAAAGTAATGCAATCACTCCAACTTACCATTTCTCATTATAAAAGTAATGAAACTGATCAAAAATGCTTCAGAAGTTGCGTGACAGATGATAATGTGACAGTCTACTTGTATCTATCTGCTAGCATCTGCTTGTTTTGGAGGCTCACATTAGCTTATAGAGTTCTGTTCCCTTTGTTTAAAGGTCACTTTCTGAAAAACAACTGATAACGGTGATGATGAACAATTTCTTTAGAATCTGAGATTTTACCAATAGTTCAATGGAAAAGCAAACGAACTGCAGGTTGGTATTTCGCAATACTGTATTTGAAGCAGATGCAAATTGAAACAAGTTCTTGATCATGGTAAAATGAATACCTGATTCCAAGCTGAAGATTGAGCATAAGGTCATAATTCTTATGCCCCTTGCAGATTGTCTCTCCAAGTTTCTTCACAGATGTCTGTACTTTCATTGGAATATTTTTCTGCTCATGATGTAAACCAGAAAAATCTGCAGATTCTGCTCCATGTCCACTAGCAGCAGCAGCAGCATCCTCAGCCTCCCAAATACTCATCCTGTCAAATGGCTTCTCTACCCCCACACTTACCCTCCCATCAACAGACATCCTCCTAGGCTTTTCACTACCATCTTTCGATGAAGTCCATATTGCAAGCCTCTTCTGTGATGGTAAGATTGAGATCTTCTCACCAACAGAAACCTTATACTCTGACAATAGCTCTTCATACACAACCTGAGGATCCCATTCCAAGTTCCCTGAAGACGACGATCCTGAAGGGTAATAACTTCCATTCTGTTCACTTGGATCTTTATTCCAGTTCCCAACATAAAAGCTCCCATCAGACCATTTCAATGTTCCATTCCCTTTTGGAACACCATCTTCCCAATAACCATCGTACCTCTTCCCATCACTCCACACGAACGACCCTTTACCGTATATGACCCCATTTCTCCATTCACCATTGTAATGATTCCCGTTGCTCCATTGATACTTCCCTTGACCTTCCTGCAACCCTCTACGCCATTCACCATCATACGTATCACCATTAGCGAAACTCTTCACACCAGGACCGTGTTTCAAGTTCATGATCCATTGTCCTTTATACGTATCACCATTAGATCCTGTATAAGTTCCAACACCATCCATGTACCCACTCTTGAAGTCTCCTTCATAGATAGCTCCGGAGGGCCAACTAAACCTCCCTCGTCCATTCGTCTTACCTCTGCACCACCCTCCTATGTACATGCAACCATCGGTCCACAAGTACTTGCCTTGTCCGTGCGGGAAGTTTTCGAACCATTGACCCGTGTAGTAGTCTCCGTTCGGTAAGACTTTCTCGGCTATGTACGGCTCCGATGGATGAGGCTCGATCTCGACGAGGTTGTCATCGTCTGCGTGAGCGACGGAGATGCTACCGAAGATGCTGTTGGCTCGTTTCTTAGCAGCCTGAGTCTTCCGGATTGTCGCCTCCCAAGCTTTTATAACTCCACTTTGTTCTTTGCTCATGTTTGCCGGATCATCAAAACCTTGTTTCTCAGGTTAACATACCTGCTTTAACATCCTGGAAGAACCTGACAGACAGTGATTGATACACCCAAAAAAAAAAAAACACAAGAAGACATCAACTCCGAGATTGTAATATTTGGTGATTCAGCGATTGGACCATTACTGCCACTTATCCTGGTTTCGATTTCCGTTACTGCCATGTAAGTCTAAACAGATATTCCATCTGTAACTGTTCATAAGAAGTTCGTAGGTCTAACTTGGCAATGTCTTGTCCAAATCTCGTTTCAGACAAGGTAAGAAGTAATCTCAGTTAACTAGTAATGGCTTGTCCAAATCCTGCCCCAGGACAAACAAAAAAATGTTTCGAGAAACTTAAGAGGACCATAAATTTCTCTCCTCCCTTTGTGGATTAAGAAACATAGACTTGTTCATCTCCTACAACCTCTCGCAGGCCCCTGATGAGTGGAAGGACAAGAGCAATCAAGCTATTATTAGATTCTTGAGCAAAATTAGCTCCATGGGTTCCATTTTTTTTCATGGAAAAAGCAAAATCTAGATCACTTGATACATCACATGTTACTCACAATCTCACCATCAACCTTTTAATTTTTGGAATTAAATTGAATGGTGACTGAAAAGACTGATAGATGAGTGTATCTTTTCTTCTAAAACGATCCTTGAACCTGAGCTAATATTTGATTAGAATAGGGAAAATCACAAGCCATTCGAGTTTTAAAAATGTTGAACTGTGCTAGTCGTCCATAATTACGTATTTGATGTAACATTATTGTGATTAAAGATGAATGTAATTAATGTGTGAAAATTAGGGGTGACCCAAGTGGTTTGGAACTTTATTTTAATGCTTGAGGTCTTAATTTTGAATCTTCTGTTTGATCACCTAAAAAATATAATAAACCAATCTTAATTTGAACAAATTTAAGCACGAAATAGACGTATTAAACTTGAAGGCCATACCCAGCCCATCAAGGATGCAACATTATTTAGGTGAAAATAAAGTTTCTTGAGTTTGTTTTTAAGGTTTCCTTTTATTTCTTTTAGAGTTTTAGGAAATTATTAAAAAATTTCAACAATTTTAACTGGTTTAATTGTATAAAACTTGAATTGGTTAACTTTCTGATTTGATTTATTTTAATAATTTAGGTTGATAAAAACTGATTAGCTTATTAATTAGTCGATGATTTTTGTAAAGTAATAAATTATTATTAACTAAAATAAATGAATTATTTTTTATTTAATAATTTATTTTTTCAATTAAACTTCAAATTGTTCAATAAGTAAAGACAATCTTTTTTTGTTCATATTTCAAATTCTTTAATTTTATTCAATCTTTAGTCGATTTTATAACAGTCTAATATCAATTAAACCTTTTAAATCTTAAACCTTCTGTCTCATCAATTTGAATTTTAATTTGATTTTTAAAGCATTAGTTTTAGATTAATTTTGAATCAAAAAATTTCATACCTGAATTGATAAAACGGGTTTAAGATACTTTAAATAAATTTATAGACCGACACATCAATTTAATTCTTGTAAAATCTAAAAATTAGAGCTCACCTAAATTTATTGTTGATTAAGGTGCATTTTTTGAAAAAAAAAGATTAATACAAATTTATAATTAAGACAGTGTATTAAAACATTTATTTAACAAGTAAAAATTTCACATTTTACCATGGAATTAAGAAAGAAAATTAAAAAAATGCAAGTTTCATATCTATCATATTTTATGAAGCTTGGCAAGGAGGAATACAGTGGCAGAGGTGACGCCTGGAATGAAAACTTCATCAGGTACTGCCTTGGGAGCAACTCGTTGCTTGATGAAGAATGCAGCTGCAGGAATTCCAAATATGTAGAGTAATATATCTTTCGATCCAAACCCTGTAAACCTTGTGCTGATTATCAGTTCTTGCATGATCTTTTGGAACTCTCCCTTCTTCAATGGCTTCTCTTTACTATGGAAGTGATCCTGCAAAGCCATTCCAACATCCATCAAACTCCCAGATGGCAACAAGGTCCTATCCAACTTAAAGTTAACGGACAAAGATTAATAATAGAGTTTCAGGTTGAGAGACCTGACTCAAACATGGTATCTTTAGTCCGAAACCTGATCAAGTTTCAGAGTTTTCAATTTGTCCGACCCGTTACTATCCCTACAAATTGCTATTACTTACTTGGTAAACCTCCTGCAGTTTCTTTCCATCAGGTATGCAGAATTGAGTGCTGTTAAGCTTTGTGTTGATATCTCTGTGTGACATGGTAGGAGGAAATCAATCCACATCTTGTAATTGGATTCTTAATTTTTTCAACTTCAATGAAAATCAGTATAAAAACAATTTTTAGAATAAATACTCGACGGTTTGACAAACTGCTTGATAGAAATCTGCAAAGTTCCAATCTTTCTTGGTGCTTGGAAAGTACTTGTCATAACATTCTCCTATTGTGGAACCTATATCCTTTTCCTTGCTTTCTTCACTTCCTGCAATTAACCATTTGTTCTTCTCCTTAATCATCACCGTATGGCAAGCATGAGATATGTAGACCTTAGGACTTGAATGATATCATCCATCGCTTTACTTAAAACTCGTGATTTTATCAAGTAATTAATCCGTATCATGTAATTAACGAGCTTAGCCAGTTTCAGCAAAATCATAAAAACTTGTTAAGATTTTTATGTATGTATAATCTCACTTTCTTTATCAATTTCTTCTGATAATTCTGACAACAGCTTACGACCATGTTCAGCTTCAAGTGCTAATCCCATAGCCTTAAGAATTGGATTCCAGAACAAGCCTGAGAGAGAGTTTTAATTGCATTCAAGCACTATCCTACCCCATAATTACCTTTACCTCTTTGCTTATAAATTTGACAAAATAAGATTTAAAAAATTGCATTATGATGACGTATACTGCATGCCATTGTAATGAACCAAAACACCGTTATCGAAAGAAAGGAAGATCATATCATACCTGGAGCTAATTTCATCAAGGATTGTCCCATCTTTCTTTCTTCTTCAACCTTCGGTTTTTGGTTTATGATATTGAAGAAGCTGATAGAACAATAAGAAGAGCTTTCTTGAGCTTTTTATTTTCCGTTCCTTGCAAGTGAACGACAGGACAATAAGACTTGTACGATGGGTAGAGTATATTGGGTTTCCTTGCTATGAAGCATCCCCTCACTCAAGGTAGAGATGTCAACAGGTGTAGGTCAGGTCTTATCAGAGGTCAATGAATCATGTCCGGATGAGTGAGACAAAATTCTCTGTCCAATTTTATGGTATCTTATTGTGTCCAGTGAATCTCAGTCATTTATTTATGCGGAACCTATGTAGAACCTATATAAATAAATGACTGAGATTCACTGGACACAATAAAACACCATAAAATTGGACAGAAGATTTAGACTTCGGATGAGCCAAACTTGAAGTTCGAATTTTTTGCCAGTATGGCTTAAGGCCCAATAAATATTAACAAAATGACGGCAATAGAGCCCAAGTCAAGCCTGCCGAGTGAGCCAAATTTGAAGCTTGAATTTTTCACCAACTTGACCTGAGACCTAATAAATAATAACAAAATGACGACATTTTATTATTTTAAAATTTTAAAAAAAATTAGGATGGATAGGGTTATCTCAGGCTTGCTACGATCAGCCCACTACAACAAGGCCTGGCTTAGGAGAGCCGACTCAACTATACCCATTGTCATCCTTATTTGAAGGTTTGTAACTTTTGGGAAACCTAACAATTATCTCATGAATAATAAATATTTGTTAAATTTGATTTAAAAATTCAACAGATTTAGTAATTCAATTGTTAAATTCTTGAACACTCTAACTTTTCAGTTTAATTTTCAAATTTCTTGTTTGATTTACTTTAATAATTTTTGTTGTTAAAAATAAGTCAATTTTAGTAAATTAATAAAATCTTATAAACTAAAATAAATTAATTAATTTTCATTTAACAATTTACTTTTTACATTAATATTTTAAATTCTTAGGACAATCTTTTCCAATCATATTTTAAATTTTTTAATTTTATTTAATATTTGTTCAATTTTATTATAATCTAATACCATTAAATATTTTAAACTTTAAACATCTAATCTTACAGTTTTTAAAATATTGATTAAAAAAGAAGTTTAAAAATAGGGCATAAATATTTTTGGAGTATATAATAATATAACAAGTAAAAGTTTTTATATGTATAATAATTTTTGTATTTTCAGTAAGCTAGTCCTCTAAAGTGTATCTGTATTTGTCAAAACTTAGATTTCAAGTCAAAATATTAAAAATATATGAACATTATAATTTTCCTTTTGTCTATAAAATACCTAATTTATTGCAAAATTTTATTAAGATGTCTATAATTTATAACTTATAATTTCCATTTTATACTTGAACAATTCAAAATAGCTGAGTCAGGGCAGGACTGCAGAATTTTCCATCCTGACATAGGCATTATCTTGGCAAATGGAGTAGTCTTGAGCTAACCAAACCCCATTGAAGCCACAAAGAGTGAGTTATGATATGTCTGCCTGCCAGGCCACAACCAGCACCACTGCAACTGATTACTGCAAATGTAATTCAGTCATGTCAACCACTTTGGTGTAGGGCTGACAAATCCAACTCGGCTAGAAGTGAACATGTTCACATCGGGTTGACTGGGGTTAGCCGAAGCTGGAGCCGGTTCATACCTCTAGATAAGGCAAACTCGTTCTTGGTAAATTCTCATTTTGAGCTATTCATGGTATGGCAGTTGCTTCTGCACACCCAAATGGCCGACAAGGACAAGCAAAACTATACAAGCTGCATTGGGTTCTTCTTGGGACTAACCTGGTGACATGGGATCTCACCAGATTAAAAGCTGTAAGGTCTCTGTTTATCCCGTGATGGAACTAAGTAAATTGTGCAATTGAATGATTAAAGTAGCGGAGAATGCCACAAGAAGATTGTAAAACCACTTCAGGATGTTCAACAACATTAAGATAAAGGATCACAGTTTAGAGCTAACTAAAAAGTGTACTGGAAATTGGTAGAGGCTAGATTATCCGGCAGCATACGTCAAGAGGATGACGATACAAAGGAGTGTTACCAGACACAACGGTAAGTAACATGTGAGCCTGTGATTTCACCACTGTAGGTCACCTTCACTACCTGCCCTCTCTCAAGTCCATAATATCTCGCAATTGCATCCTTTTTTAGAAGCCGGGGAAGCTGTCAGTTAACAGAACATGAAGCTGTAAAACAATCCACAAGCTGTGATGGAAAAAATGTGGTTCACAGTTCATCTTATTATTCTTCAAAGAGGATTCCTCCATTTCTTTATATGTCAATGGTTGGTTATATACATATCTACATATTTCTTAATGCACTATAAACTACAAATATGACAGAAAAGATGATCTAAGAAGAAGTAAAATGACGAAGATAAGTTGTTCATTTGTTTAACTTGTGCTAGCAAAGCATATGCAGTACCACATGCATCAATCGCAGAGAGTAAGAGACAAAACTTAAGAACAATCAACAACCAACTACATGGGCCACGTGGAGATGCCAAAAATTTCACCACCAAAAGTGTTTATCGAGTTTAAAAGCTTACTTGTTTCTCTTCGATATTGTACTTTTTCAAGAGCTTCTTTTTTTCTGGTTCTGTCAAGACCTGATGCCTTGGCTTTAGAACATGCTTTGTAATGTTAACAAGCAAGTCAGTGATCTGAGAAATTTTCCAAAAAAATAAGTCAGTGATCTGAGAACAAAACGAAGACCAGTGAGATTAAGTAGGACATAGAATGAAAAATTTAAACCTACGAGGCAGGTAAGTCCTAGAAGGGCCAACTTATGGCAATAGTAACGACCAGAGTCGGAATTGTCTATTCAGATTTCGATTTCTCAAGGATGAGTTTGTAGAACCTAATTCTTTTCATCCTCTCATTAACAACTCTAATGTAGAGGAAGAAAAAATAAAGTATGACCATCAGGTAACTACCTGGAAGATCTCAACCTTAAACGAGAAGAGATCCAAAGCCTTCCGAGCCTGACTTGTGATGTCCTTTTGCAAGATTAATATCAGACTACTCAAAGTTTCTTTATTTACAATCTGAGCAGCAATGAACCGAATTGCGCTAACTTTAATGACAGGAGGTCCACAAAAGAATACCAGTATCTGCAATTGGCCATATAAACAAAATTTTCTAAGATGAAAAATCGATTTGACTTGAAGAACTCCAAGGTTGGTTTAGAAAATCTAAACCGTAATCTACAAAATCTAAATAGGATGTAATATTTCATTAGTCTTCAACCAACATTTCTACAATATGCAAAATAACTAGTAACAAAATGAAGGAATTTGATAGGAAACCATAGAACAAGAAATAGACAAATATTATACAGAGATATATAGAGATAAGAGAGCAAAAAACACCATAGCAGTCCCTCTTCATTTTGCAACACAGAAAAAGAAAAGAACCAAAAGCCCCAGAACTTACTATTGGCATCATTGGAAGAAATATCCAATTCAGAAGATTTCCATTACGAACTGTTTAGCATTCAGAAAGCAGAACAGGAAAGGGAAAGTTCTGTGACCAGAAACACACTTCTAATGATAGTAAAGAATTTCATTTCCACGCATTTTACCAAGTTCCAATCACATGATTGCCGATTAACTTATGAAAAACTAAAAACAAAAAGAAAAATGCAGAACTGGTACTATCTCAGGCAAATATATATATGTACCAAAAGTACAAAATGGGAGTAATGGGCATAGATCAGATACAAAAGATTCTATGATAGAATGCTGAATTGCTGAGACTTTGGGGCCATACACCCCATAACAACCAGTACTTGTTCCACAAACTAAAAGGAGTATAGTGATGATAAAACAAGAGGAACTGATAAAAACCATAAAAGCTAAAAAATAAAAACTTAAGGTTCCCATGAAACAATTACTGGGAAGAAAGAACCAAATATCCAAGTTATGTTGAAGTTCCACTATTCTGGATCAATAAAATTCACTCAAACTGGTACCCAAAAGCTCAAAATGCAAAAAGATTAAAAAAAAAACTTTCCTTCCAATGTTCAATTTTCTGATCATACAATCAAGAAAACAGACAACCCACAAAAAATAAAAGCAAACCCAGAAAAATTCCTACCCTTCTTGAAGAATCTAACAGGAGACTGGCAGAGAATCTGAGGCGATCGGCGTCTGGGCTCGGACCATAAATAGCTACAAATTCTTCCAAAGACATGTCAATCTCCGAGACAGGCACAGAGTATCCTCTGTCTTTCAACATCTCGAGCACAGTTCGTCGTGCAAGGTAATATCTATGAGCCTCTGTGTTGCCCTCTTCAGTGTAGCTGGTCAAGCACTTCCCTAGCGAGTCCATGTCCATGGCACTCTCATCATCTCCATGAGTTTCCACTCCATTAGCTCTCTCATCACGATTCTCTTCCATGTCAAAATCTGTCCCTCACAGTCACTAGTCACTGCCTCAATTGTAAAGTTCACTTCTTTTTTAGCCCTTAACCATCTCCAATTTGGTGATATGTTGTGTTAAATTCACTACAAGTAATACACCTGGACATCGTTTTGGCGCAATAAATACTAACACACAAAATTTGGTTTATTAGTATTCCTCCGTTAAAAATTGTAAAATAATATTTTTAACTATTTTTATTCACATTTATTTTTAATATCCTTCTTATATTTATTTATATAATTTATTAAATTTAAAATATACATTATTTTACACAAAATATATCATTATAAAAATTTTATTGAA
>JANZLD010000003.1:2575613-2601820 GCA_026413575.1 Erythroxylum carthagenense | reverse complement strand
AGACGGCTAACGCTCGACCAGTTAACATGCTCCCTTTGAACCAAGAGGAGTCCTCGACAGATCCTGGTGCAGCTCCCTCTGTTATCGATGTTGCTATCGATTGGTGTTGTCATGTTGATGCAGCAGTCTTTGCATCTCATCGTTTGACCGGAAGTGCAGCCGTCATTCGATCACAAGGGACTTTCCTTCGCGCTTTATCAGCTTTTCATGAGGGCCTCTTTTCAGCATCTATTGCCGAAGCAGTCGCTTTACGATCAGCGTTGCATTGGCTTGTTCATAATCTCCCGGGTCGTGGCATTATTTTTTCCGATTCCCAATCTCTAGTTCACTCTCTCGCTAATCCGGATTTGACTGATATGTCTGAATTCGGCTTGATTGTTGAGGAGTGCTTTTCTTTGCTTCGCACTCGCCCAGACATTCATATTCGATGGGTCTGTCGCTTTAGCAATCCGATAGCTCATTGTTTAGCTAGGAATTCCATTTCGTTTTCTTCTTTCTTGGTTTGGAACAATCTCCCTGCTTGTATTCGCTATGTTTTTGCTTAAATGAACTAGTATTTTCTCTTTAAGAAAATAGAAATACTATTTTAAACTATATGATTAATAATGATTCTCCCGCTCTCTTATCATTAACTTTTGTTTTGTTTTTTTAATAAATTAATGATTAAAATTTTAAATTAATTTGGTTTTTTCAAATTATTATATTAATTAATTAGTAATTTTTTATAGATTAATAAATTTTTATAAACTAAAATAAATAAATAAATTTACATTTATTATTTTTCAATTAAAAATTTAAATTATTAAATATTCTCTTTTAATTATATTTTTAAAATTTTAATGTTTTAAAATTTAAATATGAATAAATTTTATTAATTAATTTAATTTAGGGCTAATTTTTTAAATATTTTCCTTTTTCAAATTCTTGTACATTAAAGCATTATGCCCTAAAAGACAAAAATGCTCTATCTAGAATGTACGGTGCTAAAAATCAAATCTAGGCTATCCAGCCTTTGTCGGTATACAGGACGCCGTCGTTTTGGTTATCTCTTTTTGTTGTTCTCCTTCAATGCCATTCACAGCCATAGAGAAACTACCAGCTTCTGAAAACCCTAGATATCTTCTCAGAAGTGCTACATCCATCGTTATCCTTATTCCATTCCATTAGCAACCCATATAATTTCTTCGTGAAACTTCTTATATTCTTATATAAAAAAGATTGCTTTGCCTTCGTGAAACTTCTTATATAAAAAAGATTGCTTTGCCCACAAAGCAGGCAAAAGTAATCTGCTTGTTATCTGTTAAAGAAGAGAAAAAAAGAAGAGGGAACAAAGATTAAAAATTTGTTTGAGTGCAAGGATTTGGGTTTTCTGGGTTGGAGGATTAGGTTGTTCTTGATAGGAAATGGTGGGAGCAAGAGGGAGCGGGAAGGGCGAATCAGTGGTGATAAACAGCACGAATGCGTATGCAGCTTTGGGAAGCTTAAGGAAGAAGAAGAAGAAGGATGTTGAGTCCCGTGGGCCCACCGCCGGTGGTAACAAAGCTAAGGAGCAGGAGAAGGAGGTTTTCTGGGCTCCGGCGCCTCTTACGGTGAAATCATGGGCGGACGTGGATGATGAAGATGATGATGACTACTATGCCACAACTGCTCCACCTGTCTCTGTCTGGGGCAGTGCTCATAGTGATCCGAAGGTGGGAAAGGAAGCTGCTGTTGAGGTAATGGATTTCTGGATTTGTTTTTCATTGGTTGATGATGTTAGTTTTTTCTTAGAGGTCTTTATGTGTTAGATTATTTTGCTGTTGTTCGGTAGTTTTTGGTTACTGATTGATAACTGATTTGGTTATTAAGGATTGGAGAAAGAATTTAGAACTCCATCTCAATAGCCACTGGTCTCCACTTTTTCTCAAATTTTGATGATAGCTTTGACTAATTCAAACGGTGGCATTATTCTATAAAATAGGCTAATGAAAAAGTTTCCTAATCTCAAATTCAAGGAAAGAATTAGGTACTGTATTCATTATGCGCCATCATTTGATGTGAGTTATGGTCAAAGCTTTTGAGGCTCAATCAGATGGACAATCCCCACTTCTTGGTGTTAGGAAGAAGAGCAAGAGGGCAGGAAAAAAAATTATTTTGGAGCTTGTCTTGCTTTTCACTCGGTATGACAAATGGTTTGTTTTGCAATTCATATTGATGCCTTTCATTTACAGGAAAGTGAAAGTGAGGAAGAAGGTCTGGATGAAGTTGATGATATCGATGACGAACGTGATGATGAACATGAACATGAGATATCAGTACAACTCGAGCCAATTAAGAAGCCAGCAGACGCTTCTTTGGTTCATAAAGATACCGAAAGGCAGCTTTCTAAGAAGGAATTGAAGAAAAAGGGGCTTGAAGAGCTCGATGCTGTTCTAGCTGAGTTAGGATACGCTAAAAAGGAGACCAGTAGCGATGACTTCCATGGTAACTTAGCATCTTTTCCTGGTTATAAGCTTATCTTCCAATTCTTGATTTAACTCTTGAAGATTAGATAGATGACATAATTAGGAAAACTGGAATGGATGACATAAATTTCATAGTATGAGCTTAAGATTTGATATTTAAATGCCTTCATGACATATGAAATGATGACAAAGATTTACCTCACTGGAAATCCATTGCATCAATCAACGACCCATTTTTTGAAAGTTTTTTTTATGTCTCTTCCAACATAGTTTCCTTGTTATTTCGTTTTCAGCATAATCATACTGTTAGATTTAGATGGATTTATGATTGTAGTGGGGGCCAATTTTATCATCTTGTATGCTCAAGCATGCCTATGATATTATGCTTTACCTTATGAAGGTTGATTTTTGTTTTGCACCTTTCTACTGTCATGGTATAAATTTACTGGCTTGTGGTTTGGCTGAAACTGATACAAAGTTGCATCAGTCATTATTGTTACTGGTCAAATTTTCCGAATTGGAGCTTTCCAACGCATAAAAATTTATTCTGAAGTGGACATTTGTACAATGAGCAGGTAGTGCACAAGACAAGAAGGGAGATAATGAAGAACTGGGAAAGAAGGAAAATGCTGCAGGTGAGAGCAAAAGTGCAAGAAAGAAGAAAAAGAAGGAGAAGTCTTTAAAGGAGGCAAAGGATTTCGAGGACCAGCCTGTTGATGCAAGTGCTGGACATGGAGCAGACGAAACTGCCCAGACAGAAAAGGCAGAGGATGCATCTGCTATTGATGTGAAAGAGCGCTTGAAGAAAGTGGTTGCTACAAAGAAGAAGAAATCAAGTAAAGACATGGATGCTGCAGCTCGAGCTGCCGCAAGTGAGGCTGCTGCTAGGAATGCTAAGCTTGCTGCTGCCAAGAAAAAGGAGAAGAGTCATTACAATCAGCAGCCAATGCGGTGAGCTCGGAAAGATCATTCTTTTCTTCTTCTTTACCTCTTCCCATATGACAGGAAGACATGTATTTGTTTCCTCAATGAGAATAAGACATGAGAATCTGGTCTTTCGAGAATCACATTCATCGGGTCATTTTTGGTTTTCATTTTAGAGGAGGAAAAGTTTTGATCTCATATGTTTTCTGCATTTGTGTGTTAAAATGCATAATTGTACTTCCTACCAACTTTTGCAGCCAAACCCTGTTGTCAACTAACCTAGTTTTTGCATGTTTTATTTGGTGAGAGAGAGGTAGAGGATGGAATGGTGTTTGAATCAAACACTTTCTCAAATAATGAACCAATAAAGATCAATGTTTATATGTAATCCAAACTTAGCAAGTGAACTAATATATAAGAATTCCTTCAAATTAAGGTCAAGTGAACTAAACCTTATCAAAATCAAGCTTTGGCTTTGTAATCGAATAAGATTTTCAGCTTTTTAAAGATTTTTTTAATTTTTTATTTATACTTAAGATCAAATCAAACAAAACTACAATATTCTGTGGTTTAAATGAATTTGGAACCTAAAATGGAAGAAAGAGCCCATCTTGAATTGAACTCCCTCAAAAGTCAAAAACACATGATTTGGAGAGGTCGACGGCAAATGAGCCCACCTCTGGTCTTCATATATTTATTTTTGTTTGTGCAAGTTTCCTATTTTCCTTCATATTCTATAATTTAATAAATTATTATAATAAAAACAAAATTAAAAAATCCAATATTTAACCTCTAATAGTAAAATTGAAAACCCATATCTAACCTCGCTGTTTCTTTATATTCTCTCAACATATAAGCTCTCATAACCGACCATTTGCCCTCTCATCCACAAAACAGTGAAATACACAGCAAAACGTTCTCTGTTGCTCCGTTACATTCATATAGCCTCTGTCTTGTTTGTTTCTCATCAGAAGAAGCACTTTAATCAGCCGTTTCCACCATTTATTACAAGCCCTTTTGTTCTTGCATCTGATCATACACATCTATTGAAAATACCTTCTTCTTCAAACCCTAGTTTCCCTTATCCAAGATCCTACATTTATTGTTATCTTTTCTCCAATCAATTAATTACCCATCTAAATTCCTTCTATAAAAAAAGCAAACTTGACCAAAAAATTTAATTGGGTTGTTATCTTGTAAATAAGATAAAAAAAAAGGAAAGTTAACAAAGGTCGAAGCTTTGTTTGGTTTGCAGGAAATTTGTGTTGTGTGGAGTTCAAGAATTAGGTTATTAGGAAATGGTGGGAGCAGGAGGGAGCAGAAAGGATGAGTCAGTTGTGCTAAACAGCACAAACGTGTTTGCAGCTTTGGGAAGTTTAAGGAAGAAGAAGAAGAAGGAGGGTGGGTCCAACAAAGCCGCCGCCGGTGGAAACAAATCTAAGGGGCAGGAGAAAGAGGTATTCTGGGCTCCGGCGCCTCTCACGGCGAAATCGTGGGCGGACGTCGATGATGAAGACGACGATGACTACTATGCCACCACTGCTCCACCCGCTTCTGTATGGGGTAGTGCGCACGCTGATACCAAGGTGGAAAAGGAAGTTGTTGAGGTAATAGATATCTGGATTTGGTTTTTATTTGTTGATGGTGTTCATTTGTTAGATTATTTTGCTGTTTATTAGTGTTTATGACTGCTGCTAGATATGTGAGTCTTGGAAGTTTGATGGATGATATATGTGAATGAATAATTACCTTCCTTGTCGGATGGCTCTCTTATGTGGATTTGGAGTGGAGTGGCAAATTGAGCATTATCATAACGGGTTTTGCATCTGTATTATGGTTTCATGGTTGGATCAATTGACGCAGTTGATAGTGATATTGATGTTGTGAACAAGAGATGAGAATGATGGCTTGTAGACTCGTTTCTAATTTGCTACGTCTTTGGAAAGCAATAGTTCCATTCTTCTTTGTTAACATTCTGTATCTCAGAACAAAATTGCTTATGCATGCTGATTACTAATGACTAGGATTCAAGCTTAGCAAAAAGTTCTTTTACTTTTACCTATGATTAGCACTGGATATGTAATCAATGCTTGGATGAAAAACATGGAATAAACGATCTCTGTAAAAGAATACTGATGCTTTTAAACTTTTGAGATATGAAGTTTGTTAGGTTCTGTAGATGATTTGAGGTTACATGCTTCAGTTACTGCTATGCTTTTTAACTTTATGGAGATTAATTTGATCTTTTAAACTGTATACATGTTTTATTTTCAGCGTAGAAGTTGCTGAAAGCATACATTTTATTGTTTTGATTGCATAACTATTTCTTATATTGTGAGTTTAGATTTCCTTTGTTGTCAACTTGCACTTTAAAGAATAAATTCTGTCGATAAGCTGTTAAATAATGATGTTTTTGTTTTGTTGAGATTGACAGCTTGGAAATTTGTGCAAAGCAACATGTGTATATTTTCAACTGTACGGTTTGGTCCAGAGCCTCTCTTTTCACTTGTTATGCAAGCCTATTGAAAAATAAATTTAAATTGATAGCCACTGATCTGTAATCTTTGCCAATCTTGGTGAAAGCTAATTATGCTGCAATTACTTTGTTAGCATGTATACCATAAAGGGAAACTAATGGCATGAATGATCTTATACCAAAACAAAGAAAAAATAGGATTGAAGCATCCAAGGAAAATTTGGTACCACGACATACATGAAAACTTTGGTATGGAAATTAATGACTAGGGATTTAAACAATAGCTGACAACCATATCAGAAACTTAGTAATGATTGATTAGAACGTTTATTGGTTGGCAGTAAATTGGAGGTTTAAGGTAATTGGTTGATGTCACCTTTGTAAGTCATGATATCCAAGTGAAAGAAATCGCATGCTGGAAACTTTAGGGCTGGCAATTGATTTTACTTTCAGTTTAAAAACTAAACAATCTCCAACTTATGCGAGGAAGAACAAGTGAGAGCGGGAAGGTCTTTTTTCTTTTCACATCTACATTTTGTCCATCCATAGTTGAATCTAACAAATCATATATTACCGTCTATTTACGTGATAAAAAGTTTGAGATATGAACTGTTTGAATTGCAATTCATTTTTCTTACATGGGTCCTGCTTTATTGTCAGGAAAGTGCAAGTGAGGAAGAAGGTCTGGATGAAGTTGATGATGACGTTGATGAAGAACATGAAGATGAACATGAAGCTGAGAATTCAGTACAAGTTGAGCCAGTCAAGAAGCCAACTGAAGCTTCTTTGACTAATAAAGATACAGAAAGACAGCTTTCCAAGAAGGAATTGAAGAAAAAGGGGCTTGAGGAGCTTGATGCTGTTCTTGCTGAGTTGGGGTATTCTAAAAAGGAGACCAGTGGGGATGAATCCCTTGGTAACTTAACATCATTGCATGGTTATATGATATCTCCCAATTCCTCATTTAACTTTGAATTTATTTCATAGTATGACACCATCCACATGATATCACTAAAGAAAATGAGAATAAATGATACAAATCCTGTAGTATACATAAATTTTTATACTATGAAATTCAGACCTTGGAATATAAATGCCTTTCTTCGTGAACTTGTGATGGAAGATCTACCTTGTGTGGGACTAAATTATAGCAGCTGTAAGATTCTGTTGATGCTTTCTTTCTTTATGTCTTTCGAGTTTGATTGTGATTTCATTTTCATAGTACCTGTACTGTTAAATGCTGGATTTAATACTTAAATTTGTATACTGTGTACTATAGATCTGAATTTAAATGCCTTTCTTCATGAACTCATGATGGAAGATCTACGCTTTTATGGGAATATATTATGGCAGCTATGATCCTTTTTTTTGTATTTCTTTCAATAATATTCTGTTTATGCTTTGATTCTTATGTCTCACCCTTGGATTTTCATCATACTTTTAGTTGTTGGATTTAAGAGTGTAGTGAGGATTATTTAATATCCTTTTTAGATCGTCCACCTGTCTCCTGTTGTAGTTCTTGGCTCTTGATTTGGCTGAAACTTGCACAAGATTGCATAACAAAGTTTCTGAGGTGGATGCTTCTATGGTGCACAGGTACTGCACAGGGGAAGAAAGCAGAGGACAATGAAGACCTGCAAAAGAAGGAAAATACCACAAGTGAGAGCAGAAGTGCAAAAAAGAAGAAAAAGAAGGAAAAATCTTCAAAGGAAGCAAAGGATTTCCAGGATCAGCCACATGGTGCTGATGCTGGACATGGAGTGGATAAAACTGCTGATACAGAAAAGGCAGAGGATGCATCTGCTGTTGATGTGAAAGAGCGATTGAAGAAGGTGGTTTCTACAAAGAAGAAGAAATCAAGTAAAGAGATGGATGCTGCTGCCAGAGCTGCTGCAAGTGAGGCTGCTGCAAGGAATGCTAAGCTTGCTGCTGCAAAGAAAAAGGAGAAGAGTCATTACAATCAGCAGCCGATGCGGTGAACATGGAAAGATCATTGTTTTCTTGGTCTTTACTTTTTCCCATATCATAGCTGGACATGTGCTTTTTTTTTTCTCAATGAGAATAAGAGAACCTGGTTTTGCCCAATGACATTCAAAAGGTATTTTCAGTTTTCATTTTAGGGAGGAAAGACTTTTCATATCAATTAGTGTTTCTTTTACTGAATATATGTGTGTGTGTGTGTGTACGTGTCATATTATATTTCTGGAAGTCGTGTGGTATCTTGTAATGGTGTACCAACCTACAGTCAACTGAACAATTTGAGGACTTTTCTGTTTGTCAATACAACTATATTGGACGACCGATTGAACTTTTGAAATGAGTCTGTAAGACCAACTGCATGCATATGACAAGTTCCGAGGTTGCATACATGACCAGTGTTGAAGCTTTCTGCATGTTCTATTACTTGAGAGGGGATATACTAATTGTTTCTTATATACACCATTTGCATTTCACATAGACTAGTAGTAGTATTCATCTGCGTCTAACTTCAAATTCTCTTAGTATTCATCTGCGTCTTAACTTCAAATTCTCAACTCCTTCTGGTGAATTTGAGGCCTTCAGCTGTAGACTGGGAATGTCTCTGAATGTTGTCTGTATTACATGTGCTATAAGCTCGGTTTATGGCTAGTTAACAGATGGTTCATAACTCGGGATCTTGAAACAATTGACGACATTGAAGAGGACAGGCCTAGAAGGCTTGAATCTGGAGGGAAATTAATAATAACACAGTACATTTAGAGTTCTTGTGAGGTGACAAGTTGGTAATCAAGCATAAGAAGCTGCAAAGTACCCACAACTTACCGCACATCACACTTCAAGTGTAAAAACTCTTTAACTCGTTTACAGTAACTTGGCTTCAACAATATAGCTTTGTTTTTAAGACTGAAGTACACTTTTTGCTTTGTTTATGATCTTTAAGTAGTCTTTTTTTATGTTATATTACCTTTTCTCTCCAGTGATTACAATTCATAATCATCTGAACTAAAAGAACATACCCATCTTCATGCTGAATTCTCTGAAAGAGAAGAATCATATTTCATCTCCTGTCTAGTTCTGAATATGATGTTGAGAGTAATATTACTATTTCAACCCCAAAATAGATGCTTTTCCAAAAGTTTTGTCCAACTGTAAAACACTGTTTCCAGGTGATGTTTGTGGTCAATATTACATTTGCAGAAAAGAACTTGGGGCAGTAGGTGCCAACAAAAATGTTAGCACTGCAAAGTCAGTGTTCGTCCAACATATTGTCAGGGTTGTACTTCTGGGCAGAGACTGATCCTTCCTATATGGCCACAGCTCACGGGTGTGTGCAGCTGTAATGGTATCCTTGTTTTTTAGAATTGACAATGAATCGAATAGGTCGGACCTGAAAAAGAATTCTGAATCCTTTTTATTCTTTTTAATCCATTGATTTATGCGCAACTGATACAATTTTTTTATAATTTATTAAATCTGAAAAATTATGTCAAATAAGAATCCAAGTCCGGAACTTGGTCTGTTGACTTCGAATGTGATCGAGCCATTGTCTTTTACTTCTAGGTAGCAAAACAGAAAGTCAATCTGTGGAAAACATATCAGTACGCTAGCTCTATGTATAGGTTACTGCAGAAAAACTCGCCATTGCAGCTACAACGTTAAGGCTTCAAACTTTTTATTTCCCATGTTCATGACCAATGACCCTTTATCACATGAAGTGCATTTAATTGGAGAATATCGAGTAAACTGAACAACATCAGTAACAAAGTACTCATAAAGTGCAATCACCACTATATCTTTAACTTACATTACCTCTCATTCACATGCTTAAGAGGCTTAAACAAAAAATGAACAAGAGTATCCAACAAGGTCCCTCTGTATCTTATCTTGTTCAAAATTTGATGACAAGAACAGAAGTAAATGAAGAGTCTCACTGGAATTCAGCGACGGCAACAAGTAGATAAGTTACAGGAAAAATTGTTACTGTTTAGCACATTCTTTTCCAAAAAGCTTCAACTTGAACAGATGGAAGTAAACAATCTATGTGGCACAAGTAGTGAGAAAATTCTGAAGCACACTAAAGATAACCAGAAGTCACAGATTACCAGTTAGACTTGAACCAGAATCTTTCATGAGCAGCAGCAATCCGGGCATCGAATCAACCCGTTCTCGTTGCAATCTGGGCACCTTCTCAATTGATCCTCCTCTTCATCAAACACTTTCCTACTTCCATTACAATATGGACAAGGCAAGAACCTATCATTCCCACAAGTCTCACAAACCCAAGTAGGATCTCGAACTGGAAAGCCCTCCAAAAGCTTTGCCAATTCACCAACTTCATGGAGTTGCTTAATCTCCTCCACACCCCCAATATACTTTCCCCTGATAAACACTTGTGGCAAACTCAATGCTTTCCCTATAAACAACACACTCTGCAACTCTTTTCTGTATGTGGAGTCCATTGAAATGTCTCTTTCATCAACTGGGACTTTAAAACCTCTAAATATCATTCTAACAGAGTAGCAATCCTCATAGGTTTTTCTGATTCCTCTCAAACTTGTAAAGTACAGAACAACTCTATCCTCTGTCCCTCGCAGAAAGCAATCAGTAGTGGTTGATAAAGAGTTCACTATAGTATAATCAATTGATCTCGTTGCATTCCCGTACTCCTTTTCAGAACTCAGTTCCCTAGATGATAATGCACGCCTGTAACTGGAAACCACATTCGGATCCAGCTTTGACAGGAATGATTCCTCAGACAAATGTTTCCACAAGGGTTTTGATAATGAAACCGAATTCTCAGTTCCCAAGTCATCAACTTGAGATGAATTATTAGATCCAAAGAGTTTCTTGACATTTCCGTCAACAGCAGGAAGCTGAAACGAACTGGGTTGCGAAGAAACATCCAAAGAAGGACTATAAAGTAACGAACTTGGATTCATCCCATCACCACCATCATCTTCTTCAAGGCCGTCCATGAGCTCCCAAGTGTTGATGACGGAATCAAGCGACAGAGACTCACTCACGTCCTCCCCCAAGACTTGAGCTTTCACAGTGTTCTTGGTGAAGCTGGACGGTGTTTCAGGCTGGTCAGGCAGTTCTAGGATGTTAAGTTTTGAAGGTTCAATGAGGCGAAGAGAGCCATAACTGGTGGAGGTAAGGTAAACCAAGTGGTGAGAATCACCCTCCCTTGAAGGCAGGTGGTGGATCAAAGGAGCCTGAAGAGAGAGAGCTCGAGTAGTAGTGGCTGTCGCCGGTGAAGAACACTGGAGTGGTGGAGAGAAAATAGAGCTCTCCACAGGAGAGCAATGAGAAGCATAACAAAGGTTGTAGCTTTCTTCTGCGTCATTGCTCTCGTTGACAAATGTGCTTGGTCTTGAAGCTGAACAGCCCATTTATGCCACAAAAACAGATGAAACAGAGATTCCCTCTCTCTCTAGAGTGCCATTTTTATTTTTGTTTACTCCTTTTTCTTACTACACCTTTTTGGTTTGGTTTTATGGGGATTGAGGCTAGTAATAGGAGACAAGACAACCCTATTCCCGCAAGATTTTTGAAGTGTTTGTAGTAGGAGATGTTCTGGTTTGCCTTGTGCTTTCTCCTCCAACCTCTTCTTGGTTTTAGCTTTTGAGGTTTGAGACAGGTCAGGTAAAAGCCTATGTACAGGACCGTGTGATCTTCAGCTTTCACGGGGACAATGAGAGAGAGTGAAAGAGACAAACTCTAGAGGCCTATTGGTAATGGTAGATAATCTGGTCAACAGACTTAAGTTTAGAGAACAATAATGATAGGAAGAGGAGATAATGCGTTGGTTGCAGACAACTTTTAGAGAAGAAAGTTGGAAATGACACTAAAAATCTTAGTTAAAAGTGGAATAGTAAGATAAGGTGCCATATCCCTTTCATCTTCCTACAGTGTATCAGCTTTTTGAATCTCCAGATAATATTTTATCTTGGAAGCTTTGCTAGATTAAGGAATCATCTTTTGAACTTTGTTCATTTTCTGTTTCTACTTAAAATAGTATTGTGTTCAAATCAATTTGAATGGAGTAGAAAGAATAGTTTTCCAACAAAAATTGGCTGAAAGAAGGAGTTTCATAGGCATCTACTCTTTTTTTTTTAATTAACTTGATTTATATTATAAAAATCAATTAATATCAATAATAATAATACATTTATTGATTTTAATGGAAAATGAAGGTGCTTTTGTGTTATTTTGGAGAAGGATTTTTGTTAAAAAATCATATTAATAATTTTTCGTAAAATTATATACTTTTACTCTTTTAGTCCTCTTCAAGGCTTTAATGAAATTTTGAATAAGTAGTTGCTATAATCATTATGCTGATTGTCAATTTCATTGCCAGACATACTGACAAGTGGTATCCATGTAAAGTTGCAAGCTCTAATATGTCTATGTCCATTCTTAATAAGTTTACCATTATGTTGAAATGTGGGAAGATTTTTTTGAGTTAATTAATATCTTGTGCAATTTTTTCTTTATCGAGGGTATCTTTTATTTGAATTTAATTGAGTTTCTTTTGACTCGAGTTGGGTTTGAAGTTTAATATGATCGAATTTTAAGTTAAAACAATATAATTTTACTAAAATTTAATAAATTAACAACTAGTTAAGGCTAATTTAGTTTGAATAATATTGTTTTAACTTATTTATTTAAATGACATCATCTTAATTAGGAACGAATGAGGCTCAATTTAAAATTTGATTAACTCAAGTTTAACTGTTTAAGTAGGTGATTTCGAGTTAAAATTGAACTAAAATATTATCTCTAAATAAGACAAATAAATTTAAATATGACTATACTCGATCCAAAATCAACATACTAAATTTAATCTAACCAAACTCAAACTTAAATATTCAAGCTTAAATTTGACAATTTTTTAAATTTGATCAATTATAAAAATAAATAAATCAGACCGAGCTAAATGATTCAAATTTTAGAATTCTTAGAGATCTAGTTCTACCTTACTTATTATTGCCCTTATTTTTATCTTTCTTGGACAATATTTATTTTCATAAACATTTACCAATTAATTAATTTGTGAACAATGTATCTCCACCTGTTCAACATAAGCAATAACATAAAGAGATGCATATAGGAGGTCCATGGAATGGAGTTATGTGCCCTCACCAACAGATTGAAATGGACATAATAATTAATTTGATGGACCACCATCTTAGCTCTACAGCTGAGTTTGTATACCATGATTCTCTTTTTGTCCATGTGGGCAAGGATGACATTTAATCTTTGGCCCGAGCTCAAAATTAATAGGATAACTGTGAATTGATTGAATTTTAAGTTAGTTCAAGTTTAGAGAATCGATTCAAAAAATGTAAACGACTCAAAATTTTGTATTAAAATGGCGTTATTTTGTGATATTTCAAGCATATTTAAATCAAAATTAAAGCATAAATAATAACTTACCATCCCTATACGAGTAAATCATGATTTAGTTATGTTATTATCAATCTTTTAAAAATCAGACCTGACATTAAACCGGTCGAAGAAAAGTTTAAAGTTTAGAAATTCAATCAGTGATAAACTGCTATAAAATTGGTATATAATAAATAAGAATCAAACAGCGAAGCACGACTCGAACGACAGTATCTCCTCAATCTCCAATCATTGCGTGGAGATTGAGGTGTACATATCAAGGGAGAGAAAAATTATTTTCAACGACGATCTTTTACTCTTAGCGACGAGCTCAGGAAAGTTGAAGAGAGGAGTAGCACCTTCTTTAGATATTTTAGAAAAGCAGTTCTCTGAGATGGAGTCTGAGATCGTGAAAACGACATCTCACAGAATTTTCTTTCCGGTGCACAATGTCCTCATGGTCCCCTCAAATCTTCTATGCTAGCAACTCTGGCTTGATTCTGTCCCAGTTCATCCTATCCATTCATTTATATGAGAATTCTCTCCCTAGTGCACAATGTCCTCATGGTCTCCTCAAAATTTATGTGTCAGCAACTCTGACTCAACTTTGTCTCAGTTCATCCTATTAATATATTTATGTGGGAATTCTCTCCCCAATGCACAAAGTCCTCATGATCCCCTCAAATTTTCTGTACCAGCAACTCTGACCCAACTCTGGCTCAGTTCATCATATCCATCCATTTATATAGAGTCCCACATAAATAGATAGATAGGATGAACTGGGACAGAGTTGGGTCAAAGTTGTTGACACAGAGGATCACATCCCCTCATGGTGATCCTCATTGCCTCAAGCCAATTCTTGATTTTCAATTCAAGTACTTCCCAACTCAACTCGTTCACCTTCAAAGAGCTCACTTACTCCACCCTAGTTTGTAAATACCTTGTCGATTATTGATTTACGTATGACTTTGTACCCTTCTATATGCAATGGATTTTACGACATTCGAAATGTTCAAACTTTTGTTCACAAAATCTAAAATAGTGAAGGGGTGACCGGCGAGGCAAAGGATTTGGTATTTTTGTATCGTCGAACTGATCTAACTGGTTTGATGAAACTAACCAATTCTCAAACAAATCGACAAATTTTTTACATTAACAGGTTATTAGTTAAAAATTGAACCGAATCACTGACCAATTCAAACTTTTTATCTGATCCGGTTTTTAAAACCTTACTGAGCGATTCAAACTTTTTATCGATTCTGGTTTTTAAAACTTTGGTTATTATCACGTCCATTTTATTTTCCTTTTATTCTTTTTAAATACA
The DNA here is from genome assembly GCA_026413575.1 of Erythroxylum carthagenense. Lineage (NCBI taxonomy): Eukaryota > Viridiplantae > Streptophyta > Magnoliopsida > Malpighiales > Erythroxylaceae > Erythroxylum > Erythroxylum carthagenense. The sequence goes on along the minus strand of JANZLD010000003.1, from coordinate 2,587,284 downwards.
ATAAAAAGAAAAAATGAAAATTGTCATGAAAAAATTTCAAAAAAATTTGCAAACTTTCTCATAAATATAGTGTGGAAGATAAATAATTAAATTTAATCAAATTTTAGATAATTTTAAAATTTAAATTTATTTAAAATTTTAATAGAAATTTGGAATTACTAATTCCTTCGTAAACAGTATTCATTTAAGCATAGTAACATTTGGTCCAATCTAGTTAGTTCCTATTTATTTGGAAATTAAAATAATATTTTAAAGTTATTGTAGAAAAAAAATGCAATAATATTATTTATTTAACAAATAAAACTTTAAAATATATAAAATTTATCATTAATTGATATTTAATTTTGAACCCAAAAAAAAACAGGAATGTAGATACAAGACCAAACTTGGAAGTTGAAATCTTTAACTGACCTCCGCTGTGATTTTCAAATCCGACCACCACGTGACGCCACGCATTCTCTTTTATCGGCCGGCAATCACCAATCGAACCCAAACAACCATAGCTAATGTTCTTCTGGGTCAGCGTCTTTCTCTCTTTTTTGCTTCTTTTTTAATTAAAGTTCTTATCTTGCCCTCCATCGATTGTTCTTTTACTCATTTTCCAGTTTTGTGGATTAGTTGAGCGCAGATTATTGGTCGGCCACTCTTAGCTCTCTCTGTATATTCTCGTGGTGTTAATTTGGATATGCTTAGTGCAATGTGAATTCAAGTTTTGAAGCTTTCATCTTTTTATTCCCTTTTCGTTTTCATCTTAATTCTAGACGTTCAATATAGGGGAGGAAACGTCACCAGACTTGGAAGTGTTTTGGCATAAAGTTTAAGCAGGACTCGACTGAACACTCTTGAGAGATTTGGTCGCAAAACTCTCGTCAGTGTGACGGAATCGACCAACGGTCAACGGACAGACAAACATCGAGGTACGTTTGTTTTCATGTTCTGATCCATAGATTGCAGTTGGGACTCTCTTAGTTCAGTATAACCTAACTGAAAATGACCAACTTTGTTTGGAGTAGTTTCATATCAACATTTCTAAGAACCTCAACACGCACCTGGCGCAGCAACCCTTTTCTTGATCCCTAAGTGTTTCTTTTCTACCTCTGTGTTTGAAAGATCACAACCTAGAATTATGGTTGCAAATACTTGATACATCACCAGTGATTCTCCCCTGAATTTGCTTTAAAAATCCCAAATTCAACAACCAAATATGTTAAAGACCCACAAAACTGTGATTCTTTACTTTCTTATATGGAGGAAATCGGGTTTTCTAAAACCCAAATTCAGAGCATTATTGAAAGGATGCCCACTATTCTTTCTGCAAAACTTGAGCAAACCGTTAAGCCAAAGTTCCAGATTTTTCAAGATTCGGGCATAGACCAGACACAGATTATAGAAATAGTATCTTCTTGCCCTACTGTTTTGCACAGAAGTGTTGATAAACTCAGTCCTTCAATTTCAGAGCTAAATAGCCTTTTGGGATCACTTGCTGCGGTTTCTAAGTTATTGAAGTCTTCTAGGTGGATTTTGGGTCATGACTTTAGGAAGGCAATGGTACCAAATGTCGAATTCTTGAAGAGTTGTGGGATTAATTCTTCGCAGATTATTGCTTGTATAATCCACTATCCTCATTGCTTGTTGTCTAAACCAGAGACTATTTGGCATTACTTTACAAAGGTCGAGGAAATGGGCTTAGATACAAAATCGAAGATGTTTCTATGTGCCACTAGGGTACTGTCTTCAATGAGTAAAGAGACCTGGGAACTTAAGTTGAAACTCTTTAGGGAAGTGGGGTTCTCAGAAGAAGACATCTTGTTTGCATTTCGAAGGTCGCCTCAGACTTTTGCAGTTTCAACGAGGAATCTTACATAATCAATACAGTTTTTCCTAAATGCAAAGGACTTGGGTATTTCTTTTGTTGTTAATCACCCAGAGCTGCTTACTTTTAGCATTGAGCAGAGGCTAAAACCCCATATAGAGGTTATTAAGGTTTTGGAAAGTAAGAATCTCCTTACTCGTAAACCCTGTTTCTATACAATTTTTAAGATGACCCTAAAGAAATTCGTTGACAAGTATGTGGACCCTTATTTATGTGAACTTGGCCTCTCTACACGTCAATATAAGGGGCCAGTGACTCAAAACCAATGAAATTTGCATTGGTCTAGAATATTTAGCTTTAAAGGGAAGGTGTTGTATGGCTAAATATCTTATGGAAAACTATAAGATCACATTCACTCCCTCACCGTGGAATGCAGAGTTCTTCATTTTTCTTGCTGTATGCTAAACAACGATTGAAGATGAGTGCTTTCCTTAGCTATTTTCTTCCTGCGTGTTTTTTGCAACTGGAGACTGTGCATCAGTCTTTTCCTATTTTTTACCGTTAGTTACACTCACCTTTGCCATTACAAGTCCTCCGTTGGTAGTCTAGGTTATACTTGTGTTAGGCCTTCGTGTTTATGGGAAATCTGTAAACTCTCAAAGACTCCTTCAACATCACTTTTTTTTCTCTCTCCTTTGGAACACTCTTACTTGGACGAGAACACGGAGCACTCTTACTTCTAGTAGCTCACTAATTTTTTTACTGTCCTCCGTTTTATTTTAGTACTATTTTATTTTATTGTCTTCTCGTATATGTATTGGATTTATTATTCATATAATTAGCACCTTTTAGTATTAGTAGTATTAGTATTTTTTGCATTTATTTTATTTATATCTTGAGATTTTGTTATTTTTATTATTATTTCCATTTAACGCTTTTATTATTTCTATTTGTATTTATTTTATTTTAAGTTTTTATTGTAATTTTAGGTCCATAGAAATTTTCTGTCCTACTTTTTACTTTTCTTTGTAACCTGCATCATTATTATATTGTTTCATTTGCATGTGAGTCTACCGGAAACAGCCTCTCTACTATGTAGGGGTAAGGTTGTGTACTTTCGGACCTCCCCAGATCCCACTTCATTGCGGGATTTCGAACTGGGTAATGATGATGATGGTTATATTTTGGAGAATTAGTGCACTTGGGATGGTAAATGGAAACTTAATTGGATGCTGATGTGATAAAGACATCAAATTTATGAACTTTTAAGGGAAAATTAGAAGGAACAAATGGTTTATATGGCAAGTTTCTGTTTTTGTTGTGGGCAATCCAAAATGTTGGGTTAAGATTTTTGTAATCACCTATTGAGTATGTGAGATTTATGTTATATTTGTTTTGTTGTTTTTTTGTGTAGTTTGGTATAGTGTATTGAAATTCTGTGAAAAGCCAATGAGTGACATAATTGTTGGAGTAGATCCCCCTGGGACTGAAGTAAAGACTATTAGTGATGCTGCTAGAATTGCAGAGGTCAAGGCTTGGCTCTCCTCTCAATTTGATGCAACAGGAAAAGATGTTCCGGAGTTTGAATACACTCCTCGCAGCATTGCTCATTTATACAATTTAGCAACCGTCTCTCAGGCTAAAACGCAAGCTGCTGTTATTGTTGCCAATGATTTCCGCCAGAAAGCTGCTGAATATCGTGCACAAGGTCTTGGGGATTTTCTGTTTGTTTCGATTTATTGCCTACACATGTTATGTTCTAGTTAAGTGCCATGATTTGTGCTCATGGGAACGGAAATATTTTGTACTTGTAGGATCTATTTATTTCTTAATAGAACCTTTAATTCTTATCTTAGAAGTTGCATTTCTTGTTCACAGAGTGAGCATTTTTGTATTTCTGTGTAGCTGCAAGGATTAGGGAGATATTAGAGCATGTAGGACTGGCACAGGAGAGTTTGCCCTCAAATGTGGTTGCATCATCTCAAGTTCTTGCAAATGTGGCAAATTTATTGAATATCAGGGACACTGAGCTGAGTAGGTAAGATGCCATTCTGCGTTTGAAATTTTATTTCAGTTCCTTCATTTAATTGTTCCCATATTACGTTGGAGACGTGCATGTAGTTTTCTTGTAGCGATGGGTGATATTTCGCTACGAAAGACTGGAGTTGAGGAAAAGAGGGCTAAAGTACAAAAGGAGTCCAAGATTCTTCTTGATTACACCCGTAAGGCAATAGCAAGGCTTACTTATTTAAAAAGGTAAATGTTATGATTTTAACTTTGCACTCTTTGACAAGAATCATTTTAGGTTATCTCAATGCTCAATCATATTTAATTTGCTTCTCTTGAATCATATGTTTTCATGGCACTCTGTATATGTTCTTTTAGAACACTGGCGCAGTTGGAGGATGATGTGGCTCCTTGTGAGTCTCAGATGGAAAACTGGAGAACTAATTTGGCAGTTATGGCATCAAAGGAGAGACAATACTTCCAACAGTATTCAAACTACAAGGTATTGAAGAATCAGGATTTAGTTCTTTTGTGAACTGGAGAGTGAGGTTGTCAAACAATCATTTCCTATCTGTCGTAAGATTATTCTGAATGAGTTAATCAATTGTCATCTAGTTAAAAGAGTTTTAGCTGAGATGAGGTTTCTTTTCTTGCTTTTTACTCGCTTCATGCGTGGCTAACAAAATCTGTTTGGAAGATTTGTGCCAATTTGGCATGGCAAAGCATTTTCTTTCTCAACGATATTAGATTGATGAAACTACAGCCATTTCTTCATTGCTTAGCTGCTTTATATTCTCACTCAAAGTTGTGTCATCCAGGCACTTCTTAATCGTGTGGGATACAGTCCAGAGATTAGTCACGGTGTATTGGTTGAGATGGCTGAGCATAGAAAGGATTTGGAGAAGAAAACTAAACCCATTCTCGATACCTTAAGGAGTTATCAGGATTTGCCGCCGGTAATTTTGCATTCTAATCAACTTAGCATCATTAACATTTTGTGAATTGTCATACTATTCTAGAGGAGGAAGAAATGCTGAATGGTTTTGCTGCTACAGGATAAGGCTTTAGCTGCTTTGGCAATTGAGGACAAGAAAAGGCAGTATGCTGCAGCCGAGAAGTATCTTGAGGATGTGTTGCACTCAGCCCTTGCCACTGGAGATTAAGAGCCTTGAACATGAATCTTTTTTCTTGTTACATTTGTTATACAGGTTCCGTGTAGTTAAGCATTAGCTGGCTGAGGATGTATCTTCTGTCTGTAGAATTGACCTGTTTTGTGTATTCTAAAGCTTCTGTTGCGAAAGAAGCGGAGAGAACAGTGGATTCCTTGTGTAAGCTTGTGAAACCTTAAATATTGTGTAAGCTTGTGAAACCTTAAATATATATGGAGGCAATCTTTTGAACAATCTTGTTGATAACACAAAATCTGTAGTCCACAATAGTATTTTTCAACATGGATTTAATAGCGTTTTCATCTTCTTTAATGGTGTAAATCTTATTCAAACAATAATAAAAAACAACCCAGGAATTGTTCAAACAAGTTCTAAACATGCTTCCTAATTTGAATTATTTTTCAATCCGATTAGTGTTAAAAATATTTTTCCTGTTCTACACTGCAAACACAAGAAACACCAGTACCAAGGTCAAATGGTTGCAGGAGCCGTGAAGTTACAAAAATCCTGGTTTGTTAAGAGCCTAATAGTCACTCATCTTGGCCAAGTTTACCTGAACTACAAGTCTAATTTACACAAATCCCAAAATGCAAAGATAGATTGCAAAATTCTAATTACAGAGATGTGCATTCAGAGAGTTGAAGATGTTCCAAAGCTAAACAGTTCTATCAGATGTATATAATGGCATATTTGAATCCGTGGCTTTATACTCCCCACACATTATTCAAGATTCTTTATCAGAAAGTTGGTAAAGAGAGGAAAAACTGCCAATGCCAATGCCAGTGTCGGTGTCGGTGTCGGTGCTGATGCCGTCTCACCTGTCTCTTTTCTTGCGAGACACCGCAGCAGCAATTCCACCAGCTATAAGTCCCACGGCGGTTGCAGTGATACCGATTCCAATAACACCATCTGCTTGCCGCAAACATATTTGATATTAGCACAGAAATACAGTCCCAAATTGATGCAGGAGAAACAACATTTGTTGTTACTAGGATGAAAGTCGGTTATATTATGCATTACCTTTTGCAATTCGATCTTCGATTGTCTTCTTGAGAACCAGAGCTTGCCTCCAGTCAGGTGCAATCTACAAGCCGGAGTATTTTAAGTTAAGGACAGAATAGAACAATCAAAGGCATGTAATCTCAATGTTAACAAGTTGAACTGTGAAACTTTTGTGTCACTTAGAAAATGTTTGTAAGAGCAAGAGATATACCTCCAAACATCTCTCAACAAGCTGCCGGCTCCTTGCATAATCCCCACTTCTGTAATATCCAACAGCGAGAAGATAAACCTTCTCTCGTTGCTGCAGAGGAGGGCTACTGTTGGCTAATGATGCTGCAAAAAAATGAGATTGGCAAATTAGAAAATATCACAGTATCAACTAGTTTCATACTTGCCAATAAGGCAGTAGGCAACTGGAATGGATGAGCGAAACAGAATGAAAAGTTCACAACTTAGTTACTCAGGCTGAAGGTAAATCCATCTCAAGAGATTAAAGGATAGAAAAAGAATCAGAAACTCTTCGTCAACAACAAGAATCAGGTAAATTAAATGAACACATGGACATATTCACTTAATCTACCTTCAAGCATAGCTATGCCACGCTGAACATCTTCTGGATGCCTAGAATGCACAAGAGCCCATGACAACCTCATAATGCTTTCATTCTTGAGGTCATCTGAATCACCCTTAGCAGCTTCCGCGATCTCTCTTTCGCATCCCTGCAGGAAACTAGCACAACATTAATCAGAAGATAAAATTTTCTCATCATTTTCATTTAGAATACAAAGCACCACGCCTATGTTTGAGATTATGAAATATGGAGCATGAGAAAGATTATGGATATCGACTTGGATTCCAGTTTATGGACACCCAATACCCGCTTATGCAGTTCCTGTTAGAAAAATATCCTTCTACCGATCCAAAAAGAACGACCCATACAAGGCAAAGAGAAAGAAAGCCAAGAACAAAACCAACATAAAATGGTTAGTTTCGAGTTTAATTTCTCAGAACCAACATAGCTATGTCTAATTCTAGCCTCAACCCGGAAGAAATATCTTTATCAACAGCCAGAAACTTCTTCATTCTCCGTTCAATTAATCTACGATCAATACACACCACCATGAACAAAAACCCATTTCTGCAATATTACCAAACCTTTTCTCAAAGGAATCAAAACAATTCAAGTAGATATTTAACACCGTATATTGGGTAAGTTAAGGCTTACGCAAATGATGTCCCGATCACACCATGGAATCTGATCCCCACCGGAGAAGAAGGAGCTCACAGACTCGAAGAACTGGCTGATCTTTGCCTCCATTTCTGAAACAGTTTTGGACAAAACTCAACACACCCAACTCAAAAAAGAACTAAGAAAAAGTCAATCTTACTAACAAAGATTCAATCTTTCTCAGATAACCACAAACAAAAGTGAAGGACTTTATGTGCCAAAGAGGCTTTCTTACAGGTTCCTTCCTAGACAGGACAGGAAATTAATTCAAGGATTAAGAGAAGGACTTCTCATCCATAACCCGGCAGCCTAGTTAGTGTCTGGACGTGTCGGTGTCTTAGGGGAAGCTACCTGTTCCTCTTTTTTTATTTTATTTAATTTCCTTGAACTCTCTATATATATATTTCATATTTTTAAAGTCTTCGAAGCTGTTTCCTTAAAATTTTTGTTGAATACAACTTCCTAAACGAGAGTTACTAGACTTTGATCCAATTCAAATTCACTTAGAATATGAATTTTTATTTAAAATTCAATCCAAATTATAAGTTTTTACATTGATATGAACTTCAACTAAATTTTGTGTTAAGTTTTCTAATCCATAAATTAAATTAATAAAACTTAATTTGACTTAACTTTATCATTTTAATTGTAGCTTTTAATTTTTAATTTGAATATATGATATATTAATTAATATCTTTTTTTAATTTAATTAAATTTACGATCGATTGTGATCTTAATAAATAAAATTTCAAATTCAAGTTGAACTTTAGATTTTAAATTTTAGTTTTTAATCTAAAATTCATCCGAATTTAAGATTTTTATCATACTCAAATTCAAAATCACATTTTGAAAGTTTGATATAATTTCAAACTGTTTTTAAATATATGTATTCAATTGTCAAAGTCCTAATTCATTATTATCCTTAATTGTGATTATGATTGTAGCTTCTGATATCTAGAGATCAAAATGGTGAAGAAGGCAACATTTATTTATTTCAATTGATGTGAAGCGTCCAGCTTATCAGGAACTACACTTTTATTAATGGAAACTGTAACCATCTCTGCCTTAATTTGGGTTTCCCATTCTCAAATTCCCTGTTGCAATCTGCAATTTCTGTTTCATTTCAAGAGGAACTGAAATGTTCTTGCAGCAGATTAGCGGAATTGAATGAACAGAATCAATCAGAGAAATTCTGAGACTTTTCATCTTATCAGCTACACGGACACAGATTGGTTATAAAGTTCAGAAATTCCCCACCTTACCAATCCTCAGGAAAATTGGAAACCTGACAACTTTCTGTTCAGGACCATCTTTATTCCAGGCAAGCTTGAAACTCTCAATCACTTCATCTTTCAGAAGTTCCACACCCTTTTCCTTAGCTGTCTGATACGCAGACCAGGACCTAATGTATGTAAAATACTCTTCCAAGTTCATCAATTTCTCTGCTACGAACTCGAAAGGCCCTGTCCGATCAGTTCCTTCCACAGGCTCAAATGGAAACTCAACGCTGCTATACCGAGCATCAACATGTTTTCTCTCAGGTTCCCAGAAAGGGTTGGATTCAATGCTGTAAAATGGCTCGAACACTGCGTCCACAGAATCATTTACTTCAGGTACAGTATAGCACCAGGCAGCTATGGTTCCATGGGGCTTCTTGAGAACCCATTTCACTTGTTCATAAAACTTTGGATGGTCAAACCAGTGCAGTGCTTGAGCAATAGCCACCAAATCAACACCAGACTCTGTTGAGACGATCTGTTCAAGCTTATCCTGCGACAAAAATGGAGGAGTCTGGTGGTATCGGACGTTGGGAAGTTTTGGTGCCATTTGTAGTTGTTGAAGGCTGGTGTCTGTTCCTACAACGTTCTTGTAGAAACAAGATAGCTGCAAGTGAATAACATCAGATCAAAATGGTCAATTTGAGCCAAGTCAATCAAGTATCCCCAAGTTGGAAATAAGACCCGAGTTTGAATTTCGGGTACATCGGACTTTGTTGATCACCTTCAGGTTGCATTCGAAACCTTTGGTTTTCGTGTGATGAACAAAACGAGAAGGAAATGAAGAGAACTCACAGATTGAGCAGCTTGTCCACTTCCAGTGCCGACGTCCCATACAAGGTCATGAGCAGGGGTCTTGGAGGCGATGAAATGGAAGAGTTCAGGTGGGTAAGTTGGCCTCGTCCCTGCATATTGCTTTGCTTGCTTCACGAACAGCTTAGCCATTTTTGTCTGTTGCTTGATCTTGTTCTTTCAGGAGGTTTACTTGAATCAAACTTGGTTGCTTTGCTTCTCTATATATAGGTCCAGAACACATTCCTTCTTCTACCTGTATAAAGCTTCCGAGGATAGAGCACAACTGGTGCAGGCATCAGTCTAAAGTTGCCGGCTTTGACCAGAAGATGGCTAATATTGTTTGACCAACTTTTCAATTTAGAATTTAACATTTAGGTAAGATTTATTTTAATATTTTTTATTATTAAAAATTAATTAATTTATTAATTAATCAGTTATTTTTTATAAATTAATAAATTTTTATAAATTAAAATTAATTAATTATTTTTTATTTAAGAACATCTTAAATGTTTAATTTTTAAAATATTAAAATTTATCATTTGATGAGTTAACTTTTGTTTGGCAGGGTTGGACTTCAATACGTGAACGCCAAGTCTCTTATCGTATATACAGGTTGTCGCAATCTCAAGTTATTTGATGGGAGTAGTATAATTGATGGTAAGTAGTTATGTTAATTTATTTGAGTCGAATTCATTACCAGAATTAAGTTATAGACTCGTTAAATAACTTATTAAAAGAATAAGTGATAAATGGATAATTATCCAAAAACAAGTTATTAAAAATATATAATTCAATCGATAATTATTTGAATTGAATGAAATAAAGTTTAAATCTTAAAATAAGTTTAAGTTAATTCTAAATTCAATTGATTTGAATATCTATTTATTAAGTTTAAATTTACATATAATCGTTTCTTTATAAAATTTATCAATTTTTAAGACTTTAAATCCGACAAATCAAATTTAAAATTTAACTAAAAAGTAAAATTTTAATTTAAGTTTAAGATCAATTAAGTTTGAGTTATATTTATTAATTTTAGGTACACGATTAAAATATCAACTCTAATTAAATTTAATAAATAAAATTTACATTATTTATGTTGTTGATTTTATGAGTTTATTAGTTTAGAAAGCGTATTGGTGTTAATTATGTGGATAGTGAGTTGTAAAGCGGTTCATGATTGGATTGATTAGGTAGTGGAAGGTAGTGGTAGAGTTGTATTCTCATTGAAGCCCTGTGTTGATAATAACTCATACACCTTTTTAATCCTTTTTTTTGTTGTCTATGAGGTATTTTATGAGGGTCTTAATAATAAAAAGACACCTTTAAATCATTCACTTCTAGACTATAAGATTGGTCATTTTTAACATGTGGTCGTGCAATTGAGTCCGCAGCTTACAAAGAGCAAACTCTTGGTTTCAGTTGCATATGTACTAAAGCTGTTGGATATGACGGTCTATAATCCAGACTCTCTGCTATTGCGTGTTTGACCAAACTGTGGCATGTTCTCCATCATCGCTAACTTTATGTAATATGATCAGGTGGAGACAACTTTCATTAGGACTAGCTTCCCAAAATAGAAGGGACAAATGACGGCTGATATTTGATTTATCTTAAAAATTTCATTGCATTATAGAAAACTATTTTTAGAGAGAAAAAAGATGCGTGTCGTTTAACCCTTGTGACAGCATACACTTTTTTAGAAATACTGAACATATCATTGATTTTATGCCCAACTGATTCAAATGTTTATAATATATTTGGTTCTGTCTAATTTTGATGGGTTAGGCAATACTGCTAGGATCCATGAGATTGGTTGATTTTGGTACAAAGATACTTGCAAAATAATAAGGCACACCGGGGGTTGAATGCCGGTAGGCCCCTCCGACGCTCAAATTAGTCTTTTTGTGAGAGTTGTGGTGGCTACTAAATAAAGAATACTAGGGTTCTTGAAAGTCAAACCTTTTTCATAATGAGGTAACGAATTTATATAGCTAATACCTACAGGAATTAAGTCAATCATCAAGGAATGAACCTATCGGCCCATGCGCCGTTCTGGGCCTGAACTTGGGCCTAACACAACCGATCCAACTAATATTAAATCTAAAAATTATGTCAAACAAGAACCAAGTCCGGTTAACTTAAACTTGGTATGTTTGAATAATATCGAATCATTGTCTTTGTACTTATAGGTGGCAAACAGAAAGTCAAACCATGGAAAACATATCAGTAGGCTAGCTGTATATACAGCTTACTGTCGAAAAACTCGACATTGCAGCGACAAAGTAAAGCTTCAAACTTTATATCTCCAATTTTCACGATTTACTAACCCTTTATCATATGAAGTGCATTCAGTTGGAGAATTGAGAATATGGAGTAA
>JANZLD010000003.1:2353134-2364899 GCA_026413575.1 Erythroxylum carthagenense | reverse complement strand
TGTAAAAATGTTACAAATAGTTAATTAATAATATTTATAAAATATAATATAAAATCATTTGTAGCTATCAATAAATGTCATATTAAACTCGACAATAACATGTCAAAATTGTTAGTAAAATATCATATGTTTAGTAACATGGGCTATCATAGCATAGTCATTAGTAAACCAAGTGGAAGGATTAATGGGACCTATAAAGTCTGTGCGAGTGTCATCCTTAGTGTGGTGTAATTTGTTAAAAATAAGATGTGATCTAGTTAGTTAGTATTTTGAATTATAACTTGGTCATAGGTGATCATTTGAGCCTTGATCTTAAGCACTTGCCTTTGATAGTTTATTGCTTTCATAGTATTCTGGCAAGAGTATAACAACAATAATAACAATGTAGTGCAAGTCCCAATTCACAGCCCCTTAATTGATAAAGAGACTATATATATATATATATATATATAGATAGATAGATAGATAGATAGATAGATAATGTTAAATATTAGGAGGGACTTGAGGCATTCGAGAATAAGGTTTTGTTGGTCAATGATCACATGGTAAGATTGAGTCTCATTTAAACGAACGTAAGTGAGATTGTCGTGTAGCGATATAAGTTTGGTGTTTAATTAGAACACCTTTGTAAGAATTGGTAATGGTCGAACCCAAATTTTCTATGTCTCGAGCTTTAGTTTTAAATAATTTTTAAACTTGAGATTTATCAAACTTGACTTGAGTAGTTAACTTTTGGGCTACCTCAATTCTAATTAATTTACTATGATTAGTTGAATGTCGAAAATTTTGTTAAGGTCGAACTTTATATTGAGTTAAAGCTTAATCAAACCTTAAGTTAGGTTATTTAATATGTAATCAATCTTTTTATTTTTTATCATTACTCTCATTTCCTTTATCTGAAACTTTCATTAGGTTAGAAATTATGTCATTTCCTTTATCATGATCTCAATTTTTTCTAACTAAAAATGGTGATTAATAACTTAATTAATGAATATGCTACATCATCAGATACTCTATCACCTACAGAATCATGCTATATATAAGAACTTTCTAAACTCTACTTTGGATGCATTTTATGTGGTTGTTGATCGTTCCAATGATCAAACTACTATCATTTAGATCCCGAAGCAATTGCCTCCAAAAGAGTTGGAAAGATGATGTCGACAGAATGGATCACAAACTACCAGAACGTGTTCCATACTCATTATAGGCACTCATTTCACACGTCCACTCCTCCAATTCTTCAGACTCTTTAAGATGGATCATTGAAATCTATCTGCACCAAGCCTACTGATGATCAACCAAGTACTTCAAATACTTCTGGCCTAGTTTTGATGCTACAACCTGTTACGCCTCATATAGAAGGCAAAGACCCTTCAATTTATTAAATTAAATCTCATGGAGATCCGATCTACACAAGTCATCATTGAGAACACTTCATCTGGGATACAAATCCCTCTATGTGCGAACCAGATTGTGAAATCTGTCTGAACCCTGAATCAAACAGTGAAGATGATGATGAGTTGTACATTCGATGGCGACAACAACAATGGAAGAAAAAGTCACATACTCATTGTATTCCCTCTTAACAATTTCGTCCAGTCATAATGATCATAATGATTCCAAGAGCTCTATAGGTCTCAACAAAGAAAGATTCAGATCTAGATCTCTTCGTGAGATGCTAAAACCCACTGGCAGCTACTATCTAGAGTCAATCTCCAAGCCACATCCAGTAATTCCAACTATTTCTTTTGTATCTCCCACTCTCATACCTTGTATAATGGTTCATCCATATGAGGAAGACTTCTCTCCTTTACACCAAAGCACTGATGACGCCAATAGGATTATCTCTTGCCCTTATGTTCGAGCCATAAAAATAACTTCCCAAGGAAATTTTGTGTCTAATCCTATTGATGAAGTTCTCAATTGACATACCAACAATGCAGTAGCACAGAACAAAGTTCTAAGACGGATTGATTCTAAGCTAGATGGAATCAATCAACATAATCACGCTACTCATCAATGAGTAGACTTTGTTTCTTCTCAGGTCCAAAAGTTGTACAAATCTTACAAAGATCAGATGAAACAACTTAATGCTAATCTTTTCCATTACATTTTAACACAATATTTTGGACTAGACCTTACAGTCAAGGAGTAAGAACTCAAACAAGCACAAGAAGTTCTTTATCATATGGAATCTAACATGCAAACTAAATTTCCTAGAACTGTTTATGGAGCCTATCGTCCTACCTATCCAGTTGCTAAACTTATGTGTGCTTCACCTTCTTACCCTACCTATCCACACGCTACTGATTATGAGAAAGTTTCAAAATGAATTATCCTTTGATCAGACAACACATTCACCCTCTTTCTAGTAAACCCAAGAAATGTTCAGAGCCAAAGGTTGATCCATTCCTTCTACTCACATATCACACTTGTGAATCCATGGAATAAACTTTTGAAATCAAAACACCACTTTCATCTCTTCCAAAAGCTCAGCTTACACCTTCTTCAGTTAAAGATAAAACACCTAAGTTCATAGCAACTCTTGCACCGTTTAAGGTTCCATAACCTACAAAAGAAATTACTCCTAAACCTTCTAAGTATTCTGAGCAATCCTCTGATAAGTTAAGCAAACTCCTAAATCCTCTTAGCAATCTTCTACGGATTTCAAAATCAACTACGGATTGAATAGTTTGCAGATTTATTTGATCTTGCTCAGATTATGATGACAATGCCTCAACATACTAAAGTCATTTAAAATATCAGTGATATTGACTCTACAGGTACAGTAGAATCTGAACCATTCGGATCATCACCATCAGAAGTTCCAGTGCAACATACCAAACCTATATTAGGTCCCTGGTTTACTTTTGATGACCTTCCTTCTAAGAAATATAGAGAATGTCTTTATGAATTTGGAGCATGACTAGATTTGTAAATGACGCGACCCGATACTCCTTTATAGGATATTTTTTCTAAGTTCACTTCTTGCTTCCTTGATACTCTACGATAATGGTGGCAAAGTCTTAATGCTTACAGTATATACAAGTCACTTCTGCAATTATTCTTCTTGATATCATTCGCAAATAGTTCATTGGTGACTTCCAACTTATTGACAAGCAAGTTCATCAAGAATATTTTGAAATGAAATGTTGTTTGTTTGATAAACATGATCTTCAAAAGTATTTTCAATGTATAACGAAAAGATACTATCTTCTCAATGGATCAAATGATGTGTATCTCCAATATACATTCATATCATCCTTACCAAATGAATTGCAACTAGAATTGCAATGGACCATTATAGCCTTATGCAGAAATATGAGACATTACTCTTGGAGAAATTTATCAACTTACTATATCCTCTCTAGATAAACTATGTGATCAACAAGCATTCTTCAAGAATATGATGAAAGGCAGTCATATCCTTCAAAAGGCTTGTAAAAAACCTTATCTGAAAAACAAATGCAAAGATAGGAAAGACTGTGATTGTGGTAATAAGAAGAAATTTCATCACAAGAAACTCTACTACAAGAGTAATAAATTCTATAGAACTTACATTCCTCCAAAGGAAGGCTACAAACCCTTTAGGAAAACCTTCAGAACGAATGGGAAGAAAAAGAGATTTATTCAATTCTTTAAGCAGAAATCTCCTCAATCTCAAAAGGTGGAAAAATGTTTTCTCTGTGAACAACTTGGACACTTTGAAAGAAAATTGTCCTCACCAAAGCAAAAAGGATATCAAGTTATTGGAAGCCATTCAATCAATTGTACCTATTCATTCCTTTGATAACTTTGAAGATATTATTAAGGAATGGTTAAGTGAAGACAGACCTGCTTGAAACTAGATCGTTAACTAGTTAAAGTCTCTCGTCCGTATGTCCAGATCTAACTTCTTCGACAGGATAAATATGATAGACTATAGGAATGAATACCATTCCGTACTGGCCGAAAAATGGAACGGTATTTGTTCCTTCAGTACTGGCCATTAATATCGATCAGTATCGTTGTTTTTTTAGGCACCGGCTAGTACGTACAATACAGGGACATACCAGCTAGTAACATAAAATTCGAAAATATGAAGGACCTGTTTGCAATTTTTAAAATTTGGCCTAAACCTAAACCGACCCCCAGACCTGCGACTCATCTTTAATTCTTTCAATCCTTCTCCTTCATCCTTCCTCTGTTTTTCTCTCTCTCACTGAATCTCACTTCATCACCGTTGTCGTCAGTCGTCCTCTAAACGACCCCCTCCCCCACCCCCCATGTCTCTGTCTTTGTCTCTGTAAGACCCTCGAACCTTCTTCTACCTTCTCTCTCATTTTTTCTCTCTCTCTCACTGACTCTCCCTTCTTCACTCACCACCACCACCGTTCTCTCTCTCATTCTCCTCTTGATCTCCGATGATACTGGTGACTGGTCCCTCTTCGATGGTGCTACTCCTTACCTCATCCTCCCTAATCCACGCCAGCATCAGAGGATAGAGATCCTCCCTCGGCTCCTCCCTTCGCATCCCCCTAAGATGCCACCATCTTTAATCTTCCTCCAAGGGGACCACTATACCATGTCGTCGCCACTAAATGTCTAAAGGAGCAGAGAAGGTCTTAGCCTTGCAGGTCACCCAAACCTGAAGCCTCTTACCCGTCACTCGACTCGAAGACCCAACCCAACCCAAACACCTGAAGCTAGTGAATTATTTTTGGGTGTGTTTTTTGAGTTTTCAAATGTTTCCTGCTTAATTGCATTTTTTATTATGTTCGATTGGATCTTGGATTTGTGAATTGGTTGGAAGTTGGAAGTTGGAACTTGGTTTTGTGATTTGCAATTTGCATGTATCTAGTTGGATATTGGAGTTGAAATGTTGAATGATAACAATTTTGGCATTTACGATTTGAATATTGGAGTTGAATTGAATTAGTCACTCATGGTGATGTTTTGGTTTTCTGATTTGCGTGGGTTGGATTCATTAGATATTAGAGTTGAATAATTTTTTGGTTATAAAGATTGGTTTAAATTTATCATATATTTATGATAATTTTTTAGATGAATGAAATGCACGGCCTTATTGATTCTAAAAATTGAAAGTTAAACTTGAAACAACTTAAATTTAAATTTTAAAACGATAATATTAAAGTTGTACAATTGTAAAAACTGAAATCATTAATTGACACATTCTTAATATTTGTGAAATGGTATTTTATTTTTAATATTTGGGTATTGACTTTAGGTAAATAACTAGTTGAGTATAACATTATGCAATTGAAAATTAATAATAATTTGATTGTAGTTAATGATAGTATTTGCCTATTTGGGTATTAGTTTTGGGTAAATAATTAATTGAGTATATAATATGTTGAACTTGAATTATGTGGCAATATATATGTGTGGGGTATCATAAATATTCATAATAGATAATGTGTGAAACTAGTGATGTAATAAATGTATCCCAAAAAGAACTTCTTTTTCAAATTATGAATATGTTGTAGGTTCCAACCATTTATACTTAGACTTATTAATGTCATTTAAAAATTGTAAAAACAACATATATATTTAAGAATGAAATATAGAATGGTGTATAAAATATTATGGTTTGTTAGAAATGAAAAGAAGATTCAAAGCTTTAAATAAGAAAAAAAAACATATCTAAAGAAGTTATAATATATCCTTCAACTTGATCCTGATGTTATGAATATATCTTTCAACTTGATCATCATGCTATGAATAGATGTGTATGAACAATTGTATAAGATATGTCATTCATTATTTGGCAATTATGTTAATCATATCATACTCTTCAACTTGATCCTTATGTTTGAAACTTTAAATTGAAATTGTTGGAAATGGAAATTATTTATATATGATTTGTGGAAGTTGAAAATGAAAATTGTTAAAAACTGTTTTATGAATGTATTGTGATTATTGAAAATGGAAATAGAATTTTAAATATTTTGTGATTATTGGAAATGGAAATTGTTAAAAATTGTTAAAAATGGAAACTGTTTATGCATGTTTTGTGATTGTTGGAAATGGAAATTGTTTTATGAATATTTTATGATTAATGGAAATTGAAATTGTTTGTGTATGATTTGTGGATGTTGGAAATGAAAATTGTTGAAAATTGTTAGAAATGGAAATTGTTTTATGAATGTATTATGATTATTGGAAATGGAAATGGAAATTGTTGAAAATTGTTGAAAATGAAAATGAAAATGAAATTATGAATATTTTGTGGTTATTGGAAATGAAAATTTTTTAAAATTGTTGAAAATGAAATTTGTTTATGCATGTTTTGTGATTATTGGAAATGAAAATTGTTTTATGAATGTTTGTACTTAATGGAAATGGAAATTGTTGGAATTAGAAATTGAAATTTTTTGTGTATGATTTGTGGATGTTGGAAATGAAAATTATTGTAAATTGTTAGAATGGAAATTGTTTTATGAATGTATTGTGGAAATTGTTAAAAATGGAAATTGTTTATGCATGATTTATGATTGATGGAAATAGAAATTGTTTGATAAATATTTTGTGATTATTGGAAATGGAAATTGTTTATGTATGTTTTGTGATTGTTGGAAATGGAAAGTGTTTATGTATGTTTTATGTAATTATATATGTTGAATGTTTTGAATTGTTAACATGAATTTTGTTCCATGAAATTGAATTGTGTGTAATGTAATCATACAGAATGAGTTATATTATATAAGATGGATATGCATATTGTGCACAAGAATTATGTGTTAATTATTTTTATATGTTATTTATTTTGATATATGCATTCATTTATTTTTACAGATAAATGGAAGAAAGCTCAAATACTCCTGATCAATCTACTTGAGGAAGATACAATGATCCAACTTGGGCTCATGCTGCATTGGTTCCAGTATGAGGAACCATACTATTTACTTATTTTGTAATAAACATTTGAGAGGTGGAGGAATTATCCGATTAAAAAAATTTAGCTAGGGTTAAAGGAGATGTGGAACCCTGTAAAAAAGTAAATCATAATTTGAAGTGGTTGATGAAAACATTGCTTGATGAATATCAATATGAGAGAGATAGAAAGGAAATGTTGAATTTTGAAATTAGTAGTGGAAGTTTGTTTTCTAGTTTCCGTGGTGATTTTAGAAATATTGAAGGTGGAAGTGGTAGTGGTGGTAGTGGTACTGATAGTATTCCATCTCAAGCTCAAAAAGAAGTACCTGAATCTGATGTCAGGAAGAGAAGAAGGCAGGTGACTAGTTTCTTTACACCACGAACAACTCCTGGAGTCCAATCTTTAATTCGTAGTGCAATGTAATCAAGATATGTGACTCACAATATCGATATAGCAATAGTTAGATGGTGATATAATAGAGGTTCATCATTCAATGCTTCTCAATCTTATTATTATCAACTTATGATGGATGCAATAGCCTCTTACGGTCCAGGATACAAAGGTCCTTCGATTGATGACTTAAGAGGTAAACTTTTGAGTTGTTCTATTTCAGAAATTAGAAGTTATTTGGTTGAAAGAAGAGTGAATTGGGTCACTTATGGATATTCAATCATGTGTTATGGTTGGACAAATAGGAGATAAGAGTCTATTATAATTTTTTTGGTTGATTTTACAAATGGCTCTATGTTTTTGAAATTTATTGATGTATTTAGCCTTATTAGAAATACTGAGACTTTGTTTGCGATATTTGATAAAGTTGTGAATGATGTAGGGTCAGAAAATATTGTTCAGTTTATTATTGACAATGATTCCACTTATAAAGTGGCAAGAAAAAGGTTGTAAAATACGTATAATTTATTTTTTGGACTCTTTGTGTTGTATATTGCATTAACCTAATGCTGGAGAATATAGGAGATCCTAAGTATTTCCCTATTATTGATGAGACTATGTAGAAAGCTATAAAGGTGACAAAGTTCATTTATAATTGTGCATGGGTATTGAATTTGATGAGAAAAGAACTTACAAATGGTAGAAATTTGTGTCATCCTGCTATGACAAGATTTGTAACAAATTTTTTATCACTTCAGTCTTTTGCTTTGATGAAGAAAGAGTTAAGACAAATGTTTAAAAGTGATAAGTGGATTGCATCTCAGCATACTAGGTCTAATGTTGGAGTGGAGGTTTGTAATATTATACTTGAAGATAGAGAATTTTGGTCTCAATGTCAATTTGTTATCCGAGTTTGTGAGCCTTTAGTGAGGGTGCTTCGCTTGGTTGATAATAAAGAAAAACCAACAATGATTTATATTTTTTATGCAATGGAGAGAGCGGCTGAAACAATCAAGATCAATCTGAAACATAAGCCTTCTTTATAACCATATCTTTCAATCATTAATAAACGAACGGAAAGACAATTTTCTTCTCCATTGTTTGCAGCTGGGGAATTTTGAATCATAATGTCTATTTTAGACTGGATCTTACCAAGCAAGCTGAAGTTAATAGATGAATGCTTTTAACTATTACAACAATTGTTAGCATTGACGCGATGCAAGATCTTTTAAGCTCATAAATGAAGCTTTACAAGTTGTCTTATGAGAATTTTGAAACTTCTGCTATTCAACAAAGAGGAAAGCTTTCTCCAGGTATTAGTTATTTCCTTTTTCTTATTTGTTGAAAATTAATTATCACTTTATTTTGTTTATAACACTACTTTTGTTATCTTATGACTTACAATTTCTTGATGGGATCAATTCGGAAATGATGTTCCAAAATTGAAAAGGTTTGCAATTATGATTGTAAGTCAATGTGTGAGTGTAACAGGCTGTGAATGAAACTGGATCACATTTAAATTTATCCACTCAAAGAAAAGGAATAGATTGAAGCATAAGAGGTTGAATGACTTGGATTTTTTATTGCAATTTAAAGCTTTGGGATAGGTATGTTATTACCATTATTAATTTAGATATAATTTCTTATAATTTTCTAATAATTAAATTTAATTGTTTACTAGGAGTTTTAATAGCACAAGTAGTTCAACTGATCCAATTTTCATTAATAATATTGATCGTTTGGTAGATTTCGGGTTTCTGAAGAACCGAATTTGGTAGATATCAATGACTTGGAAGATAATCTTGGATAGAAAATCATTGGCATGCCATTTGGTGCATTAAATTTGAATGATAATGATGATGAAACTCCTCTCAATAATGAGGATTTTGTACCAAATGATAACTGAGATCAGTGTAGTTATAGCCGATATCCTCTCGTTAACGATTGAATTTCATTTCAAGTTTTTGTTTTTCCCCTTCTTTTAATTTTACTTATATTTGATGTTTATGTTAAATTATATATATGTAATGTAATTGTAAATATTTTTGTTACAAGTTTAATTTCTACTTGAATGTTTCTTCATCATGAACTCTTT
This sequence comes from Erythroxylum carthagenense, assembly GCA_026413575.1. Lineage (NCBI taxonomy): Eukaryota > Viridiplantae > Streptophyta > Magnoliopsida > Malpighiales > Erythroxylaceae > Erythroxylum > Erythroxylum carthagenense. The sequence continues at coordinate 2,355,534 of JANZLD010000003.1, read as the reverse complement.
TTGTAAATTATTAAGGATATTTATCATTTTTATTGGATGTTTTGATGTAATTATTATTTATTAAAATGATGAAATTGTATTATTGTAATATTTTAAATACTTTATATTATTATTAATTTTTATTTATATGATGATGATTGTCTTTTTTATATTAATTGAGGTTATTATTTATATGTGAAATATTTAAAAAGTATTGTTATTTCATATTAATTGTGATTATTATTTATTATTTATTAAAAAGTATTGTTATTTCATATTATTTATTATTAGAAAGAACAAAAAATTGTTAAATTAAATGTATTATGTATTCCACGAGCTAACATGACTGGTTACACTCAACTAATGGAAGTGGGACGATATTTTCTCCAGTTGCAGGTAAAAACATCATTTGTTTATCTGTTTTAAAAATTGTGCCGATTGAACTAGTAAAAGAAAATATTTAATATTTAAAAGTTTAATTGGTATTTGTTAATAGGTATAAAATAAATAAAAACTTAAGAATAAATAAAAATAACAAGACTGTACTGATATTTGTTATTGTAAAATAAATACATAATACATTTAATTTAATAATTGATTAATTAATGGATAATAAAAAAAATTGTCTTTCTTCCGGTATTCAATCTAGGGATGGCAATTTAGCCGGCCCAAGTTGACCGGGCTATGAGCTGGGATTTTTTAACCTTATTGGACTATGAGTCGAGCTCGGGTCAACATTGTTCAGGTCCGATCTGGCCCTGAGGCTTAACTTAAATTGACAAAATAACGTCATTTTTTATTTTTTAAAAATTTACTAAATCAAGAAAGGTCAACTTGCCAACTAGTGGTCAATTTCCACCATCAGCTCGTCAAGCCACGGGCGGTCTAACTCGGCCTGGCTTATTATTATCCTTAGTTCAATTAATAGATAAATTAATTAAGATTATTTGTCTTTTTCAAAGAATACAATGAATCTTTTCCGATGAATAAGAGTAGGGCTCGGATGCACATCCGGAGAAGAGGGTATTGGCTATTACTCATTGCCATTATCAATACCCCGTCCTTATTAGTTGGCCATGATAATAACATTTATTAGTCATCTAGAATTTGGTAAGGAGTAACCAAAATAATGTCGTTTTGGTTATGTTTTAAACGTTTATCACTTAACGTACGTCGTTTTTGTTAAGTTATAAATATTATACCACCAACCGGAAAACATGTCGTTTCGTTATTCCAAAATGACGTCGTTTTAGTTATGTTTTTTACATTTACAAAAATAGGAAAAACGGCGTCGTTTCGTTTAAATAAAATCGGTGTCGTTTTCTTCAACAAACGAAGAGGTTTTTAAGTTAACGAAAATGACGTCGTTTTCGTTGAGTTGAAAGATAACGAATTACAACTACATTTATCGACGGATTTTATACCGCCGTCAAAGTTTATTTTCCACCCGACATTGCCGACGAATATCGTTTTTTCATTGGTAATTACTGACAGAAAATTTTTGGCCGCTAAACTTTTGTCACTATTATGTTCTTTTCTTATAGTACTAGAATACCGTTAAAACAATAAAAGTGAAACAATATACACCTCTATCGAAAAAGAGGGTGTAGCCTATTTCTCGTTGCCATTGTCAATACCCGGTCCTTATTAGTTGGCCATGAGTAATAACATTTATTACTTTATTAGTCATTTAGAATTCGGCAGTAACAGTCAATAGACCAATACCCGTTCTTGTTCGTTGGCAATGAGTAATGACATTCACTAGCCATACAATGACTAATCTTTTCCGATAGATAAGAGTAGGCCTGGGATGCGCTTCTGGAGAAGAGGGTATTGAGTTGTTGACTATTACTCGTTGCCATTATCAATACCCCGTCCTTATTAGTTGGCCATGCGTGATGACACTTATTAGTCATTTAGAATTTGCAAGGGGTAATAGCGAATACCCGTACTTATTAACTGGTATGAGTAATAGTCAATACTCAATACCCCTACTTGTTCGTTGGCAATGAGTAATAACATTCATTAGCCATGTAGGAATTGGCAATGACTAATACCTAGCGTATAGTAGCTATTTTTATTGGTGGAGATAGATGATAAAAAAAAAATATTTGTGCCTTGCAGTATTTGGTTGCTGTCTCAACTGATTTTATTATGTCCCCAGATGATAAAAACACAAATTTTTTGTTCCTTCTAAAACAAAAGGACAAAATTTCCATCTCTGAAACAAAACACATAAGCAACTTTTAGAAATACTTCCACATAACTAATTTTTTTATTCTTAATTATATTATTATTAATATTAATATTAATATTATTATTATTATTATTATTATTATTTATTATTATTATAAATTTTTTTCTTGTTATTTTTATTTTTATTATTATTTATTGCTTTTATTATTATTATTATTTTTTTTT
>JANZLD010000003.1:2191249-2205471 GCA_026413575.1 Erythroxylum carthagenense | reverse complement strand
ATATGTGGTGGGAAGCAATGAAGGATGAGATGCAATCGATGAGGTATAATAAGGTGTGGGAGCTTGTTGATTTACCTCAACATTGCAAGCCTGTCAGTTGCACATGGCTATTTAAGACCAAAAAGGACACACAGGGTTAAGTTGAGCGGTTTAAGGAGCGTCTTGTTGCCAGAGGATTCTCTCAGAGAGAGGGAATTGACTTTAACATTACATTCTCTCCTATGTCCTCGAAGGATGCATTTAGAGTGATGGGGGCAATAGTAGCTCATTATGATATGGAGCTACATCAGATGGACGTTAAACCCGCTTTCCTGAATGGTGACCTTTATGAGGAGGTCTATATGGAGCAACCTGAAGGTTTTTAGGATCAAGAAGCAACTAAAAAGGTCTGTAAATTGAATAAATCAATATATGGTTTGAAGCAGGCTTCCAAACAATGATACCTAAAGTTTGATGAGGTTCTGACCTCATTTGGCTTTGTGGAAAACAAATTCGAAAGATGCTTATACTATAAGGTCAGGGGGAGCAGAGTCATCTTTATACTTTTGTATGTCAATGATATCTTGCTCGCGTTGAATTATTTGACTATGTTGCATGAAGTAAAGCAACTTTTGGCCAAACATTTCGACATGAAGGATTTAGGTGAAGCATCTTGTGTTCTCGGTATACAGATTCACCGAGACAGATCTCAACACATATTGAGCCTCTCACAAAATGCATACATTGAGCAAGTGCTACAAAGGTTTAATATGGCTGATTGTAGACCTGTTGTAGCACCTATCTCTCGTGGAGAGAAATTATCTTTGGCACAGTGTCCGAAGAATGAAGTTGAGAGAGAGGCTATGAGGAATATTCCGTACTCTAGTGTAGTAGGTAGCTTGATTTATGCATAAGTGTGCACTAGACCATATATTGCATTTGTCGTTGGACTGCTAGGTTGATATCAGGCAAACCCTGGTATGGACCATTAGTATGAAGTCAAACGGGTGTTGAGATATTTGAAGGGTACCAAGGACTATTTGTTGACATACAGGAAGGTCAACGATTTGATCCTCACAGGGTATATAGACTCCGATTTTGCTATGTGTCGAGATGATCGCAAGTCCACATCAGGATACATCTTCATGATGGCAGATGGTGTGGTATCGAGGAAGAGTGTCAAGCAGACACTGGTAACTTCCTTTACCATGCATGCAGAGTTTGTTGCATGTTATGGAGCTGCTACACAAGCGATTTGGCTCAAAAACTTGATTTCTGAGTTGTCTGTGGTGGATTCGATAGCTAGACCCATTCCATTGTACTGTAATAATCTTGCTGCAGTGTTGTTCAGTAACAACAACTAGAATATCATAGGGTCTAAGCATTTGGAGGTCAAATATTTGACCATAAAGGAGTTGATTCAAAAGGGTGACGTTGAGGTGGAGCACATCAGGACTGAGGATATGTTGGCTGATCCCTTGACTAAAGGACTTCGCCCATTAGTGTTTGTCAGACATGTATCTGGTATGGGCGTGTTGAAGCCCTTAGACAGCATTAGTTAGGGATCATTGTATTTGCTCCTTACTATTTTGTGTATAGTGATGTATTATGACATTATGGTTATTTGTTAATGAAAATGATCATTTTCTTTTATCCTCAGTAATAACTGTTTTTGTCCATAGTCATAATACATATGAAGTCTTGAGAATTGTGTTAATCTCAAGCATTTTAAAGGTCATAGGGCATATATAAAGATTGACCTTGTATCTATGTCATTAAACACATAAGTTTGTATGGATATCCTTAAAGTTTCATATGACATAGAGGGATATGAGGTTTTGATCCCATAAAGGAATTCTTTAATGTTGTTTAGAATCTAGTGAGAGAATACAGGATTTCTCTGTTGCAGTTTGGCATAAAGTTAGAGATATTGAGACTTACAAACGAAGATGATACATTTTAGATCATACAGGTATCATCGTAGTTTGCCACACTCTATTTTCCCGTTCATGTTAGTAAGGCATTAGATATTCGTGATTATATTGGACCTGTGTCACATATGACACATGTGTTTGATATTTTTAGGTATCGAAAACCTTGCAGGACAGAATGATGGACTTTCATTACCTTTGGATCAAATGTTTTTAAACGTGGTACCAATAAAGTAGCGTAACTTAGCCTATTTTTAACCGTTTTGAATTTGACAAAACTGCAATTAATAATTGTCCAAAGGGGAGATTGTTGGATATTTTTGCCTTTAAGGTTAAGGGCATTTTTGTCCTTCTCCTTTTAAATGGACAGTTATTAATTGTAATTTTGGTTTTCAATAACTTATCGGTTAAGTTACGTAATTCGATCCGGATAAGGGTAATAAAGTGGCCCAATAAATGATTTAAGTAAATGGGTCGAAGTCTGGGAGGAAAATGGATCCCTTTTAGTGTGGACCTGGATCATATTGGCCTTGTGATGGGGAAGCACGATATGAAAGCTATATAAAGGTTAAGGTCTCCTACAGTTACTTAGTGATTCACGAGCATAAAGTTCTCTAACCTGTTAAGAGAGCTCGTGATTGAGTAAACTGTAGAAAGGCCTAGACCGGATGACGGTGAACAACTTTCCGAACAGGCCCAGAAGAATTGGAGCTCATTTGGATGGCGAAAACTGCTATGGAAGTCGGAATGGAGCCGAAATCAGGTATTACACATTTCCTTCACTTTTACCCATTCATGTTTGATCTTGGGTGCGTAATAGGGTCTGTGCTACGTGTTATAGTTCGAGGAAATGATGGACATAAATTAATTGTCAAATTCATCAAAAGCATTCGCGAAGTTTCCCAGCCTCCACGATGTAGCTACATACCAGCTACTGCTGAGTTTTATGATAAATGTTGTTCAAAACTCAAAGACCCATCGAGTATATTTGGGAAAGGAAAAGCAATTCAAACTAACCAGCAAAAACTAGCTGAAGAACTGAATAATAAGGTTCAACCCATTCATCTTCTTGATATTTTCTTGAGGGAATACATCAACCCAAAAGATATGAGGAAAAAGCCTTCCAAAGAAACAGACCGTGATTTGTATTCATATCCTGCAGCTAAGGAGCTTAGGGCATTAGGGATTCACTTCAGGCCAAGCGCAGGTGAACAATTCACAGACATCAAGTTCATATCAACACCTACTACTAGATTGCTCCTCCTTTCCCAAATCATGATAGATGACACAAGCAAGTCCATGCTTTTAAATTTAGTGGCTTATGAAACTAGCCCCGATGCACCAGATGATCTTTGTGGTCTCACTTCTTATATATACTTCATGGATTCCTTAATCGATCAAGCTAAAGATGTGAAGGAATTACAATCGAAAGGTGTAGTCTTCAACATTCTTGGCAGTGACCAACAGGCTGCAAAACTTTTCAATGACATAGCCCAGGATTTGGTACTTACCTCTGCTTTTGCTGTCACTAAAAAAGGCATTGAAGCACATTCCAGGAGCATTATGAAGACTTGGATGGCTGAGTTTATTAAGACTCATTTTAGTAGCCCCTGGACGGTTATCGCATTTCTTGTAGCAATGGCTACTATTTTCCTGACATTCCTGGGAAGTTATATTTCTGTTAAAGACCATTGCTTAGGAGAAGGCAGGAAAGACGATGCTTCCTTTGCTCTTTCTTCTAACAACTCACTAACCATGACCTCTGTTCTACTTGTCGAGGTTGGTGTTATATATGTATGTGTGTGCAGTGTGTTTGTACGATTTTGCATTTGCTTTTTGGTTTCTCTTCTTTTCAGTGTTTTTTTTGGTCGTCAATGTTATTTTAATTGGATCCTAGTGCCTTGTTAACTTTTATGTGTCCTACCTCCTAATTTTCCTAACAACTCCTAAACATCAAAATTTAATATAGGATTGATAACGAGTCAAACCCAAATCTTGCGAGCGAGTTTGAGCTTAAAGATTGAGCTCGACTAATTTTTAATCTTGAGTTTGAGCCAAATTAAATTGGCTTGGATTGTTAACTTTTAATTAAGAATAATTTGCCACGATTAATCGAACCTGAAGAAATTTATTAAGGTTGAGACCAAATTCAAACCCAAGTTTTATCAAACTTGACTCGAGTGATTGAGTTCAACTAATTTACCATAATTGCTTGGATTTGAAAAAAAATTAAGGTTAAGCTTTATATGGAGCCTAAACTCAATCAAACTTGATTTTAAATCATCGACTTCTCCATTTAACTTGAGCTTGACTAATTTGTCGTGATAAGTTGAATTAAAAAAATCTAACCTAGGTTATTACTTTAATATGCTCAACTAATTTTTCATTTGATTAAATTTGAAAATTTTTGTCAAATTGGAGTCTTTGTTAAATTAAATTTAATATTTTAATTAGTTGATTTTGAATATAAACAAAATAATTTTCTATTTTACCATCCTTCCACCTACCAATTACCCACACTAAAGCATAGCCAGGTAGGGAATGGGATAACACTTAGGATCAACAATGAGTTAGGGTGAGGTTCAAGTTGATTTGACCACGATCTAAATTTATTTAAATAAGTTCAAAAAAATGTAAACTCATGGTATTCTTAAACTAATAGATCACAGCTAGCAGACATGAATGGTTAAATATTAAACTATACCAATGTGCTATAAATACTTTAAGCTTAGACGACTTATTATTAATAGATATAGGTCATGAGGAGATCTTCGATGATGTGACAAAAGATAAAAACCATGTGAAAGGATTAGTGGGACTTATAAAGTCTGTGAGAGTGGTGTAATTTGATCAAAATAAGATGTGATCTACTTAGTTAGTATTCTGAATTGTAACTTGGTTGTAGGTGCTTATTTAAGCCTTGATCTTAAGCACTAGCCTTTGATAGTTTAGTGCTTTCATAGTATTTTGCAAGAGTACAACAACAACCTAGTGTAAGTCCTAATACATGGCTCCTTAATTGATAAAGAGACTGTTTCTAATAAACCCATATATATATAGATAGATAGATAGATAGATAGATAGATAGATAGACAAATAAATAGATAGATAGATAGATAATGTTAAATACTAGGAGGGACATGAGGCATTCGAGAACAAGATTTTGTTAGTCAATGATCACATAGTAAGATTGAGTCTCACTTAAATGAACCTAAGCGAGATTGTGATGTAGCGATATAAGTTTAATTGGTCATGGTCAAACCTAAATTTTCTATGTCTCGAGCTTTAGTTTAAATAATTTTTAAACTTGAGTTTGATCAAACTTGACTTGAGTAGTTAACTTTTAGGCTATCTCAGGTCTGATTAATTTACTATGATTTGTTGAGTTTGGAAATTTTGTTAAGGTTGAACTTTATATTGAGTTAAAGCTCAATCAAACCTAAGTTAGGTCATTGAATATGTAATCAATATTTTTACTTTTTTTATCATTACTCTCATTTCCTTTATCTGAAACTTTCATTAGGTTAGAAATTATGTCATTTCCTTTATCATGATCTCATATTTTCTAACTAAAAATGGTGATTAATAACTTAATTAATGGATACACTACATCATTACATAATCTATCACTACAGAATCACACTGTACTTCGGATACACTTTACATGGTTGCTGATTGTTTCAATGATTAGACCACTATCATTTAGATCCTAAAGCAGTTGCCTCCAAAAGAGTTAGAAAAGCTAATGCTGACAAAATGGATCACAAACTACCATAACGTGTTCCATACTCATCATAGGCACTCATTTCACACGTCTACACCTCCAATTCTTCAGACTCTTCGACATGGATAAGTGAAATCTATCTACACTAGGCCTATTGATGATCAACCAAATACTTCAAACACTTCTGGCTTAGTTTTTGTTGGACCCTGGAAATTTTTTCTTCAAGTTAAGCATGATTTGAAATAATTTTAAGGCTTTGATAGATTTAATTTTTAGAGTTATAATTACGTCAAAGTTAGTAGGATTTATTGAATGGGTAAGTGGAATTAAAGTATTAATGTAATAAGGATGTTCAAGGACATTTTTGGGAGATCACTTAAGCATAAAGGAACATAAGCTTAAAGGAAGGGTAAGATAGACTTATTAGACTTATTAAGGGTAGAAATGGAAGAAGAATATGTTGTCTTACTCGTTAAGAAGAGAAAAATGTGAATTGAAGGCGGAGGAGAGTGAAAACGAAAATAGGAGAGAAGAGAGGTTTCGGTGAAAGAAGAAAAGAAGAGAAATCAAGGTTGTTAAGGTAGGTTAACCATCTTTTCTTCTTGCTTTATTAAAGGAATGGGTTATGTTGAGGATGAAAGAGTTAGAGAAAAAAGGGGTTTGTGTATAGAATGAAAGGTTTGTGTTGGAAGAAGATGGATTAGGAGAACCTAATTGATTTTAGAGTTTTAAAATTAAGTCTTAGGTTTTCTAACCTAGATGAGTTATAGGTAGGTTAGATTTGAGTTTAATTTGAGTTTGTTACAAATTTTGTGATTTTTGAAGCTTATGAATTTTATTGGAATGTTATTTTGAATGGAACCTTGGTTGTTTTAGGAAACCAAAGGAATCCTACCCAAAACCAAGGAGAAAGACAAGCTTGACTTAGATTTTCGCAAGCTAATTAAGTGGGTAATGTATTTATAGTTATTGTGTAATTGGGCAAATTCTTACCTATGTGTGTGTATGTTGATTTACTTGAAATTGAAATAATTGTGAATGTTTGGAAATGCATAATGCATTGTGATTAAGTTATACCTTAAGAAAAGGTTGTAACATTTTGAATTAGATGAAAAGAAGAAAAAGGCATGAAAGTATGAGCATATGATTGAATTGAGCATAAATTGGTTATGATTGGGCAAGAGAGGAACCCATTTCGTTAGTCACATGCACGTTGACTTATAAGCTTCTCCCAGCTGCCCGCTTCAAGCTACGAGATCTTGAGAATTTAGACTCGTTTTGTTCACGATGTAAACCTCGATTTCTCCGTTTCGTTCTATAGAACTCTCAAGCCACTTGTTTGTACATTGCATCTTTAAATTTTCGAGTATGTTGCATAGTTGAGTGTTATGTTTAATGGCTAAAGTTTATGTTGTGTGTTATAAGTTTAAGTTAAATTGATCAAATGCTTAAATTGCTAGAATAAATTGAGAATGCTCGAATTGCTAGATATAAATATACATATGCTTGAATATGTGGTCAATTGCCAATAACTATAAATATATTAGCCATTGATCTGTGTAACTCACCTCACTATTCCCTCCTCAGGTGCAGAACGAGAAAGTTAGCAATCTTTGCAAAGCATTGGAAACTCGAAGATATTAGAAACTTTTGTAACTAACTTAGGTCAATCACTTTTGGATAGCTTCATTTGATCCTATTATCTGGTCCCATTTTTGACCCTATATATGATTGAATTTGGCTTCGAGATCTTCATAAAATTTATAGATCTTGAATTTTTTTTGGAACCATCTAAAGAATACCTTAATATGAGTTCTCTAGAGAAAGTTATGACCATTTTTCCAATTCGTCTCCCACTTTTGACCATGTATATGATCGAATTTGTCTTTTAGTCTTGTAGATCTTGAAGTTCTCTTTCGAACCATCTAAAGAACACCTTAATCTGATTTTTCTAGAGAAAGTTATGACCATTTTTCCAATTCATCTAACCCTTCATCTGGGTTCAACTAATCCTATTATATGGTCCCATTTTTAACCCTATAGATGATCGAATTTGTCTTCAAGATCTTCATAAAAGTTGTAGATCTTGTAGTTCTCTTTTGAACCATCTAAATAAAACTTTAGTTCTAGTTCTCTAGAGAAAGTTATGACTATTTTTCCAATTCATCTAACCCTTTATCTGGTTTCAACTAATCCTATCGTCTAGTCCCATTTTTGACCCTATGAATGATTGAATTTGTCTTTAATGTCTTCATAAAAGTTGTAGATACTAAATTTCTCTTTTGAACTATCTAAAGAAAACCTTAATCCGAGTTCTCTAGAGAAAGTTATGACTATTTTTCCAATTCATCTAACCCTTCATTTGGTTTCATTTGATCCTATTGTCTAGTCCCATTTTTGACCCTATAGATGATCGAATTTGTCTTCAAGATCTTCATAAAAGTTGTATATCTTGAAGTTCTCTTTCTAACCATACAAATAACACCTTAATCTGACATCTCTAGAGAAATTTATAATAATTTCCCAATTTGTTTGAACCTTTATCTGGTTTTGTCTAATCCTATCGTTTGGTTCCATTTTTGACCGTATAGATGATAGAATTTGTCTTCAAGTCTTCTTGAAAATTGTAGATCTTGAAGTCTTCTTTCGAATTGTCCAAAGAGCACCTTAAGCCAATATCCATAGAGAAAGATATGCAATTGTCCCAAAATAGGTTAGTATGGTTGAGAACAAGTACTATTCTAGTTTAATAAATATGAATGCTGGGCTTCGGAAGTGGGGTCCAACAGTTTTGATACTACAACCTGTTATGCCTTATATAAAAGACAAAGACCCTCCAATTTATTATATCAACTCTAATGAACATCGAGTATGCATAAATCATCATCGAGAGCGTTTCATCTGGGATATAAATCCCTCTATGTACGAACTAGATTGTGAAGTCTGTTTGAACCTTGAATCACACAGTGATAATGATGATGAGTTATACAATCGATGGAGACGACAACAATGAAGGAAAAAGTCACATACTCGTTGTATGCCTTCTTAACAATATCGTCCTATTAGGATGATCAAGATGAAACAACTCCATAGGTCTCAACACAGAAAGATTCAGACCTAGATCTCTTCATGAAATACTAAAACCCACTGACAGCTACTATCCAAAGTCAATCTCCAAACCACAACCAATAATTCGAACTATTCCTATTGTATCTCTAGCCCTTATTTTCGAGCCACAAAAATAACTTCCCAAGGAAATTTTGTGTCTAATCCTACTGATGAGGTTCTCAATTGGCATACCAACAACGTAATAACATAGAACAAAGTCCTAAGATGGATTGATTCTAAGCTGGATGGAATTAATCAATATAATCAAGCTACTCATCAATGAGTAGACATTGTTTCTTCTCAGATCCAAAAATCGTACAAATCTTACAAAGACCAAATGAAATAACTTAATGCTGATCTTTGCCATTACATTGCAACACAGTATTTTGGACCATACTTTACAATCAAGGAGTAAGAACTTAGATGAGGAAAAGAATTTCTTCATCATATGGAAGCCAACGTGGAAACTGAACAACCTAGAACTTTTTATGGAGCCTATTGTCCTACCTACCCAGTTCCTCAGCCCATGTGTGCTTCTCCTTCTTACCCTACCTAGCTACATACAGCTAATTATGAGAAAGTTTTCAAGATGAATTATACTTTGATTAGACAACACATTCACCCTCTTTCCAATAAAACCAAGAAATTTGCAAAGCTAAAGCCTCAACCTAAAAAAACTAAGGATTCATCCATTCCTTCTACGTCACATATCAAACTTATGAATCCATGGAATAAACTACCGCAAATCAAAGCACCACCTTCATCTCTTCCAAAAGCTCAGCTCACACCTTCTTCAGCTAAAGATAAAGCACCTGAGTTCATAGCAACCCTTGTACCTTTTAAGGTTTGAAAACCTAAAAAAGAAATTACTCCTAAACCTTCTGAGTATTCTGAGCAATCCTCTAAACAATCTGAGCAAACTCCTAAATCCTCTGGGCAATCTTCTACAATTTCGAAATCAACTATGGATTGAATAGTTTACAGATTTATCTAATCTCACTCAGGTTATGATGACAATGCCTCAGCATATGGAAGTCAATCCAAATATCAGTGATATTGACTTTACAGGTTTAGTAGAACCTGAACCATTTCGATCATCACCACTAGAAGTTCCAGTATAATAGACTAAACCTATATTAGGTCCCTAATTTACTTTTGATGACCTTCCTCTTAAGAAATAGAGAGAACGTCTTTATGAATTTGGAGCATAGCTAGATTTGCAAATGACTCAACTTAATACTACTTTATAGGATATTTTGTCTGAGTTCACTTCTCGCTTCACTGGTACTCTACGAGAATGGTGGCAAAGTCTTAACGCTTACAATAAATACAAGTCACTTCTGCAAGTATTCTTCTTGGTATCATCCACAAAAAGTTCATTGGTGACTTCCAACTCATTGACAAGCAAGTTTGTCAAGAATATTTTGAAATGAAATGTTGTGTGTTTGATAGATGTGATCTTCAAAAGTATTTTCAACATATAATGAAAAGATACTATCTTCTTAAAGGATTAAATGATGTGTATCTCTGTTATACATTCATATCATCTTTTCCAAATAAACTGCAACCAGAATTGCCATGGACCATTACAGCCTTATGCAGAAATACGATAGATATTACTCGTGGAGAAATTTATCATCTTGCTTTATCTTCTCTAGATAACTATATGATCAATAAGCATTCTTTAAGAATATGATGAAAGGCAGTCCTATCCTTTAAAAAGCTTGCAAAAATCCTTATATGAAAATCAAATGCAAGGATAAGAAAGACTGCGATTGTGGTAATAAGAAGAAATCTCATCACAAGAAACTCTACTACAAGAGCAATAAATTCCATAGAACTTATATTCCTCCAAAGGAAGGCCACAAACCCTTCAGGAAGACCTTTAGAATGAATGGGGAGAAAAAGAGACTTGTTTGATTCTTTAAGTGGAAATCTCCTTAATCTCAAAAGGTGGACAAATGTTTTCTCTGTGAAAAACCAAGACACTTTGCAAGGAAAATTGTCCTCATCAAAGCAAAAAGAATATTGTCCTCCTAAGTTTTACTTGCTTTTAACTGGTCTTCATGAGATGATAAAGGTACAAGAATGAAATTCTTACCCTTAAACTTAAAAGAGTACCTATTGGTATATTCATCATGTGCTATCCTTCCATCAAACCACAAAGGTCTCCTAAGGGATATATGACTAGCCTCTATGGGTACGACATCACACAATATCTCTTTCTCATATCTACCCACCGAAAATGACACTCAGACTTGCTTGTCACTTTCACATCAGCACTATCATTAAACCATTGTAACCTGTATGGCTCTAGATGCTTCCTACAAGATAATCCTAATTCCTCCACCATGGTCGCACTAGCTACATTGGTAAAACTGCCACCATCAATGATCAGTTTGCATACTTTTCCATCAACTATACACCTTGAATAATGGAACAAGTTTTCTCTCTAATCTAAAATCTCATCTCTAGCTCAAGTACTCAATATTGTCCTAACTATAAGCAATCCACTCGTGGTAGCCCTCTCAACACAATCATCATCATCATCACAATCATCACAATAAGGCAATAATTCAGCATCACATGTATCATCATCAGAATCTATCATCCCATTATCTCTCATATACATTACTTTCTTATAGGGCATTGTGATGCAATATGTCCATAATCAAACACCTAAAACATTTAAGGCTAGAATGCTTACCAGAATAAGCTTAGGTGTTAGGTGTACTTTAGGGTCAAACCCTGCATTCGACTTTTTAGGTGTCTCTTTGAATTCTAGCCCCTTATCTTTCAACTTCTCCTCTCTCTTGGACCATCTGGAACTCCACGATTGGCTAAAATTCGCCCCACTTCTTACTGCCACTCTAGCTTTGATTTGCTTCTCCACCTTTATAGCCATGTTCACCATGTCATCAATCTTTGGTATTGCAATTCTACCACAATTGTTGTCTCCCTGTTTAAACCACTCAAGAATCATGCCATGGTTACCTTTGGGTCCTCCTCTATGATAGCTCGGATCATAGATATCTCCATCTCCTTGGGTATTCCTCTACTGATATAGACCCCTTAGTGTGTCTCTGAAGTTTCTAATACATCTCGCTATAATAGTATGATGGTACAAACAGTTTCCTCATGCAAGCCTTTATGTCTGCCCAAGTGTTAATTGGTCTCTCCCCGTTTTGCCTCTTGGAAGTCACCAACTGATCCAACCATATAAATGCATAGTTAGAAAACTCAACAGCAACAAGCTTTACCTTTTTATCCTTTAGGAAATTATCACACTCAAAAATCAAGTCCACTCTCCTTTCCCACTCTAGGTAAGCCTCGACGTCATTCTTACCCTTGAAGGTTAGAATTTGCATCTTCATGGATTTGAGGTCTCCATCTCGCCTATCATGTGGCTCAACTCGCTATGCTCTGCTAGGCATGTGCATCTCTGGTTCCTCCTCCTCATCACTATACATGTCATCCTCATACTCATACTTAGGTGGTTGATGATTTTAGATACATAATTTGCTAGACTCTTGTTCATTTAATATTTAAATTGCACTAATTAAAAGTTATTTGTTTTAATTTTAGGCAAATATTGAATTTGAAAGGTTCAAAAGCATCAAGAAAGAAAAGCTCTAGAAAGCATTAACGAGTGCATGTTTTTGCATGTAAGAATGCGATTTAATGGACAAGACAGCCAGAGACAAAAACGACAACGTGGGAAGCTAAGGAGTGGCGTGCGTGGACTTTGGAGAAGGCAGAAGAAAAACGACACAGCAATATGGACAAAGGAGAAAATGATAGTGTAGCGTGAAGGGTGGCTCGGCGTGGTTTGCATCCGTGTGTGCTGGTGTGGCGGCGCGCAAGGGAGGCAACAGGGAAATGAAAAAAATAGTGCAAGTTGAGAATGAGAAGTGAGGCAGGCGTGGACCAAGAAAAGAAAAATTAGTCACAATCGCGCTACAGTAGCTGGCAGCAGAAAGCGTGCGTGAAGGTGTGGGTTGGTAGTGCATGGTTCTAGAAAGACAGTAAAAACAGAAGGAGACAAAGAGAGTGCAGCACAAGTGGTGGACACATCAAGCCAAAAACGTAAAAAGCAAAGGAGGCTGCATGTTCTGGAGGTGTGCTGCATTTGTTGGAAAAATATAAGAGAAAAATGTTGAGGAGTTAATAACGTGATCTGGTGGCATAAAAATAACGTGAGCTGGTGGCTAGAAAGGAGAACGTTGCAGCTGGTGGCCAAAGAGAAGAACGTTGTAGCTGGTGGCTAGATAGAAACAAGTTAGGAGCTGTGGCAAGAGGAGAGAAAGACAGCTGGTGGTAATGAGGAAGCAGCCCCCACTAAAACTTAGACTCTCCACTCACGTTACACCACCAGAAAAAGCTCAATCTCTGACGCTACAACAATACACACATTAGCTGGGAAAAATGTTAGTTAGTGGAGAGGAAGATGCAAGCATCTGGTGGAGTTGAAGAAGCTGGTGGCGTGAACAACAAAGCAGCTAGATCCACTTATTGACGCAACCTTCACTCATTTCACGTCAACGTCAACTGGTGGAGAAAGAAGACGTGGAAGCAAAAGGTTAAAGGAGCTGAAAGGACGCTACTTTCCACTCACACAACGTTGCAGCTGGTGGCATAGGAAATGAAGCATCCACATTGAGACGTTAGCAGCTTGTGGAAGCAGCTGGTGTCACAATGTCCTTGAGGCAGCTGGCGGCACATAAAGAAGGAGAGAAATGAAGCGTGATCTGCGTGAGAGAAAATACAGCAGCAGGAGAAACTAAGGGCGTTTTGTTCTACTTTTATTTTTTTGTTGTTTTTTATTTTTGTTTCCTATTTTTTGTTTCTATTTTTTTCTTAAAAAACAAAAACTTATTTGGTTGAACTTTATAATATAAAAACTGAAAACAAAAACCTGTTTGGTTGAAATTTCTAATAAAAAACTGAAAATAAAAATATGCTTAGTTTTATTATCATGTTTCTATTTTTTTAATATATATCAAATTTAATGTTTAAATTTGCTAACCTTCACATCATTTAATATGGAAAAGGCTTTGAAGCCATAGTTTAAGCTATTCTTATAATTTAAAACTATTACGAAGACAATAAATCAAGTGAAGATTAAGCTTTACTTTTGATAAAGTCTCTGCAATGACGTGAAGAAAAGGCTTGGATAAAGTGCTAGCTACATTAAATAGCATGAAATGATATGAAGATGAAGTGAAGACTAGGCTTTGTAAGAAGATAGACTCCATGCTAAAGACACGAGAATGAGAAATGAAGAAGGATAAAGTCTTTGCTACGTTAATAATAAGCATAAATTTTCTACTTATAATTAAATTTATCAATTTTTTTATCTTAATTATATTATTAAACTCATTATTAATATTAATATTAATATTAATATTAATTTTTAATAAGTTATTCTTATTCTTATTCTTATTTTTTAATTATTATTAGTTATTCTTATTATTATTAAT
>JANZLD010000003.1:2065114-2104034 GCA_026413575.1 Erythroxylum carthagenense | reverse complement strand
CTTTGCCTAAACTAAGACAAAACAGATCAAATAAACCCTATGTTTCATATCCATTAACAAGAACATAAACATGGTATTGAAAAACAGTTGACGACTTAACCATGAAGAATAGCTAAAGAACCATTCTACTTAACCATGAAGAATAGCTAAAGAACCATTCTACTTAACCATGAAGAATAGCTAAAGAACCATTCTTTAGATCAGAACCCAAAGTTGCCGAAAGAATAGAGGAAGCCCACGGAATGTGTTTCGCTGAAAGGTGAAAACTTTTGCGAACCATAATTATTTATTTTTCACACAAATACCATGAAATATGGGAACTAGAAACAAATATTTAAATATGGAAAATTTTGCATTTTCAAGTAATTTCAATCTGTTTACACTATTATCTTTGTTTGTTTGTTTGCATTTTTTTTATCAAATCATAAATTTGGATGTCACTATGGATCAAAATTTGATCATACTCAAATTAATTATAATTAATTTTTATTTAATTTAAAATTTAAAGTAATATTATATTTCTTAACTTTTTTAAAATTATGAATTAGGTGAAACTTAACTTAAAAGATAATTTTAATTTAAAAGTTGATTAACTTAAATTAATTTTTGTGATTAATTTACGATATAAAAATATGAATTAAACTAAAAATAAAGAACATATAATTCTTTTGCTACTAAAAAATAAATAATAAATAGTAGTTTATTTGATTTATTGGTTTAAAACAATAATTTTATGTGATTTATGTATACCATTTCCTTTTTTCGTTTTCTTTTTTTCTTTTTCTCTTTTCTTTTTTAATTTGTAATCCTATTTTTCTAAAATACTTGCAAACCTAGAAAATATTATGTAATTAAATTTTTAGATCAATTTTGAATAATGTTGCATAAAACGATTTGGATTGTAAATTTTTACTCATTTGTTACATATAAAAATTATTCTTTTATTATTTTAAATTTATTTTTACTTTTATCATACCAACTTTTTACATTTTATATATTATATATATGCATATAATAATATGAAAAAATATATGTTTTATATTTACTTTTCAGCTCACATCATTTTTAATTAGGCAATTTTTTTAATAAACAAACGTTGTTACATTTATTATAGACTTATATTTATAAAAATGGTCATTTATTATAATAAATCAAAATATCTTTTTTTTAAATGTTAAAAATATTTTGCATTAAAATATAAATAAACTTAATTAATTAAAATAATATTTTTTTATGTAAAAAATCATTTACTTGTATAGTTAGCTTCTTAGTATAATATTAAAAAGAAATCAATGAATTTCCTGTACGGATGTAGATATTGTAAAATCTTGAAGATGACTAACGAATCCAGACAATTCAGTTTAGCGATCTACGACAAAAAATTGATACTTCTTCTCTTTTGATGCTCTGACGCGCTCAAAGAAGCAATCTTGGTCAAGTCTCCAGTTCTACACACAATCTTCCCTCTTCAAGCCTGTCCTAACGCAATTCAATCCCGACCCAGATTCTAAAACCAACTAATGGGTGGCAGTGAATCATCAAAAGACGATGATTTCTCGGTTTTTGTGTTGGCATCTGATCTGGGTATAGACGCAAGGCCCTTTTTGGCAGCTCAAGAGACTGTTGGAGTACAGATAACTAGGGAAGAAGATGAGCCTGAAGAGAACTGGCACGACTGCTCTCAGGATATTTTGTCCGACGAGGACTTCTCCGACCTCGACCTTTTACAGTTTATTCGACTTCAGGGCTCAGACAAGTCCCGCAACCGTATCGTTCGTGTCGTGGGCAAGTACTTTCCTGGTAATTGAAAGTTCGTGTCTTTTTGGTATTGGTTCTGTGAAGAAGTTCTTGTCTTGTTTTGTTCATGATTTCGGTTAACACTTAATAGCATGTTGTAACTGTGAGCTACTATTTCTCTTGGAATAGAATTGTTTAAGTGAAAGATAAGAGTTAGTTCAGACACTCAGACAACCTGCTTATGTAGGCTGGAACTGTTGATATTGCATTATGTAGTTATGAAAATAATGTATGGTTGGCTAATTGTTAAAGATGTTCAAAGCCTCCACCTTTATCTGGCTTAAACTCTTGGTGGAGTCTTCAAGCCTTCTAATTTCCTGAAAAGAAAGATGTTGTTGGCTGATGAAATGGCTTACCCTTTGTGGGTTCAAGATAAAATTGGTGAAGTCTTCAAGCTTTCTAATGTCCTGAAAAGAAAGATATTGTTGGCTGATGAAATGACTTACCCTTTATGGGTTCAAGACAGAGTGAGAGTTTGGAATTAGGGTGGGGATGTTTGAAGTATGGATTTAATGGGTATGCATTTGGAATTGGGGTGGGGATGTTTGAAGTATGGATTTAATGGGTATGTAGAGCAATTTTCTTTTATTGAATGATCTGAGAAGCTCGAGTAATGACTGAAAGTTTCTTTTGAAGTATGGGATAGGAAGTTTGTACCTATTGAGAAGTTGTGTTTCAACTGCTTAACCAAGGTTTCTCCTTAATGACTTTGTTCGCCAAGCTGCTGATTCCCGTTGTATGCCTATGGCTGCTGCTTTGACAGCATCTCCCTTTAGTTTTTTCCCTCTTGGGTGATCTTGTTTTTGTTTGTTTCTAGTTTAGTGTTAGCATTCTTGTCTTAACGTTCATGTTTGTTTCTAGTTTAGTTTTAGCATTTCTTGACTTAACGCAATGTGTTATTTGTTTGTGGTATTGATACACAGCTCAAGTGGTTAGTGGGGAGCGGCTGAAGAAGTATATTTTCCACAAAATCTGCAGTGAACTACCCGAAGGACCATTCTGCATTGTTTACATGCATAGCACTGTACAAAAGGAGGAAAATTCACCTGGCATGACTATCCTGAGGTGGATTTATGAAGAGCTACCTGTTGAATACAAGGACAGGCTTCAAGTTATGTACTTCATTCACCCAGGACTTCGTTCAAGGCTTGCTTTTGCCACACTTGGTCGATTCTTCCTGAGTGGAGGGTGAGTTGTATCTTCAGTCTTAGAAGCATAAAACTGATAAAACCGGGTTCTGACGGAAAAGACTTGCTAACTCACTTAAGTTGAGAAGTTCTGGAGCATATCATGGATTTAACAGTGAGGAATATTAATATTGGAAGGGGATAAATTTTAAGTAGGATCTGAAGTCCATCCAGCAATTCATGCGGAATGCTTGGATGTGCTTGATTGTTCATTTTCAGAAGTTGTTTAAGTGTTACACGACAATGATTTTCAATAATGGATAACTTCATAGGCTGCAGTGAAGTTATATATCAATTTCATTGCATATTTAACATCATCGCGCGTATTCCAAAATCAAGATCTGCTAATAGGGTATCTATTGAATGATTATTTGGTGTACACTGCTCGGGATTATTAATGGACAATACTTTGCGTATACCTGGTTTATAAGAATTAAGACGTGGAGTAAACATTTGGTTGATTGCTGTTCTTCATAGAAGGTTGGAAGAGTTTCTCAAACAGTGATAGCAGTGTGAGAACAAAATAACTTATGTTTATTGTAATGGAGTATTAATTGATATGTGCCATTGTCTTCGTGGTTAGATCTTGACCTTAACATCATTTTTATTTCTTTTTCTGGGTTTTGTAGCTTATATTGGAAGATCAAGTATATAAACCGCCTTCAGTACCTCTGGGATTATATTAAGAAAGGAGAGATTGAGATCCCTGAATTTGTGCAAAGCCATGACGATGTTCTTGAACATAGACCATTGACAGATTATGGCATTGAACCGGATCCGTTTCACTTAAATGAGTTCTCGGCTCCGACTCACTCATACGGGAGGTATCAGGAGAAATGGGTATCAAGGGAATACTTTTCTTAGTTACCATTTGGGAGATCAATCACAATCAACAATTTGCTGATCTGCTGTCAGGGCTAGAATGTTATACAAACTAAGTATTATACAGGATAATCTGTAACTCTGCTGTTTGACGCTTTCGGTTTCTCGACTTTTATGTCATTACTATGGTGATGTAAATTGTAACTATCCTGCAGCTCATTTTAGTTGCGTAGTCATGTAATTCTGTGTTGTTTAGCTTCTTTTAGACATATAGTTGACTTATGCTGATGGTTGAAGTTGGAAAACTAACTTTGTGAGTGAGTTACAAGATGAGACAGCAAAAAGATGAACTTAACCAGAAAAGCAATGAGCTTCTTCAGGCACAATGAGAACTTACTATCGGACTTATCAAAATACTGGAACAATCTGACTTGTACTGTTAAGTGTTTTTAAGACCAAAATGCTTGAATGTTTATAACAGGATGCCCAGCAGAGAGCAGCAGACTCACCTTAACCTCTCTTCTCCCTATCATTTGAAGGATAATGATTGTGTATCAGGTATGTGTAGTTTATAGCTTGTCGTGTGGACCTATCAGGAGAACTTTCATTCCTCCCTTTCCTTTTTAACGTTCCCATGTCCCTTTTGAGTGACAATATGGGGCGTAAAAGGAGAGAAGAAAAGGATTCTATCAACTTGTTCTGACTTAGGATAATAAGCTCCTGAGTGTGGTCTTATTACTAATGAGAAACAGAAGAAGACTTCTGCTGACAAGTCAGAACTCAGTTTGAGGAACATTCCGTGCAATTATGGTAAGAATGTAACAGTAAGCTTCTGTATCATCATCCGGTGAGAAATCAACTTCCTGAACAGGATGTTTCAGATTTCATCCCTGAAAGTGAAATACAGTAGTGCAAGACAGTCATTTTTAGATTCCAGCAGTCTTTGTCGGCTGTATTGAGAGTTCTTGCAGGGAAGCGATGGATTGCTACGAATCCAAGAACATCGGTCAAACGTTTCCATCAGATTATGTTTCTCTGAACTCTTGTTTCCTGTGTGTTGTGTCCATTTAAAGTTTCTGATGCTTGGATTTGATTGTTTCTGGTTCTTATTTTGATCTCATTAGCTCTGCATCAGAAATGATGAATTGTTGAACCAAGAAAAGGCATACATGAACATTCCAAGAAAGTTGGAGATTTTTCATGCAGACATGAATCTTCCTACGATGTAAGATTGACTTTTATTATGAATTAAGATTTTTAACTCATAAGATTAACTATTAAGTAGGTAATCAAACATAAATCTTTAATTTTAAAAATTATGAGATTATTGTCAAAACAACTTTTAAATTTTAATCTATATTTATAAGAAAATAGTCAAAAACCACAAAACCTCATTTCTCCCCGAGTCATCACTGAACTCTGCAGAGATCACAGAAAATGTTCAGAGTCTTCTCTCTAAAACGCTCCCTCCAGTCCCTGCACCGTCACCCCACCCCTAAAACCCCCCCAGCAACCGCTAGGTCTGCCGCGAAAACTCCACAAAACCCTTTAAACTCGCTGTATCCGACTCGATCATTCTCCACCTCAACTGGGTCATCTTCAGATGCAGAGCTCCGCAAGTACATTGGCTACACAGCTCTCGTCCTCTTCTGTGGCGCCGCTACATACTACTCTTTCCCGTTCTCGGAAAACGTTAAACATAAAAAGGCTCAATTTTTCCGGTACGCACCGTTGCCGGAGGACCTCCACACTGTGTCCAACTGGAGTGGAACTCACGAGGTCCATACCCGAAACTTTTATCAACCCGAGAACATTGAAGAGTTGGAGAAGTTGGTGAAGGAATCTAATGAGAAACAAGGCAGGATCCGACCAGTTGGGTCCGGGTTGTCTCCGAACGGTATTGGGCTGGCGAGGGCTGGCATGGTCAATTTGGCGCTTATGGATAAGGTTTTGGAGGTGGATAAGGAGAAGAAGAGGGTCAGAGTTGAAGCTGGGATAAGGGTTCAACAGTTGGTTGATGGGATTAAGGATTACGGGCTTACTTTGCAAAATTTTGCTTCGATTAGAGAGCAGCAGATTGGTGGCATTATCCAGGTGATTCTTGCATTTGTTACTTCTATTAACGAAGTGAGCTTTTTTTGCTGGATTGCCTTTAAAATGCGTCTGCTTACGTTTTTTGGAACTTAGAGTTGCAAAAGTTCAGTGGGTCATTGCTGGTTTATAAGTGAAAGTTTTGTGCTTGCGAAACAGCAATGAAAATTTGGATCTTTATAGATCATTCAGTTGGTATGGAAATGGTTGGAGTTGAGAGGAATCACTTGGTAATGAAGTTTGATAGGCTTCCTGAAGTTTAGCTTACATCTCTTTGCGTATCAATTATTCAATGCGAGCTTTTTGTTGGGTAACCTTGGGTTGCCTTTGAAGTGTATCTCTTATGTTTTCAGAAACTAAACTTGCTAAAAGCTTAGTAGGATGTTGCTGGTATTTTTGTGGAAGTTTTGTGCTTGCTAAACAGAAATGTAGGTTTGGATCTTTAGAAAACAATCAACCGGTATAGAAATGCTTGCTGAAGTTTAGCTACCCTGTCTTGGGTTCATGTGTGTTGTAATTTGAATTTGGTTTGTGTTTCTCTAGGTTGGGGCACATGGTACTGGTGCAAGATTGCCACCTATTGACGAACAGGTGGTCAGTATGAAACTGGTGACTCCTGCTAAAGGAACTATGGAGATCTCAAGAGAGAAAGATCCAGAGCTATTTTATCTGGCTCGTTGTGGTCTTGGAGGCCTTGGAGTGGTTGCTGAAGTCACATTGCAGTGCGTTGAGAGGCAAGAGCTTGTGGAGCACACCTTTATGTCAAACATGAAAGACATCAGGAAGAACCACAAGTAATTTTATGATCATCTTATGTGCAAGCATCTCAGTCCACTTTGCAAAGACTACTGGGGCTTTGTCCTAAAAAACTTGAACAATTGAACAGATATATATATACATACAGACATACATTAATGTAATTAAAAATCTGCCATACGGTTTGTTCTTTTAAATGTTTATATCTAACTATTATGTGTTCTGCAGAAAATTGCTCTGGGAAAACAAGCATGTCAAGTACCTACATATTCCATACACTGATAATGTTGTGGTCGTAACATGCAACCCTGTTTCAAAATGGTGGGGTGCACCAAAATTTAAGCCGAAATATAGTAAAGATGAAGCCCTACAGGACCTTCGTGACCTTTACGAGGATTCCCTCAAAAGATACAGGTAGAATGCTGTCAATCATCCTTAATACGTGGTTAACTTGCTTGTCCAATGTCGCTAGTAAGAGCAAGGAAGGAGTTAAGTGTTTTTATATGCATTTTTGCTTAGCACAAGAGAGGAACTCATTTTGTTTTTTCTTTCTGGGCTGCGTGGGTTAAGCATCGTGTTCTCATGCTTTTTCTATCTCTCAACTTCCCTCACTTCTGGAAGATGGGGAGGCGTTGGAGATGGAAAGAGGAAATGTTCCTAATGGCCGAATTTATTCTTGTCATTCTTTATTTCATTTCTTCAACAGAATTTCAACCTTTCATCAAGTACATAAGATGTAACAGTAATTGTTCATAAGACAAATAAGTGACATGGAAAGCAAAGAAGTGAAGGAAAGAAACACATTCATTTGTGTTCCTCAATTGCTCAATTTCGACATGTTCTATCTATCTGTAACTACGTTGAATTTTTCATTGTTGTTCTCTAGTCCATCCACCTATCAGCTGAGTGCTTTCCTTTTTACTGTTTTGCATTTTAGTCTTCGACCATTAACTGTTTTCCTCAGTTACTTGCAGGACCGGAGAAGTGGCAGCTAAATCTGTGGATGGTAATGAACCAGATCTAAATAAGCTTACATTCTCAGAGTTAAGGGATAAACTACTTGCTCTTGATCCTCTCAATAAAGATTTTGTCATAAAAGTTAATCAAGCTGAGGCTGAATTCTGGAAGAAGTCAGAAGGATACAGAATTGGGTGGAGTGATGAAATTTTGGGATTTGATTGTGGTGGCCAACAGTGGGTGTCAGAAACTTGTTTTCCTGTTGGTTCTCTTTCAAAACCAAGCATGAAAGATCTTGAATACATAGAAGAGCTGAAGCGACTTATAAAGGAGGAAGAAGTTCCTGCACCTGCCCCTATAGAGCAGCGGTGGACAGCTCGCAGCCAGAGCTCCATGAGCCCTGCTTCAAGCTCCTCAGAGGACGCTATCTTTTCATGGGTAATATTATGGTACCTTTCACTATTTGTATTTTTTGTGGTCTTCCTCTCAAAGTGGAACTCTAAAACGCAAAGTTTACCTTTTATGCCCAAATCTTTAATGTTATTTGGTTCCAGAGATCATAATGTTCCGTCTAGAGCTGATTTTTAAAGATCCTTTACAAACTCAGGATAATTATGTGAAAATCTCCATTACAATTCCAATCTTTCATCAGGTTGGCATAATCATTTACCTTCCTACAACGGATGCTCGCCAAAGAAAGGAAATTACCGATGAATTCTTCCACTATAGGCATCTGGCACGGATGGAGTTGTGGGATAAATATTCTGCTTATGAGCATTGGGCTAAGATTGAGGTATTACTCACTCTTTCATTATCTCTTTTCTTGACTTGTTTATCAACATTACTCGATTGAGGTATCATTGTTTCCGATGCACACAAATTACATCACCATATCCTTATGATCAGAATGACCTTATTCTGATGATTGGTGCTTCTGTATCATATATTGATTACAAAATTTTCAGATTCCAAAGGACAAGGAAGAGCTTGTAGCTCTCCAAGCGAGGTTACGAAAGCGTTTTCCAGTGGATGCATACAATAAGGCACGAAAAGAGTTGGACCCTAACAGGATCCTTTCCAATACCATGCTGGAGAAGCTATTCCCAATTTCAGAGACCAATTGAGAAACATCCTTTGCAACTTGGCTGGCCATTTTGCTATATTATCAGTTTGGCTAAGCATATTGTGTTCTCTTCATCTTTCAATCGTTGGGAGTATCTTCTACGGGGTTTTTGACTTTAAATTGATTTGAGAGAATAGGAGTACTAGTGGTTGTCTACTTCTTAATTTACTATTTTGCATTACCATGTTTGTATCAGGAATCTGAGTTTCTATTACAATGGAGAAGAACAATAAAGTTCACATGTATAGTAGTAAACTATATTCAGAGACAATACTGGAATAAGAACCAATGCTTATTACTTTTGAGTACTGTTTTGTGTATGTGGTTGCCTTTGTGGACTAGTAGGTTGAATTCTGGGTCCAGCCTTCATTGACTGGGAAAATGAGAAGAAATACAGAAAATGAATTGCTTGATTGAATACTTTTATTGCTGGTAGTATAAAACCAACTACAGTTTATTACATAATTAGATTATATCACACATAAAAAGGTAATACACTAATCAAAGATATTAAGACAAACTAAACTCATAAGATGTATAAATGCCGTGGAGTAACAGATTAGAAGCAAGCTTCACAGAGCCAACAGCAGCAAAGTGCAAAGAGGCTGCACCAGGGAAAAGAACTTGGTAAGCATATTGAAATGTCCTTAAGCACACACACACACACACACGTAAAACTAGGAACTGAATGTTAATTTGTTGATATTCTTCTCAAGTAGAAAGCTTTTTGCACTTGCAGGACTTACCATCCTTCAATGAAGCCTCTGTCACCTTTCTTCTTTATTTGAGGACAGCACTTCTTCCCAGTTGTTGGAGTTTGAGTTGGATACCCTTTTAAGAATAAGAGGAAACAATAAATGTCCAAGCAATCACAGCAAAAGCAAATTATAGGGCACAGAGACAAACAGAAGAGACCAGGCTGGGATGAGGAAGTTGACCTGCAGGAACCTTGTCCTGTTTTGTCTCAACGACTGGCATTTTCTGGAATTTCTAGTTTAGAAAAGTAAGAGCTTGAACTTGGAAAGCCTGCACTATATGCTCTTCAGGAATGAATTAAGACACTTAAGTGAGTGGCTAATCAACCCCATACATATATATATATACAGCAGAATCCTTTTTAATTGCAGGAACACGTAGAAAGAACAAGCTTTATCACCTTTTATAGTCACCAGTTGAGTCACCAATTGATTCCAAAAGCGGCTTTCTCGTGCTATGACAGTAGTTTACGTATTTGAATACCCTTATTCTCATTCTGTTCAGACTTCAGGACTGGTATGAATTTCATCAACTTCGTATATTAAAGATAGAAAACTCATTTCTTTAATAATTCTGTGTTCAGATTAGATTAGCTTACCTGCAACTTTTATGAAATTATAAAATATGTTAAGTCAGAACGTACATGCTCAAAAAGAGATATTTCCTATCTTTGGCCTTCTTTTTAGTCCTTGAACAAGATAAAGCATCTAACTTTGATTTGTAACTTGTTTTTTCCAGCTCACAAGAATGCAAAAACAGACACGAGGTTTATCAGAAAAAGAAGAACTGATATCAGATTCTTTGCTTGGGACATAAGAGAATAAAGGGTTTGTGAAAGTGGGATGATCAATCAAGTCAGAAAGATCTCAGAATATTGAGAAAGTTTCTATACATTGGTCGGTTCTAGCTATCTCCAAAGAATATATGCCCTATCCCCACCAATATCATAGGATATGTTTATACCTGGATCAGGATCAACATTGCAGGTGTTCTATGCATCTTAATAACTGATACATGAATAATAAAACGGTATTAAGAATGCTTGAATCAGTAAACATGATTGTTATAATTGAATTTTTCAAGAAGACTGATTTACCAATTGAATCATCTCTATAGAGACAATTATTATAATAGTACCAATAATTCTCAAAATTATTATAATAATACAAAATATAAAGTAATAAGACTGGAAAATGTGGAATCAGATTCTCCACTAATACCACATTCTTGTTCAATTATTAGTTTGGAAGTTCGAGTGCAGGTAAGAACAATTATTAAAAAACTCAATCCGTTTGGTCGGTTCATTCATAAAAATTTTGAACTGTTCAATTTTTCGGTTTGGTTTTTAACAGATTTAGTTTACTTTAATAATTTTTATTGTTAAAAACTGATCAATTTATTAATTAATTGATCAAATTTTATTAATTAATAACTTCTTGTAAACTAAAATAAATAAATTAATTTTATTTAATAATATTTTTTAATTATACTTTCATTTTTGTTCACAATATTCCAGTCTTTAGATGATTCTCTCATGATCTTGAATCTTTTAAATCTTAAATATTTTATAATATCAGTTTAACTTTCGATCTGGTTTTTAAAATATTAGAACATATCTATAATACAAATGCTGATAGGTTAACAAAACAACGGCTAGGGAACAAGATAATTAAACTTTAGGTTTTGAAAGATAACGATTTTAGGTTCTTTGGTGATAAAGAAAGAGAAATAAAATTATAGTTTTTAAAATGTAATCATTAATAATTTGAATAGAATCACAATATAAAGATATCGAATATTTTTTAAAAATAATTAATTATATGTATTTACAATATATATACATTATTAAATAAACACCTCTCGGAAAGAGCCAGAGATGATATGTACATTTGTTCCTCAAGTGAGTAAAATTATGAAACATTTATAGATTATTGGAATTTTTAAAAAATAATTATTTAATTAACTTCATATGGTTATGGTTTAACTTATTTTTGAAAAACTTCATGTGGTCTAATATCTTAAAACAAGTCCTTCAATTTTGTTAAATTAACACACATCACTTCTATTTATTTATTTATTTCATTAATTTATGATAAAATGACGTATAATATGTTTCTAATTATATCTCGTTCTAATTCTGTTAAATTTTAACATAAAATTTATAAATATCCATTTGACGAAATATGAGTTTTTTTAAGAATATTAAATTATAAGAGATTTTTCAAAAATTGAACAAATTAAGGAGGATACTCGTATTTTGATTCCTTAGATTATGCTTGCTCACAATTATAAGCTTTGCATAATTTGTAACAATGGTTTAAAAACTAAACTGGTTCAACTGATTTAATAGTGAAAACCTTGAATTGTCCAATTTTTTTGTTTGATTTTCAAAGTTTTGGTTTATTTTAGTTTAACAATTTTTGTTGTGAAAAATCGATCAATTTATTAATTAATAACTAATTTTTGTAAGTTAATAAATTTATAAACCAATTAATTTTATTTAACATTTTTTTAATTAAATTTTAATTTTTTTGATAAGTAACAATAATCTTTTTCAGTCATTTTTAAGTTCTTCAATTTTATTCAATCTTTAACCGATTTTATGATGGTCTAATATCGATTGAACCTTTCAAACCTTAAAATTCTTATTTTATCAATTTAACTTCCGGTCTTATTTTAAAAATATTTATTTATACTCCACACTTTAAAAGTGTAATTGCTGTAACTTAATTTTCTCAACCTAAATAATATTTTGCATTTTTTATCTCTTATTTACTTTCCATTATACATACATACACATGTTTTCACTCTCACAAAATGTTTTTTTTTCCATTATTTTGTTGAAAGCAATCACATGACTGATCATCTAGTAGATTATCATTGTTAAATAAAAAAATTATTTTGTAGAATAATATTTTCATAATTTATTATATTAATACTATCGATACCCCCCAATCATCAGACTCAAAACTCCAGAACCATAATTTTCTTTAAGGTAAAACAACAATTTAAAAGTAACTTGGAACATTTTCGAAAGGGTTTCTTGTCTCTCAGCTTTACTAAGGTTGAGCTGTGTATCAACGGATGCAAGAATCAAGATCAACTCAAGCTAGCACATACTGTTTTAGAATATAAAGAGTACCAAAACCCTCAACTCAAGCACATACTGCTTTAGAATATAAAGAGTCCTAAAACCCTAGGGTTTTAGATGTGAGCTTCTTCAAAGGCATACAAAATGACCAATGTAAGTATGGAACCCTCACATGTTGGAAATAATAAATAACTTTAAGCTATCTTCCATGTTAAAGTCTATCAACTCTAGAAAAGAAATGGTCATTATAGAAAAAAAAAAATAGCACTGATGTCCAAACAAAGCTTCAACAAGAACCAAGAAACCCCACCAACATCAGTTGCAGTAAATTCTGAAACTGATGTGCACATTACATGTGCAAAAGATTAAAGATATGTAATTGATCGATGGGAATAATAAATAGGTGTGAATGATATTAGATGCTATGAAATAAATACAAAGGAGTTGAGTCAGGCCAGGTTTGAAAAGATTGACCTGTGTCTCTCTAATTCTTCCATGAGAACCCCTCCCAAAAGAAAAAACTCAGATTCTTCTTCAGAATTTAAAGATTTCCAATTCCCATACATCACCAATGACATTGCACCTGATTTGATGATCATCGAGAGCCTACAAAAGGAACTAGAGAGAACCCAGAGTGGGAAGAAATGGACAAAAATAAGATAAAAGGACTGAAGGAGAAAGAACTGATAAGAAAGTGGAAAGATAAGAGAAGAGATAGAAACTGATAACTAAATATGATCCAGTGATCATCTTCTTCATGAAGTTTTCTTCTTTTTTTTTTATTGTCTAGCTGTTGTCTCCTCACTATATATATATATATATAGATATAGATATAGCTATAGTTTCAACGGATATAGAGAGTTTTGAGTTTGTGAGAGCTAAAACTCATGGGGGTGGTGGTACATTGATGTGTCATGTCTCTGGCTTCCGTGGATACTGTCATCTCCGTCCATTCTTGATCTCATTTGATGACCTGAACTAGTGGCTCCAAGATTCAGATACACCAACCTTGAATCGAGATTCAGATTACCAGTGCTGCTGCTGCTGTGTTCTTCATTGATAGGTGGATAGATTGGTGTTGAAGTTGGTGCATTGACACTATTGCCTTCTTCGCGAGAAATAACCAGAGCTGCAGATTGCACAAGCTCGAGGCACAACCTGAGCTTGTTGGGTTCAATGTGAGCTAAACCTGGGACTGCACCTTTGAACAAGAAGTCCGAGGTTAGGGTTCGAAGAATATCAAGTGGGGTGATACCATCGACGGTTCTAACATTAGGGTCAGCGTGGTGATCAAGTAGTACAGCAACCATGTCCGGTGACACCATCTCCGCCGCAACGTGAAGCGGAGTTTTACACGCAGGACCCGCCGGATAGTTGACATCAGCTGCACCGAGCTCAAGCAAGGCCTTAACCACTTCTCTGCTACAATTCTCTACAGCATAATGCAAGGCCAATGCCTCATCAAGATTTAAGCCTTCCCCCATAACCATAAGCTTGACAAGTTCAACATCAGACGAGTCCAACGCCCTTCTCATTCTTCGCATCTTCTGGTCCTCAATCTCCGCTGCGGTTGTGAGGTCGTGGGGGTGGGGGTGGTGAGGCATGAGTGATCGGCGAGCAAGGGAAGATTTCAGGCGGAGCTCTTCGATTTTGGCCACAACATCTATAGGAAGGTGCTTGGCCAGGATTTCTGGTGGCAAACCTGATTTGGCCACTAGATGTGAACAAGTAGTCCAAAGTTGTTGCATGTCTTGTTTCCTTGAAGCTATCAGAACTTTCATGACGTCTTCAATGGATGCTTTCTCTACCATTGTAGCCAATTGCTTCTGTCCAACATCACAAACAAGAAAATCAGTAGATTGGACATAATTATCATTAACACTCTCGAATTGGAGCATGTATTTATATGATGGGATGTTTGTGCTCGAGACGTGCTTCAATGTGGTCCATTTTTCAACGAACTGGGAACCAAAAAATGAGATTTACTAGTTATAGGGTGTGTGACCTCACTGTGGAAGACAAGACTAAGACTAGAGAGAGAGATCATCAATAGTCAAATTTGGACGCTCTTATAAATATTTGACAGGATGAGAAACACACCCAAAAAAATGTTACGTCCTACATGAGATCAAGACAAAGATGCCATCTTTTCACAGCTTCAACGTGCATAACAAGTGAATTGACGTGAGAGTAGAAAGGCCATTTTGGTGTATAATTTTTGGTGGCATGTACAGAAAACAAGAAGAAGAAAAGCAAGAGAGACATGTTAATGGAAAATTAACAGAAGAAAAAGTGAGATAATGAGATTATTGAACAAAAGGTTGTATAGACAGAGATTATATCAACATCTCAGCCACAACTTCTATTTCATTTGATGAGATAAACCCAAATTTTTTGTTACTAAAAAAGAAGGGTATATAGAATTAAGAACCCAAATCCCAAAAACTAAACCCATAAAAATTTACGAGTCCACAGACTCCACAACACACGCTAATCAAGACACAGAGACAGAGTGTTAAAGAGAGAGATAGAGAGAAAGAGCGGTAAAAGAAGAAAGAACTGAAATGACAGTAAGAGGAAGAAAGTAATAAAGGGAAGGGAGTGACTGAGTGACCTGAGTGAGCAATGCAAGCTGTTCAACTCCAAAGAATCTAGCGGCAGCGAGAGTGTCAAGAGCAAGATCAACGGCTGAGGTGCAATGCGTGTGCCAGCAACTTTTCTCACCACAATTAGGCCTTGGCTCATGCTTTTGAGGCAGAATAGAGACCTGTCCACTGTACAAGAACTGTAACAGCAACAAGAACACTTCATACCCCACCGAGTTCACCGGTATAACAGTAGTCCTCGACCCCGGCGGCGATCCAACCGAGGCTATCCTTGAACCAGACGGGTCTAACCCAGATGGTGGATCGGGTCCACAAAAGAATTTCCTGAAAAACAAGCTTCTTGCTGCAAGAATACACCTGTGAGCATGAACGAAACGACCCTCCACGCTAAAAGTTACATCAGAGAAGGCTTGGCCATTGATGAGCAGGTTCAGGTAGTCTATGGACAGAGATCTTAAAGTCTCTTCAAGGGTCATGGTAAAGGAAAAGACTGAACACAACAAATATATACTTCTTCTCTTTACTAGGGTTGCTATTCTTGTTGCTATATATATATATATATATCTATATATATATATATATAAAGAGAAAGACTGAAACTTTGAGGAAAAAAGCTTAATGGGTTATGAAGAGAAGAGCAAAAGATTCACTCCCTCTCTTTGGCTTTGTGTTCTGGCCATGGATGATGATGATGATGATGGGTTCTGAGTTACTGTGTTTTTTAAGTGAGAGAGGGTGATTCTTTTTTCTTCTCTACTCTTACAAGTAGAAAGTATGGTGTTTTTAGATATTTTGTAGAGAGAGACAGAGAGCAATATGGGTGGCTATTCTGGGCGGCTGAGAGTATTTAAATAAATTAGAGATATAATTAAAAAATATTTAACAAAATAAATAATGGGTATTTTATTTTTCTCTTCCAATAATTTAAACTTTGACATGTTATAAAATACATTGTTGATTAGCCCAAAAAATCATATTATTTTTGACTTAATAGTGTTGACTCCTACACTAATGGGACCATGAAACCATTTCTAAATTTTCCAATCACTTGTTTAATATTTGATTTGATGATGGGATATTTTTTTTATTCATAATCCTTGACTTTTCCCATTAGCATTTTGTGTTTGAGATTAGATTATAGCAAACAGTCTTTAAATTATATCAAATAGTCTTCCGCATGCACTAAGAGACTTAAAAAAACATAATTCATCTCTATAAGATTCGGTTTGCTCTTGAAATTTCTTAAATTTTGCATAATTGTAAACAATTTGATGCTTTAAATTGCATAATTATAATTTTGATTGTCGCTACGATATCACTATAAGTTGCATAATTTACATCCGTGATTAAAAGTGTGATTTTCTTCTTCCTTTTTTTCATGTTTTATGGACACTTTGTGCCATTAAATCTTGACGATACACATGTTGAACCAAAGCAAGACGTTGATGATTACAAAAAATGAATTTCCAAACTCAATTATTGTCAGAACTTATACTTCAGAACCAACTCAATACTCTCTCTCTATATGTATTATTATTGTATAAACCCAATAAAATTGAACAGTTAGCCGTTCCACCATGACTTCACTGCCAAGTTTAGCATGCTTAATGCTTGTTGGTTTAGACTTTCAATTAGATGATAATGATTAACTCCAAATATATAGACTCAGATAGGCAAGTAGTGACCCCTATGAGAATATGAGAACATAGGCGTATAATATTACATATATATGTATATGTCAATGCTTGTACAATAAAAGAAAAAAAAACATTGGACCATCGTAGACATGTCATGTAATAAACTAAAAGTGTCGACAAATCTGAAACACAGTGAACAAAAAGAAATGGAAGGCTTCGGTTGGAGCTATTGGCAGAATTCATTGCCTCGAATCTTGTCATCACGTTTAAGAAAGTTTTTGTCACTTAGTTTTAGGTTAGCTTGGCAGCTTATAGAAAATTGTCCCTTTGTCCATATTTGCTTTCACAATTTTTTCTAAATTCCCATTTTTAATAGTAGAAGCCAAAGAAGTTGGGAATTTAAAGCTTATTTATTAGACATTCCTAGTAAATTAATCAAAATTTAGTTATATATGAACAGGGTCACCTTTTAGAAGTCATTTTTCTATTTTAAATGCGAGTTTAAGCAGTAACAAGATTTTAGGGTCTTCTTAATATGAAAGGCCGACATACCATAGCCTTTATGCATAGCAATAGCATCACATCACCTTTAACCTAATTTCTACACATGGAGAAAGAGTATACACAAACAATGAACATGGACAGTCAAATCAAAGTAAAAGCTCTAAAGGGTAAGTTAAAGTATTGGTGAAAGACACTCTCCTCAAATGAGAAACATCAAATGAAGCTCTGAAAATGAGTGGAAATAATTGAAGTGTGCATTTGGCGTTAGATGGATAGATAAGAAGAAGAGAAAAGTGGGGAGGTTAATATTTGAGATTCTTGGGAATCGTGTCAACTTGATATTTGGGTTCAATGGTCGGACTGAATTTTAAAAATATTTTATATATTTAAAATCAATAAATTCAATTGTTTAATTAATTTTAAAAGATTGGATTAGGTGAGTGGGGTCAAAGAAAACAAGTGAAAAACCTAGACCTTGGCATGTGAAAATAGATGTTGTTGACATAGGATCTAAAGAAAGAAGCTGTTGTTTTCCCTAGTAAAAGGGGTTTGCCTCCCTAAGAAAATCAGAAATTGTAAATATAGAGAAAAAAAATAACACACAAAATCCTATTGATTGACAATACGTCCACTGACTGTCTTATGATTTTAAGACCCTCGATTTGACGTTTGACTTGTCTTGTCATCATCATTGTCATCCTCCCACTCCTCTCTTAACCTTTTATTCTCTTTCCATCACTTTCCCAACACTCATGGCCATCGAAGAGACATGAAATTATTGATGATACATATCTATATTTATGCAGCTTGCTTTAACTACTTAACTTACACATAATTTATACATATGGGAGGCATTTTTTCCAATTTTTTAAGGGTTATAATTTTTAATCTACTTTAAATTACAAGTTGTGATTGTAATTGTAATTACTATATTATTGAAAAGTTTAATCATTTGTATTAGTGCATAAATTAATTTATTATTAACATATTTTTCTTGTTACATTTACTTGTGAAACTCCACCTCATTTTATAAAATCTAAAGAGGATTTAGATTTTAGAACTATTATAATCAATATAATAAATCATCAATTAATAATATATTTGATAAGTTAATAATTTAAAATTAAACTACGTATTCAATGTAATTACTAAATTTTAAATGAGCACAATAATTCTATCCTTTCATATTGGTGGGAATCGCCTCGATTTACAAACATAAGGACGAAACTCAAGCTGCTCTACCTTATGCCAACAGATTTCTACTTGCACGTACATTGATGTTCAATATCTATCAAGCAACGGGGGAAGAGCGGTGGCATTGAAGAGAAAGTTTGATATTGTGATGTTGGTTTCCGATATCTGATTAGATGTGCAACTTGTTAGTTGGGATTTCGGCAGTGATCGAGATAAGACATGTCAGGAAACAAAAGTCAGATTATTTTATTTTTATATGGTATTATTTTTTAGTGTATTTTATCATATTACTAAAATATAGGTATGCATTTAATAAAAATTACTAAAAACTCTTGGTAATCAGGTTATTACAACTTTTATATATTAAAAGTAAATTAATAAATATGTAAGGGACTTTTTTTCAATTTATTGAACTACTACTTAAAAGGCAGAATTATTAGTATTTTCAAATTTTAAAAAAATGTGTTTTATAATATATTTTATTTGGTTTTGGCCACCGAGAAGGAGTTGGGGTTGTTGATGTGATGATGTCTGTTTTCTGATGTATTCTTGTATATGAGCAACACGACCTTCTAGCTAGGTCAAGGGGCTAAACGGTGCCTAATTAATTAAGAAGCGAATGGTCGGACCACAATATATTTTTTTTTTAATATATGGTTTCATTTTGTTATTATAATATCAATAGTAATAATGTCGAGGGTACTACTCCAATCAAAATGTTGCCATAAAGGGTTAGTAACAATCTTATTGAAAACATAAACGAGTAAGATGCTAAATTAGGAAAGAATTACCAAAAGATTAAATCCTTGCTTTCACTTCCCTTTTCTCTAGGTGCAAATAAATTATTTTATGCTAAAGTTATATTTTAATATTCATCTCACTTAGACTTAGTGTATTATAATAATGGGTTCTTTTATGCATTGGGTAAATCATAATAATTTATATTTTTGAGTGCTTAACTTTATTTTTAGTTATAGCTGTAAATCCTTCTTTTTTGAGTTACTTTTCTTCTGAAAGAATCAGATTACCTTTTTCATTTTTTCAGCTGTTTCAAATCATCTTATTCACACATTTATATGTGACCTACATAAATATGTAGATGAGATAAAATATAATAGCGTCAGAACATTAAAAGTGGAACAACATGCACCTCCCCCTTTAAGGGTTTTGTTACTTCCAACCATAAAATTAATTTAATGGAGCTAGTATGAGTATTGAAGAAAGAGTCTTAAATTAATAGACAATAAATAATTACTTACATTTCAAGAAACTAATTGGAAGCGTACGGGTGAATAAGGGATAGGTCTCACAGTTATCTTGTTGTCTATTGATGAGTCATTTCAAACTTTTCTTGCTTTCTGATTTTCAACTTTGTTTGTTGGTTGTATACTATACATATGATCAAAATGGGAAAAAAGAAAACATTTTTAGACATGCAAAAATGGGAATTTAAAATGGAAAATTATAGAACTAACACTTGTTTTGTTGACATTAAGCTCTAAGTTTTTTTAGCCGTAATTATAATCTCATGTCAACTCTAATAAACACTTGATTTTGGACAAAAAGTGGTCTTCAAGGACAAGGAAGACAACATTTGGAAACGTAAACTAGGAAGTACATGCGTTTAATCACCCCGTAACTATTCAACAAAACAACTGAATTGACAAGTCAGGAAAATTTCCTATGTCGAAACAGTGTTTATGCATATGTCCATGTCAAGGCTGTCTAATCTCAGGGTCTGCAAGTTAGGGTTGGAAGATGCAAGTGTGTGCCAATTCAGAGTTTCATTTTAATAGAACAACTCTTGTAGGGTTTGAAGGTCAAGTTTGGAGAAATTCTGAGATTCGTTGCAAACAACCTTTTCAGGTGCATTTCTCCCCCAGACAGAAATGATAAGTTGTCAAAGATTGTAAGTTAAGAATGTGATAGGATCACATTTGACTTTGGACTTTTGGGTCTCTTAGGTGGAAAGCATTTGATTTGTATAGGGTCCTCTCTTTCTTCCTTTCTTTAGCTCTTCGTGCAATATCTTCTTGCCCGTGTCTTGTAAATTAAAGTTGGTCTAATTAGTGGTAGGAGCTCTTCAAAGGGCCATCAATCCTTTGAAGTTGGAATTTCTAATCATTCTTTAAGATTCTTTTTAAGATCTTCCGGTTTATTATTATTGGTGATGAAAATAAGTGAGCTTATTATTAATTGATTCCAAGTTATCAATTTTTTGAATAATTTATTCAAAATATATGATTTATAAATATTATGTGCTACTAAAGTTGGTCTGATTAGCGATAAGAGCTCTTCAAAGTGTCGTTAATACATTGAAATTAAAATTTTAAATCAGACTTTAATAAACTTTTTAAAGTCTGAGTTTATTAGTAATACTTTAAGTTCATTAAATAATTTAATATATGATTTATAATTTAAAAAAAGTTGGTGATTGGATAAATGATGTAAACCATATATGAAATTGGAGGAAGTAGTGGTTGAGAAGATCACTACTAGATGCATCTTTTTAGGGGTAAAGGGTCAAAAAATATCATGTATAATTAAGGTGGTGGAGTATTTGAGGAAACCAAAAGCTGCCCCTTCCCATCCCATGCCACTATATATGGGGAATCCTATAATGGACACATCCCACCAATTAAGGCTCTCAGTCTCAGCTTTCACTACCATTCAACCCCTTCTTGTGTTAGGAACTTTTATTTACAAGTTATGGTGGTATTAAGGTGAACCCTTGCACTTTGGATTGTATGTTCTTATTGAATCTAGCAAAAAACATGAAGTTTATATTAAACCAAAAATATAAAAGATGCAAATTTAGAAAGATTTTCTAAAGAATGTATTTGTTAATTTTAAGTACCTAAAAGGCTAAAAGATATTTTATATTATTAAAAATATGAAAGTGAGACCCTTTTGTCATGGGACTTGCCAAATTATTTTGATAGCGACTGATTTATCTTATATTCAATCATATTTAGACTCAACTTATCACATAATACTAATTGCATACTGATTTTCGTTAAAATAATTCGATTTATGATTAAAATAAAGTTTTATTTTGTTAAAATGTATTATATTTTTTAATAATTTAAAATAAGTGAAATCATACAAGAAATTTATGTCTTTAGTCAACGTAAAAATTATTCATATTGTCGCTATGCTTTTCTCTTAATGTAATTTTAAATCGTCAATCAGATATCAAAATTGCATAATAAATTTGTATTTTTACTTAATTAAAGAAATTTCGATATTTTGACAAGATCTTACTTTGATGAAATTTTAAGTTGGAGGACAAACCAAAAACTAACTACATCAAGTATATATCTTTGAGCAGATGTGTTTCAGGGTTTTAGAGAAGGGAATGCTGCCTTTTTTCCTCTTTCTCCGATGGAAGGTCTGCCAGTTTTTTGACTTGGTGAAATGATAAATGACCCAACACTATAAGCTTGGATTTGACAATAAGTGCCTTGCCCACATGCACCATACTCTAAAGTTGCTATGTTTCCACATGGTCTTGGCGTGAATCATTAACCTTTGACATGTATGATTTATAAACCATTTGACCACATCTAGTGCAAAGACCATAGCATCGAAAGTTCTTCTCCAATCATGTTGGTTGTGACACGAGCATACACACAACCTCATCAAGAGGGAGTCACCAAACTTTGATCAGTCATTATAGTTAATTTTGTTAAGTGGGTATATAAAAAAAAATGCATCCATCTTTTAAGGCATTATGTAAGTGTTTTTGTGTATGGAAGTAGCCATTAGATGATAGAAATCGACAAACTATAGAATCTTTTAAGGTGGAAACAGGCAAAGTTTGGAAAGGGAACAATAATTTTTGCTATATGGTTTAATTTAAGTCGAGAAAATGAAAAAAAAAAGGAGAAAATGAACAATTAGTACTTGGAATAACTACTCAAAAAAATTAATTAAACAATTTATATTTTAGTCCATAAGTTTTGTTTAGTTAAACATTAGACTTATTTAAAATCTACAAAACTAATACAAAATTCTATATTGGATCAATTACATTAGTAGTTAAATACTTTTCATACTAACTTTAGAGGTTTTAACTTGATTTAGGGTTCGATTAGAATACTTCAAGAAAGCATATATTAGTTTATTGTAACTAAGAATCATTTCCAAATTAATCATTCCATTTCTAAGCTTAAATTACTATGAGATATATTTTTATATTAAATTTTCTATATGACCTAGCTAGAGGTAATGAGAAAATTCTCCTAACTTAGGCCCATATTTTGACTAATAATGTAAGTTGCCAATTCTTGAATTTGATATAAGTCATATAACACCCTAATGAGTTCAAAGAACTATGACCAAAAGCTTATATAAGTTTGTGACTTTGGAAAGAGC
This sequence comes from Erythroxylum carthagenense, assembly GCA_026413575.1. NCBI lineage: Eukaryota > Viridiplantae > Streptophyta > Magnoliopsida > Malpighiales > Erythroxylaceae > Erythroxylum > Erythroxylum carthagenense. The sequence goes on along the minus strand of JANZLD010000003.1, from coordinate 2,081,136 downwards.
ATATGTTTGGTGAAATAGTGAAGTCTTATTTTAGGTATAAGCTTTAAATAGTTAGGTTAGAAGCATGGAAATTTCCCAAATTGAATTCTACTAATGGTAAAAGCAAAACTTCCTAATATAGCTTTATATTTTTATTGAATTTGATTGATGGGTAAAATGATGTTCTCTATAAGAAAAAAGGACTTAAAATCAAGTGCTAAGGCACTAGGCGAAAAGACTTTTATGCTTATAGTGTGAACTATCATAAGATGCATCTATTTATTTATTAAAAATATAAAGTATTATATTTCAATTAAATGATTAATCTCATGTAAAGAATCATTTGAGCTTAAATAGTTACAATGAAGGAAAGAAAAGAATGAAGGAACAAATATATCTTCCTATCATTTTGAGTAGTTGGTGTTAATTTCAAATTCATAGTATACGTAATTAGGAAAGAAAATTAAAAATTAATTTTGAGAAACAATATATATATATTAGAAGAATGGAGAATTAAAAATAGAAAATAATTCAAAATTGTTGAGTGACTTGCATGCAATTGGGAGACCACCATCCACTTATCTTAAACTCCAATTTGATTTCCAAGTCCACCAATTAGGGCAACCACATCATCATGACATGGGAAGAACCAACAACTACTCACTTGGGTGGAAGTAAGTTTGTGGCTTTCATCTCTTTGTATCTCTCAAACCAAGTCAATATTTATATGAAATTTTTATTAAATTTATGCCTACCTTTTTTGAAATTAGTAAAAAAAAATTATTCGACTAGTATGCCAAATTTTCTTTGGTATGGATTTAAAGGGGATTGAAAAGGACTGATCCACCAAAATGGGTTTAGATGCAAAGAACCCTAAATGGTCCTACCAAGCAAGGCATATATTTTTCAATGAATGGATAGTATAAAACTCTATGAACTATTAAAAAGAGGATTCTATGCCAATGTAAGTAATTATTCCATAAAGATAGGTTGATAATATTAACCCGATTCGCCTGAGCTAGGCCAAGTTCAGGTTAATTGATCAAAAAATTTAAAAGATTTCATTCTATATTACAAAAATAACAATTGATGCCGTTTTGATTTTTAGATTTTAAAATTTAATAATCAAAATGACTTATTTTGAATAATTATATCAGAACGATATATCTTTTTGAAGCGATCCGAATAAGGCTTGAGTCGTTGGCAATACATGATAGGCCAGATCAAGTGAATTGTCATCCCTAATAACTAAGGTGGCTATTATGGATGGAAGATGCAAAAGTGCTAGGAAGAGGGGGGGAAAAACTGTTAAGACTTTTTTGAAAGATTTTGGCTGAGCATGTAATCAAATCTTTGAACATCTTTTGTTTCCAAAGGCTGTCTCCAACTTGTGAAAAGCATAAACTTTTCAATGCTTTTGCACCAATCACCAGAGTTGGATTTGTATCAAACTCTCACTAACTACAGTTAACTTCAGTTATAATTGGGATCTTTCAGCTACACATTCACCTTTGAACCCACAAAACTATAGCTATTGTGGATTATTCTCCAAGAACACAAAACGCCCCACTTGAGTGCTTTGGGAAGAAGCTTAACTCGGTCTTCAATGTTGGGCTGTAATGTCAATTGTTCAAACAGGCCAGGTCTGTGTAGTTGTTAAGTGATAAGTCTAAGATTATAAATTAAATGTGAGTATTAGAAGAAAGGATTAATTATAATAAGCTCCTCCTATTATTTGACATTTTTGAATTTTTAATTCCTACATTAAAAATTACATTTTAATTAATTTCTTATGACAATATTTAATTATCATACAAGTCTCTTCAAATTAATTTTATATCTATTCATAATTCTAAAATTATTGTCATATCAGAATTTAAAATTTTCAATACTACTTATTTTAATTAATAAATAAAAAATTAATAGAATGTGGTCGTAAAAATTGTGCAATAATTTCTATATTACAAGAACTAAAATAGAAAAAGGTTAAACAAACGTAACCTTTAAGAAGTGTACAATCTACACAAAGTTTATCATACACATACAATCCTCATGAATACGTACGTAGTTGATTGCATACAATGTACGTGAGGAAGCTAGTTTGGTGTCATTCAAATGAGTTGACAAGACAAGAGAGAGGTTTGCTTGTAATGCGAGGTTGACATAGACACATGACTTGTCCTGATCTTGACCTGACCTGACCTTTCAGCTCTCGTACTAAACCCTAACCCTAGCTACACCATGCAAGTTAACCACCAGAGAGCCAGGGTCCTCACTCTTCAGATACTTCCAGTAAAATGTAAATGTAATTTACCGACTTAAGAGCTAGACGCCGTAGTGGTGTTACTAGATCAAACGGTCCCCTAATGGACGTTTGAGACAGTATTTGTTAGGCATGACAAGTGTAAAACCCACATCACTCACTCTCCTATCTAATCTCTATGTGGTTCTGGTGCTGACTTCCACGTGCAAAACTAAAGACCAACCGACATGAATCTTACGTATATATCTAACTCCTCCTTTTTCCTGTTTCTATCTAGGGTTTAGCTCTGTGTATCGGGTCCCATTTGTACCGACTTGTTGAAGCTTTATCCTGTAGTGGCTAAGCTAACAGAGTAAAGAGAGAGAAGGAGATAGATAGACAGGTAAGGTGTCGTGTCTCTTCCTCCCGTCTCTCTCATTCCCTTTGCCTTTTTTTCTGCTCTTCACTGGTTTGTCATTGATCGATCTTCTCTTCTCTGGGGGTTTAACTTATGTTTCCCTGAGTAAAGTCTACACTGTTAACTTCAGTTATTGGTCTGTGACCATGGGTGATTCATGTCAGATGTTGTACTACATCTACATGGCAGTTATGGATCAAGTCATTGTAGGTTTTTTGCCCCCCTAGCCTTTTTTTGTTTTGGTATCTTTTGCATTTACCCAAGTTGAGAAAATCCCAATCCCATCAAGTTTTGAATAGATTATACTCTCTTTATACCACTAGAGTTTCTGCACAGAAATATGAAGGTTCTATCATCAAGGACTTGACGTGACAATAAGATATATATATAAGTATAATTTCTGGAACACATAAATGTATAGTGAATTTGACATGACAATAAGATGTATATAGGCATAATTGCTTGAATATATAAACGTACATTGAACATTATTCATGAATCAAGATTAGGTTTTATAAGGTCAGAGCTCAAATTTTTTAAAATAAATTTGAGTTTGGGTTGAATTACCGTTGAATTTTGATTAAACTTTGGTTTAAATAAATTCAATCAAGATTAGGTTTTATAAGGTCAGAGTTCAAATTTTTTAAAATAAATTTGAGTTTGGGTTGAATTACCGTTGAATTTTGATTAAACTTTGGTTTAAATAAATTCAATTAGGGCTTTGAATGAATCCATATCTAATCAATTATGTAAGATTCTCTAGGTCAAAATTCAAAAATAATTTCTTAAATCTAAATTTAATCAAATAAGATTTTACAGTTAATTTTTAGTCAATGTTCCCGTTCTAATTAGATAATCACATGCTAAATTTTAGGGATTAGGATTTGTGTTACAATGATGTCCTGTGCTTATCTAGTGCCTGAGATTGGAAGTTTTATGATAAGTCCTTTCAAAGCTAAAGAAGAAACAAAGACATAAAAAGGATTCACAAAATTAGCCAAGTGGGAAAGATGATCTGCACCCATGTTAGGAGCTTGCACTAAGCTTTTGAGACAACATATACTCTCTTTTGCCTAATCTATCAGCATATAAAGAAGTGATACAGATATGCATATCAATCCAGTTGAGTAGGAACAAAATGAAGAAAAGAAAAGAAAAAAAATCCAAAACTATTTTTAGAGTGACATAGAAAGACTTATCCACTAATGCATGTTAGTGTTTTTTAGGTTTTCCACTATACCACCATATCATAATTTTATTTGATTTGCTCATTATATACACATATCTCTTTTATTACATTGATAAAATTTGCAGTTGATATGCTTTGAAACTTCTTCAAGCTCCTTATACATTACGTTTTGGTCATGACTTTATATCGGATTAACTAATATTTTAGGTATTGAATTCGATTCTAAATTCAATCTATTTAAACTTAATTTGTTGTTCTTAAATTAAATATGTTATTCTTTCCTATATTGAAATCTTAATTTATATCTAATTTAGCTCTTTATATATTATTTGAGTGGTCATTGTTTTAACTTATATCAACCAACCTTTTAGATCTTGAATTTAATTCTAAATTTAATCAATTCAAATGTATTTCGTTGTCCTTAAATTAAATTTATTATTCTCTCTTATACTCGAATCTTAAGTTACGTCTAATTTAACTTTTTGACATCACCAAGTGAGTGTTTATGATTTTTAATATTCAAATTTGATTCTTAACTTAAACAATTCCAATCTAAAATATTAATTTCGAATTAGATTAAGTCTAATCTTATCTGTTTGTCATCTCCTATTTATTTATGTAATGCCCGAAAGGGGACATATTAAGCAATTATTGTTGGAGTGAAGAGAGCAACAAAGCAGTAAACCTGCCAAAAACAAATAAGGGGACCCCACAAGCGTGCAGTTGTCTTGTCATATCAATTTGGTGTTAGACTTTTAGTGAACATTTGTTTTTTTCTCTTACCACACCATACACTAACTTGACTGTAGTAAGATGGGTGAGTTAAAAACCTTGTGTATGAGTCTATCTCTTAGTTTTTAATTTAATTTAATTTAATAAATTTTATTATTAAAAAATTACTAATTTATCCATTTTTATAAATTGATCAATTTTATATAAATAATTTTTAAATTAAGGGCAGTCTTTTTAAATTAAGGGCAATCATATTTCAAATTGTTCAATCCTATTAAATCTTTAACCAATTTTATAACAGTTTAATACTAGTTGAACCTCTTAAATCTTAAACAATTTATCTTATCGGTTCAATTTTCAGTCATATTTTTAAAACATTAATTTTTACCATGTTTTGTTAGAAAGGTGCTTTTAAAAAAAGTTTAGTTTACCTCTAAATAAAAAACTTATTAACTCTAATCAACAATTTGTTAATTTTAATTTGTGTAACACCAACATTTTTAATTATGAGCCCATCGATTAGTAATTGGACTTAATTATAAACATTAAAAGGAGATTTTGTTTAATCCGAACTTTAAATGCTTACAATAAAAACGTTCTCTTTTTTTTTTCAAAATAAGCAATTTTATCTACTTGAGAGTCATTGAAGTTGATTTTACAATAAGAAAATGTTACATGATCACCTCTCAAACTACAATTTTATAAGTAAATTGTATTCTCTATGACTTTGGAGGGAATGGCTTTTGTTCAAACTCAACCTAAATGCAATTCTCGGGAATGGGGAATGGCATACTATGCGAAATGATTTGAGCCCGACCCGAACCAAAGCCGATGTGCACAGAAAATGTGAAAGAACAGAGAATTTTTGTAGTCTATTGGGCTCCAATCATCAGAAAACACTACTGATCCAAGCCCATGGAAGGGAATGAAACTCACCAGTAAAATTGCTCTCCCAATGAACACTGCACGACTTCCTCTACACAAAAAACACAAAGATGAAGCACCTGTAACAACCAAAGTTGCAGATTTTCTGTTTCATCTCCAATTTCATTTTATGGAACCAAACAAAAATTGTAGATAAATCGAGTTCCCAAAGAAACCATCAAGGTCCATTATGTAAAATCTCTGAGACATATCATCGAACACCTTACGTACATAATCTCCGAGACATGTCATCGAACGCCTTACGCTCAACCCCGTAATATAGGGAAAGTAGAAAATTTCCACCCAAGCACAAACTTCATTTCCGAAAAGGAAAACTGAAATAGAAAAGGACGGAGAAGGAGAGAGGCATCGAGATTGACGAAAATGGTGGAGAGTATAATACGGTTCACGTTAAATTACGAAGGAAGCGTCGAGATTGGGGCAAAAAGGTTGAGTCTGTCAGACAACCGTTCGACCATCTCAGCAGCACGAGGTTGCTGAGAACGATCCTCTACAGCTTAGACAGACCAGGAAGGCCCGTCGCAACAGTTAATCACGCTCTGATCGAACGGTCATATTTCATCCACCAGACGTGGTTTCCTGTCTCCTTTGTGTTTAAGGACACAGTTGTACGAGCCTATAGAACAGATCCTGTTCAAGTAAGGTCGTGGCCGAGTTGAGTCACATAGTCATTTAAAAACGTAAATTCTAGATTGTGTGCTTTCGATATGGGTTCCGTGCTCATATCATAGATAGATGCCATGAACTTTAGAAAGCTAAAAACAAGAAGGAGACAAAGCCCAATACATTAAGCCTGGCTGTGTCAAATATGATCCATCTGCATCCTCTTTACATTGAATCACTTTCTCATGACTGTTGAGGTGATATCCAATATTTTTAAAATTAGATTAGAAGTAACACTAATCAAATAAAAGTTTAAAATTTAAAAATTTTAAATAGTATTAGACCGTCATAAAATTAGTTAAAGATTGAAAAAATTTAAAGTTTGATTAAAAAAGAAATTATTAAATAAAAATTAATTGATTTATTTTAATTTATAAAAATTATTAATTAATCAAATTAACTGTTTAATTAATAAATTGATCAGTTTTAACAACAAGAGTTATTAAAAAAATCCAAAAAATTAAAAATTGAAGAAAAAATTAGACAGTTCAAAATTCTTACTATTGAGCTGACCAAATTTAGATTTTTTAATCGATTATTTATAATTAACGCAATTACAAAAAATAATCACAGTAATTTAAAGTCATGCATTGTTATAATATTAGTCTCATTCAACAATAATTCATACAGACAAGTGTACATTAATGCAAAGGGCGAGTGAATTTAGTAGTTCAGACATTGAAGCAAGAGGACAGGAACTCCTGAATCCTGACAGTGAACTGGTTTAAGAAACGGACATAGCAACAACTACCTAGAGCTTGTCTTATTCGTTGTTTTTCAGTCTACTCTTCTGCCATTGCTGAACACTCATATTTATCATATCTCTTGTCAATAGTTTTTTTTGTTTTTAACAAAGGAAATTCAAACCCAGAAAAGTCTAACTATCGCAGTGCTCTGCAGTACAAAGCTCCTTATTTATCCCGTTAGATGAGCTCCACAATAGACAGCGGAGCTCTTCTGCAACAGAAATTTCTCAGGTCAATGCTTACTCTTCTGCAGAAAAATTTCTTATGCGATGCTTCTTTAGATCATAGAACTTGGAAGCACAATGCCATTTTTTAATGACAGAAAAGGAAGAGACGTAATGCAGGCTCGTAGCTGCCAGAAGGGTTTTTGTAGTTTTGTATGGATTGGCCATTTCAGGAGGCAAAGTCTAAATCAAGGTACAGATTCCTAGTCAGAGCCAGCAAGTCTAGTCTTGCCAACTTTCATTACCTGATATCGAAAGATGAAGGAAGCTTCCCGGGAAATTGCCAGGGCTTGGTAAGAGGGCAAAGATTGAAACATTGGAAAAAACAAGCCAGACGAATCAATTTGGTTTTCTCTCTGTCCGATGTGGAACATTGTTTTGTTTGTTTTTTTTATATCTTAAGTATGCAAAACAATTAAATTAAATATTATTATTATTGTTGTTATTATTATTATTAATTCTATGACTTATGGAACAAACATTTATAATAAATACTAATCTTTATTATATAATAAATGCATATCAAGAGGGGAATCATTTTCATTTTTTATTGGATATTGCCTGGCAAGATGAATATTATAATTATTTTTTATATTTGGGATTCTTGTGTAATTATGAGAATATAGTAAATGCTTATCAAATGAAGTGAGCTTCCAAATGTTCAACTCTCAACAACCCCTTTGAATCGGCTGCTGTAATGTTTATATTTATAGAATATAGTCAAATTGGAAACTTCTAGAGCATTAAACCAAGAATATCCATTAAAATATCTCAAAAAGATGGAATATAAGTGATTTGGTACTTATTTCTATGCTGATTTCGTTACTCAGGTTCAAGTGATGAACCACAATGAGAATGTGATTCTCCTTGTTCATCTTCTTCTTCTTCTTACAAAAATGTGATTTTATGTGTCAGGAATCTCATATCGGACAATTATAAAGGTATTCAAGAATTTATAATAGTGTGCAAACCTCCTCTTCTTGAGTTAACTTTTAGGGATGAATTAGGCACTTCTAACATGGTATCAGAGTCAGTTTGTTTCAATGGTTTGAGGCGGTGTCCAGTTATGTCCCTTTGCCCAATATATCTATCAAATGTCCAATCTTGCTATGGACTGAGGGGGTGTGTCAGGAATATCACATCAGACAACCATAAGATCATTAAACAATTTATAATATTATGCAAACTTCCTCCTCTTGAGCTAACTTTTGGGTATGAGTTAGGCACTTTCTAACACTATAGTTCTTTCCTGCATAAACCCCTCCAAGAACAAGGAATTATGACATAAGAAATTCAATGAAGTACTTAGATCATTTCTAAGATCGCACGAAAACATACCCTTCACTCAAAGTGGAGACTGAATCACATAGAACCAAGTGTGACTCAAAAAGAAGGAAGAGTGAGTGAGTGGGGATCCCATCACATCACATTCACATAGAACTTGAAAAATCTGCCGACCAAACCATATGGGACACAAGAAAAATGGGTATTCCCAATTTTGGTGGATAGGAAAAAGGAGACATGCTTTGCATGACTTCATGGAAATTTCCTTTTCCTTTCATTTAATTTAACCACGCTTTCGCTTTCAATTATCAAATTGCACGAACCACACGCAACGGGGAAAAAGAAAAGTTGTTAGGTTAGTCTCACTTTGTAAATGTAATTAGAGTCAAGAAAAGACAAAAGAAAAAACAAAACTTTCTTCTTCCATTAAATAGGCTTCCTTTTTTTTTTTACTTAGGACGTAGATTAGTTGATAAGGAGCTCTTCTGACTTAAATGAGGTCACGAATTCGAATCTTTCTTATGTACGCAGTTGTTTAAAACTTGAAGTTAGAGCTTTGCCTCCCGCAAGGGATTTACCTGGCTCGAGTGGAGATTAATCTGGGTGTGAATGGCTTAAAAGTATCTTACCATAATTAGAACTCTCCTACGACACCTCATGGGTAATAAAAATTTTTTTTTTTAATTTTTTGTGTAATTACATTCGCTAGATCAAATTAAAGAAAATGTTTAGGATAATAAAAAATAGTAAATGTTACTTTGAAGGATTATGCATTGGTAAAATATTTTTATTAATTTAATTTATAACTAGTTATAAATAAACATTTTTGAATTCATATTAGCATGATATACATTTTATAAAAGAGTTAATTAATTATTTATTTATAATACCATTTAATTATAAATAAATTTATAATTATCTTTAATACTACTTTTAGATTTTATTAATAGTACAATAAATATCATTGTAATAATTTTAGAATATAAAATGATACTAAAAATATCACTAATAGATTTTTTGTGAAATATTGAAAAATAAATCACATTTTTTTCCAAAAAGAAAAAAAAAGTTGACAAAACACCCTTAAATATAGCAGAGACAAATAAATTTAATATTTATTTATAAATAAGGTTTAAAAATGTTCACCGATATTAGACCTCTTGAAAATGAACTAAAAATTGAATAAAATTATAAATATGATTAAAAAATTATCTTAAGAATTTAAATTTTAATTAAAAATTAATTGACTAATTAATTAATAAAATGAACTTTGCATCATTCTTTTATTATCTCATCTATATGTGAGTCTATTAAAAACAATCTCTTTATTATCTCTTTATTATGTAAGAGTAAAGTTGCATACTATCATACCTTTCTAGATTCCGTTTCATTGCGAAACTTCAGACTAGGTGTGATGACGATGATGATCATGATCATTTTTAACAATAAAAATTATTAATACAATTTAAACTAAAAAATCAAAAATTGAACTTTTAAAAAACAAATTTGATTAAATTTTTTAATTATCGGACAAATAGCCCTCAAGTATAACGCTGATTTACAAATTATTATATAACTTACACGATGATAGTCATAGTTTCACAATTATTTAGCAATTCCTATCCGTGACAAAATAGTGTGCAATACTACCTAATCCTCTACCGCATAAATTAAGGAAGTACAACTATTAGCTCCACGACAAACCTTATTAGGGTTAAAGAACGTCTAGGTTAAGTGAGATGGTAAAAGACTCTCTTGATTTAAGTGAGATCGTAAGTTTAAATTATCCTCATATATGTAATCGTTTAAAATTTAAGGTCAGAGCTTTACCTCCCGTAAGAAATCTACCCGACTCGAATGAAGATTAATCTAAGAGTGGATAGTTTAAAGGTACCTTTCTATAATTGAGACCTCTCTAAGACACCTGATGAGAAAAAAAAATAAAAAGATCTAGTTTATAAGTATGAAATAAATTCCATTACTTATCTCATTCCATACTTCATTTTGTGGAAAAGCATTAATGAAAAATAAGACACACACACACCCGAAGACAAATAAAAAATTTTAAGAAAATTTTTTAATACATGTACGGTAGAGACCAACCGACCCTTCTGATCTTGTGTTGTAACATCTCAATCCCAAACTTTTTCACTACCCCAAATTAGAAAAGTTATATATCTCAAAGAGCAACCAGCACCACACGATGCATGATCACCTCTGCAGCTCCATCATCCTGGAAAAGTCGTCAAAGCACACAAACCCATCGTCGCTTTTCGATACCTCTGCTATCATGCGCCGGCAGTCCTCCAACGTGCACTGGTCATCACCCAAAGCAGAGAACACCCTCAGTAGCTCTTCCGCCGTAATCTTCCCATCGCGGTCCGTGTCGAACACATCAAACGCCTCTCTGAGCTCGCCCGAACCGCCCGGCTCCCAACCCGATCCGACTCTACCCGTCAAAGCTTCGATGCTTATCGACCCCTCCCCGTCGCGGTCCACCTCGCTCAACATGGTGGCGACCTCCTCCGTGCTTGGAGGCTCTGCGCCTAACCGGAGGAGCAGAGCCTCCAAGTCGTGCCTGGAGACGAACCCGTCGTTGTCTCTGTCTATAAGCTTGAAAGCTTGAACGAGCTCGGAAGACAAATCATTCCCGAGAATATCGGACCAATCACCGGAGTTTTCGGGGAGAACGCTCGTTGGAGTAGCGGACGAAGTGGGTTTGTGGACGGAAGCTTCGTCGGAGGACGAGAAGGAAGATGGATCAGATCTGGATACCGAAGATCGGTCCTTTTTGGAGCGGAAGAAGCCTTTGGGGCTCCATTTCATGCGTTTTGGGTTAATGATTTTGATTAACTCCATTGGAACAACGAATGAAAAAGAAAAATAAAGAGACGGGAATGGTGATTATGGGGGCTGACGAGAAGGAAGCAGGAACATGGGGGTGTATAAAAAGAAGAGAGATTACTGACTGCCATTGCAGCTTCCAGGAACCTTCCTCTCTTCTTTTTCGTCCTTAAAGTCTATGTGGGTCTATATAATCAATTCATTTATATTTTTCAACTTAAAAAAAAGATTATTGTGACTTAATTAATATTTATTTACTTTCACAATTAAATTGTTGAAAGATTAGTTGAGTAAATTAATTATTTAATTTATATAATAAAGTAATGTATTTTAAGTATTTATTTATTTATTACTAAATAATAAATTATAAAAATTAAAGTCACAATTTTATTTTTATAAATTAATAAATAGATAGTCATAAAATATATAATAAAAAATTTAAAATATGAGATACTGTTAAATTTGTTATACAATTTCTTTTGCTATTTAATAAAACATTTACTATGAGATGAAAATTATTTTTGGAGTCCTTCTTTAACGGTATAATTAAGGATGAACCCATCAATAAGCGACTCCGTACTCCGTAGGGCACGCTGAGGCCACACGCCTAGCCTAAGGCCTCTTTGGTTTGTTTAGTGGAATATTAATTAATGAAATGAAATCAAATGTAATAAAACGGAACGTAACGGTTTATAACAGAAAGAAATGTAATATAGTGAAAAGTTTAATCGGACTAAAACATCCAAATTATAATCAAAGAATCAGAACACTCTTGGAAAAATGGCGTGCTCGCCGCGGAGAGATCCCCTGCGTACAGCGGCGTGCAACCCCAGAAACACGCCCGAAATTCAGATTTCTCACTTCTGTCAACGCGCTGGAGCGCACCGTGGCGTGACCGCTCACGCTCGCCGCGGAGTGCGTCTTCACTCGTCGTGGCGTGCGAAAGGAAAATTGTTCGCCGCGGCGTGCAACCCCAGAAACACGCCCGAAACCTAGATTTCTCACTTCTGTCAACTTTTAATCTAACTATCCTCTTTCAAACACTCCCAAAACAACTTAACACACTCAAAATAACTAATCCTTAACCTCAATTCCATCAAATAACCATTATCCCTCAAATCCCAAAACAAAACAAGATAAAATCATCAATATACATCATTCGAAACCTAAACATTTCTCAATCATCAAATACTCTAATCAATCATCAATATATATCCCAAATAATCCACAAATCAAACTATCTATAGCAAGAAGAGCAAGAAACTTACATGTTTAAACCTTGAAATCCTTCAAATATCTCTAAATACTCCAATCCCCTAGTTCATTCACATCCACGGAAATCACCAACTCACACCCACGCTCAATCCTCATCTTCTCTTCACCAAGCTTAAGGAATAGGTTTTAGATAAGGAAGGGAGCAATTTAAACAAGAAAAATGGGAACAAAGCAAGCAAGCAAGGAGATCCACGATGAAGAAGAGAAGAAGAAGAGCAATTGGTCTTTCAAAGAGGAGCAAATATCGTGGGAGCAAATTCAAAGGAGTTAGGGTTATAAACAAAATAATTTAAATGATTAAGGCTTGTTTGGCAAATTCTTTGCCACATGTCCACTTCTTAGGGTCAAAACTCCAATTCTTATTCTAATTTCTCTCAGATTCCCATGGCTCTAAGCAATAAATCTTAAAATCATAACTCTAATCTTTCCGTGCCATTGGACAATCAATTTCGGAACTAGAAATCCAATTTATCAGCCATTAGGTCATTTTTCCGGTCTGGACATAAAACTCCAAAAATTTTTAAAAAATTCCTAAAAATCCTCGAAAATATAAAACACATGATCGTACACTCCAATTCCATATTTCAAACTCCTAGATCTCATTTTTCACTCAAGTTCAATTTCCAAAGCTCAATCTATGCAATTATCACAGAATTTCCAATGTACACAATCATATCGGGAATATATCATACATGCATGTACACTCAAATGCTAGTGCAATAATGATCATTTATCTATAACTATAGAGGTTAACAATGAATGTGCATGCCGAAATATGAATGCACAACCCCTATATTCATCCCATCAGTGACGGGATATTACATAAAACTTTTTAATTCCATCTCATTCCATTTCATTTCATTATAAAACTTCCTTTCAAATGATGAAACTGTGTCAAGTTTCATCCTATTTCATTAATTAACATCCAACCAAATAGGTCATAAGGAATAAAGATAGACATTGTTCTTTCCACTCCAATTCGATAGGAGGTTGTGTGTCTCGAGCCCCACTCTACTCCTTTTACCTATTACAGAAACAATCAGAAATTTTGAACCGATTAATTCTTAGTTTTATTTTTAATTTTTTATTAGATTTGTTTTATTAATTCTTATTGTTAAAAATCGTTCAGTTTATTAAGCAATTAACTAGTTTTCATAGACTAATTATTTTTATAAACTAAAATAAACATATTAATTTCATTTAATAATTTATTTTTAATTAAATTTTAATTTTTTAATGAGTAAGGAAAATATTTTTTATTCATATTTCAAAATCTTCAATTTTATTTAATATTTGACCAGTTTTATGACGGTCTAATACCAGTTGAACCTTTTAAACCTTAAATATCTTGTCTTACCGGTTTAATTTCTTATACTCCTTTGAAAACAGTGATAATAATAATAAGACTATATCTCTCACAGAGCCACTTGAATCCCAAACGTACCCATATAACTCTTATACATATTTAGATGATCCCTATTAATACTTTTGAGTTGTGATAATATATGAATTTGTGTAATTCTAATCATTAGCATTTTACTTACTCATGATAAACACCTACATATAGGTTAGGCACGATAATAAGTTAGATTAGGTACGAATAGAAAAAAATAAAATTTAAATCAAACTCAGTGTAGATCTGTATTTATATTTATATTTATATTTATATGTCACTAGGTTTAAATTTGTTTTTTTCTAAAAAAAAAAGAACCAAATATTGGTAGGTGAAGAAGTGAGATATATCGATTCATATAAATGATTTCTAAAGTTAAAAATTTGTATATATGGAATGGTTAGATCTGCTTCAATAAGTTTGGCATGAACCTAATAGGCATAAGCATTGAAGCAAGATCAATAATTGGACAAAGAAGTTAGGCTTGGTAGGTCGATTAATTATTAAATCTGGGTGCAACAAACTTAGAACTATAACATAATGATGGAAGATAGCTTGTCATTCATTCAACAAGTCGTTTTGCATTCTTCATACCTCATAGAATCATATCTTATCGTTGCATTGCCTACATTAGTTTGTGAGTTGAATAAAAAAATATATTAAATTATAATATTCTTTCCCAATTTCAATTTCAAAAATAATATTATTTTGATTAATTAATTATTGAATCGTTTAATCAAAACAATGTTAACTCAGTTCGAACTAAATTAATCTTTTTAAATCTAAGTCATTATGAAATTTAGTTAAATTAAATATAATTGTCGATTTCATATCAAATTAAATTATGTTTGGTCGGACCAAAATTGCTAGAGATCAACAAGTTGCTTAATTGATATGAATATTAAGTTCAAATGATTAGATTCTTCTTAAAAATTTATTTCAAGTATTATATAATAGATGCAGATCTTATTAGTGCATTGCAATCATTTGTGTGGAGAAATCTTAAGTATGAGATAGAGATATTAGTCTTTAAGGTTTGGTAGTTGTGTGATCATAGCGAATATATAATTTAATTTACGTTACTACCATCTTCAAGAAACCATATTTAATATTGTTTTTGATGTACCAACAAATTTTAATCAAAGGCTTTTATGCTTTAATTAGTCTCAAATTTTTGTTTGACCTACTCAATCTAATACGAAAATTGATGAATTAAGTTAAATTTGTTAAGTTTCTATATGACTGAGTGGCTATTTGGATTGATTTTTGAAATGTTAGTAAATATTTTTTTTACCACAAAAGTTTTTTAAAAAAAACAAGTGTTTGACTGTAAAATAAAAAATCACTTATTTAATAAGTATAGTTTTTTTGCCAACCAAAATACAACTTTTTAAAAAGTCAAATTTGGAACTAAAAAAAAACCTCTCAAATAGCTTTTTCGGATAGATTTTTCATATCAGTTAATGAGTCTTTTTTAGTCCCTTTTATCCTTATGTTTTACACATAATTCTTACAATATTCACAAATTCATTTTCGTGTTTGTCTTGCAAACTCATATTCTCTAATCGCTTGCGCAATTGTTTTGTAACGTACAGTTTGACTTTTTTATGTTTTAATCTTTATTTTTGATATTAGTTTTACTTATGTTATAATCCATATAAAAGATTTGATTAGATATATTTTCATTTATGATTCATATGGTTTAAAATTATATAATAATTAATATATTGCATTTTACATATTGTTTAATATACTTTAAATAATATTTATATGCACAAATAATTTTTATTATAAAATAAAATATAATTAAAATTAAAAGTACTTTTTATTTTTATCTTGTCAAATTCTATGAAGCTATTTCAAAAAAGCTTTTTTTTAAATGACAGTCAAACAGTAAACTTGTTTCTTAAAAGAAATTTTCTCAGAAAAGTTTTAAAGAAAAATGATCTATTGACAAAAACTCTACTAATATAACTCCAACCAAACAGAGGCTGAATGGCCCGAACAATCTAATTTCTTTTTTTTATATTTCTCTTATATATATATATATATATATAACTACAAACTTGCACCTTTTAATTGGGTATG